>JAAIIK010020108.1:43477-95417 GCA_014706435.1 Silurus glanis
ACACACACACACACACACACACACACACACACACACACACACACACAGTTTTCAAGCATTTCTCTTGTACCAACCAGGCCAACTATCATCATACCAGGTTTGTAGCAATACATGTTTTTTAAAAGATTTTTCAAAATTTTTTAAAAAGGCTGTTTGCTTCTTACAGTAGGTTCATTCCCGCCTTTAAAAAAATTTCAATCTGGTTTCTGTCTATTGCATACTACAGAGACTGCCGTAGTAAAAGTTGTCAACGATCTGCTGATGGCAGCTGATTCTAGACTCTTAACCATATTTATTTTACTCGATCTAAGTGTGGCCTTTGATACAATTTTGCATCGTTATTTTAGATTACTTTCTATAGATATTACTGGTGTCCCTCTTGGCTGGTTCAAATCTTATCTCTCCGAGCGCACTTAATTTATCCAACCTAAATATTTCAGATCATATTCCTCATCTGTTACCGCTGGTAATCCTCAAGGCTCTGTTTTGGGCCCTATTTTATTTAGCATTTTCTGATTTTCTATTGGTGATATTTTTTAGGAAATATGGCATTAATTTTCATTGCTACGTGGATGACACCCAGCTCTATTTGTCCTCTTCCATCTATGAAACATTAGCCGTCTTTGTTCGTTCCTCACATCCAATTCCACAGCTGTTCTTGTACATGCTCTAGTTACCTCGCACATTGATTATTGTAACACTTTTGCTTGGGTTACTCCACAAACTTCTTCATAAACTTCAATTGGTTCAGAACTGTCCTCATCTTTGGAATTTTCTTCCACAATCAATATGAGAAAGTGACTGTCTGACCACTTTTAAATCATGCCTTAAAACTCATCTCTTCAGATTAGCTTTTTCTGATTAATTCTAACAGTTAAATAGCTGTTGTTTGTTGTGATTGTTTGTTGTGACCTATGTGACATATGAAAACACATGTAGCTACAAAGCAATGTCTCAAATATTGTATTTCGTTGTTGCATATATATCTGTTATAAGACGTTTAAAAACATGCAAGTTTGAAATCTCATGTGTACAGACACTATAAAGAATGCAAGACAGGGACCACAGGTTGCACTACACTTTCCTTGGAATGCCATGTTGATTTGTGGGATGCCCAAAATTCTCTTTACCTGAATGTATTTTTTTTTATATATAAAACATGACTAGAAAACATAATGAAAAAAATAGGAGGCTTAATTGACTTATCTAAACTTGCAGTATCCATGATGTGGGTGTTCACACCTTGACATCAATGAATGGATCCTACTCTTTTGTTAATTAGACTCAACTTCTGGATTAGTTTCCCTTGTCAAAGTACACAGTGTTTGATAATAGTGTCTGTAATAGTTCATCATTCCTTCTTCTCAATTTAGTGCAATGTCCTCCTTTTTGGAAGAACTGAGAAAAATGATGAGAACACAACACAGCTTTTCATCAACAGACTTGAAGACTCTGGATTGGAATCTAAGGATGGCCTTCAGTTTGTTCAACAAGAAGACATCAGTGACAAACTATAAAACTATAAAATGAGTAATGATAATCTTACATCTCATCTACATTTATTCACAAAAGCAAGAACATACATTTTTACTCAATTTCAGTTGAACTATGTTTGCTTTTTGCTCACTCTAGTAGTAATGTGAACAATGTCAATAGTTTTAGATGTAAATCTCTTTAGATTTATATAAAAGATATTACACCATGTGGCCATTTTTAATGCCTAAACACACACATAAAATTTTATTTAAATATATATATATATATATATATATATATAGTATAAGTGTTTGTTAAAAGCATATCAATTTTAATTGCCTGTTCAATATTTTTGTGAACGTATAGAGCCCGAAACTCTTTGGAGCTCCAGTGCAGCACACACTTTCCTCATCATCTGGGAGCTTATCACCACTGCTATACTCTTCTAAATATGTTGTTGGTCTCTACTGATGGAGAATCGAGCAACAGACCCTGTTCATTGCATATTAGGAAATCAAGGACAGATACCTTTCAGGTACAGTAACATGGTGGTTTATGCCTGTAGAAATTCAGTCAGCCTCTGCCAGTTTAACTTGATATTTCTTACAGATCATAAAAACATTTGTTATTGCAGATGTTTTTTATTATTCAGAGTCTTCAGAAATTATACACAGGAACTTTTGATAATCAAAATTATAAAATTTTTAATCATTGTTCCCTGAAAATCTTATTTAATTATTTATATAATCTCTCACTCTTATTTTTCAGATGCTTTGTTAGGATAAATCCAGAAAGGGGGACCAAAGCTGCAAGGGGAAAAGTGGCATCTAAAAACCTGGGAAAACCATGCAGAAGAAGACTGTAACAGTCAGTCCCGAAGTGTCAAATCTTTTAAAAAGACTTATGGGCTATAAGTAGCACTTAATTTAAAATGCAGCAGACTCTTTCCCACTGATCCCATTGTTTTTCAGAAATATGAAGTGTTTATTCATTTATTTATTTATTTAAATACTGATTTGTTTATTACAGACTGTTTTTTTAAATCATGGTTTGAGAGTTCAATTTATTTACAAATTTCAAGTCATTTGTTTTAGAGAAACTATTTTGGGGCTGGTGTTTGCTGGAGCCTGATTTGAGATTAGATTTGTATTTTTTGGACAGTTAAGTCATTTCACTATTTCTATAATATTTCTATATTATAGTACTCTTTATTTTTGCATGTTTGCTTTTCCTAAACCATTTTAACAGCTATATGCTGCTAAATAACAATTGAATGCTGTAGCTAACAAAAACAGTATTATGCAGTCAATATCAATAACAGTAACACACTGTAATTTTACAGTATACTGCCAGTAAATACTGCAAATACTGGCAACCACAACTGCCAATAGTTTACTGTTGTTGTTTTTTTTTTATTTTTTATTAGATCAAAAAGACAATTTATAGACACTTAAGTGCCTTGAATATAAATTTCCTGTGTTGAACATTATTTTGATTTCATATATCAATACATGAAATCAGTCCTGGAGCAATCCATAAAAAGCAATGGGTTGAAAGCCACATGTCTCATGAGTTTATATTGCTAATTTTATGACAGTATCATGAAAAAATTAGATTCCTACAAACATTTATCTGAGATTATGCATTTCATATTAATGGATGGTTGTTCAGAAAATTGTTATAGAGGTTTGGCTATTCATACAGACTGCATTCATATTGATGGCAGGTAGCCAGACAAGCTATTGTTTTGCAATCATTGTCATTCATACAGACTGCATTCATATTAATGGCCAGATATTCAAATGGACAGGAGTGTGCCCAACAACACACACACACACACACACACACACACACACACACACACACACACAAACACACACAAACACACACACACACACTTTTCAAGCATTCCTCTATTAAAACAAACAGACAAATCATATAAAACTGTAAAGGGAGAAATATTATTACAACTCACAGATGTAAAATAGGCTCAGATTTTCCATCCACGTGCAGATCACCAGGTTGTTGTCATCACTCCCCGCAAGAATATTTTCCTCATTGCTGCTTTATGCAATCTCCAATAAAGCAACGTTTTTGACTATCCATTTTTTTTTTTTTTTTTATTGCAAACAAAGCCCAGTTAGCAATAGCTTGAAACAACCGTTTGTGCAGAACTGAGAGATCTTCCTGACAGGTGCTTCACAGTGCATGTGATTCGCTCTTTGACCACTAAGAGCTTCTAAACAGTAATAAAAAAAAACCAACTTGCCCACGTGGGAAATAATACCCTCCCTTATATTGTTAGAATCCTGCACTCATTGGTTACATTTTTCATCAATTATGTTGTTTCCTTAACGCTTCTGGCTGGAAATAAAAGATTTGAAATGATAGGTGGTGCATAACAAAACGTCACCACACCAACAGGGAGTGTGGTGGTTTTAGGACAAGATTCCGACAAGATTCTGACTTTTTGGGTGGTCCAATTGAATTTTTTATACTATATTCTACACGCTATATTTGTTTGGGTTTTTTGCCACCAAGATGTCATTTTTTTAGGCAAAAGTTATTCCAAAACAAGATACAAACAATACTTTCCCCCGAAGTACTGTGACGTTAAAAACAATAGGATAACCATCTAAATTACAACACTATTTTTTCGTTGGACCAAAAATGCTTTACAGCATATGGTTCAGTGGACCCTTATCTTTCCAAACAAAAGCAGTGGATGCGTATGTGACTCGTTATTACAATCATGGTGTAAGTACTGCATTTTTTTATGCATGATGTTGGTGTGTAAACACAAATTCAGCAAATACATTTGTTATATGCTTTCAATTTAAAAACAGTGATCTTAAATCGATACTTAAGGCTTATAACTTTAGAATATAGAGTTTGTCATGGTTACTCTTGTCTTACTCCCTTTTTATTTAATCAGTTGTTATACATTAGCACCTGTGAACAATGGGCTATCACAGACGCAGGCATCCAGGCGAGGGCTAAGGGTTGTTTTTAACCTGTTAGCCTTCGCCACAGCTTTTGGAACTCACAGCTGAAAATGCCCTACCTAACTTTAAATGTTAACAGTTCCTGAAAAAAGTGGGCTACATACACAATTTAGATATCGCACACAATCCAGAAAAGTACAGGGTAAAAGCCACATGAATTCTCATGAATTTATATTTTAAATTGAATGAAGATATCATGAAAAATTTGATTCCTACAAACATTTATCTGAGACTATGTCTGGTTCGCCCCTCCCTGCCCCACCCAGCCCAAATTTTGGGACTCACAGCTGAAAATGTCCTACCTAAATTTAAATGTTAACAGTTCCTGAGAAATATGTTCTACATACATAATTTAGATATCATTGGAAAGAAGACAGAGCTTTACTGTCAATTATTTAAAGTCGAAATTGCTCAAAAAGATATTACGTTATAGATGATGAAGTGCCATGGATATACATTTCCTGCATTGAACATTATTTTAATTTCATATATAAATACATGAAATCAGTCCTCGAGCAATCCAGAAAAGTACTGGGTTGAAAGCCACATGTCTCATGAGTTTATATTTCAAATAAAATAAAATAGAAAAGATTTTCATGACAAATGAAATGCCTACAAACATTTATCTGAGACTATGTCTGATCTTTTTCTCCCTCCCCCTGTTTGAGAGACACCTGCTAGACTCAGGTGGCCATTCATACTCCATTCATACAGTCTGCTATTGATGTTGATTTGGCATTCATATTGATGGCCAGGTAGCCAGACAAGCTATTGTTTTACAGTCATGGCCATTCATATTGATGTCTGGCCATTCCAATCCCAACAATACACACACACACACACACACACACACACACACACACACACACACTTTTCAAGCATTTCTCTTATAAAAACAAACGGGCAATAAAACGTACAACATCGTATAAAACTGTAAAGGGAGATATATTGTAACTTACAGATGCAAAATAGGCTAAAATTTTCCATCCCTATTGTTTGGTTGGAGCAAAAATGCTTTACGGCATGTTGTTCACTGGACCCTTATCTTTCCTAATAAACCGAGATTAGCAGCAGTGGATGTGTTTGTGACTCGTTATTACAATAATTGTGTAAGTAGTGCATTTTTTTAAATGCATGTTGTTGTTGTGTACTGCTTACACAAATTCAGCAAATAAATTCGTTATACATTTTCTATTGAAAAACTGTGATCTAAAATTGCTGCTTGAGGCTTAGAGCTTTAGAATGATGTATAGTTAGTCATGGTTACTCTTTTTATTGAATCTATTGTTAAACATTAACACCTCAGAACAATGGGATATCGGTCGCGCTGGTGCGGTCGCTGAAGGCTAAGGGGTTACACTAAAATTTTCAAAATTTTGTACTGTTGTATTATGTTTTATATTGATTTTTTAAGCATGGTTGACAACTCACCATTATCATTAAAATGAATAAAAATGCTGATTTACACAATTGGCTTCATTTTCTTATACTTAAATGCTATCACAAGCAGCCACTATGAGCCTTGAAATGTCAAAATTAACGATAGTTAAACTCCATGTGGCTGTTGCATTTTCTTAAAGTACACTTTTATACATAAATACCCTGAAATAGGCTTTTATATAGTTACAATAAGCCAAAAATATCTAATCAATTATACATTTTTTTTAATTTTTTATTTTACAAAATACAATTAATTTGAAAAAAAAAAACAATTGTTCGATTAATCGATTATCAAATGAATCATTAGTTGCAGTAGTTAAACTACTCCACCGCTTATGGCTATACAGTAAAGAGAAAGACGCTATTCAAAATTTTATTGTGTCTACTTTTATTTTTACCCAAAAAGATGTGATTTTGTAAATGACAGGAAATATATACGGTATGCATTTTCCGCTGCCTCCATCGTTGTGAATTGTATTCCGAAGAGCGTCGCAAAGACTAGACTTAAAAAACTAATATAATTGTTGCACAGACACAATAATCTTATAAGTAACAAGTCCTAGAACCATCAAGTGCATGTAGCATGTAGATGACTTCATTTGGGTATGAAAGCATTGATGGAAATACTGCTTCCAATTATTTCATCACTACTGAATACAAGATGAGTAGCACAGTAGGTGATAAAGAGGTGATGAGTAGGTATGACTTTAAGGAGAGGAATGTGGAAGGGCAGATGGTGGTAGATTTTGCTAAAAGGATGGAAATGGCAGTGGTGAACACTTATTTTAAGAAGAAGGAGTATCATAGGGTGACGCATAAGAGTGGAGGAAGGTGCACACAGGTGGACTATGTTCTATGTAGGAGATGCAACCTGAAGGAGATTGGAGACTGTAAGGTGTTGACAGGGGACAGTGTAGCTAGACAGCATTGGATGGTGGTCTGTAGGAAGGTTTTGGAGGTGAAGAAGAAGAGGAGGAGAGTAAGGACTGAAAGAAGAATAAGATGGTGGAAACTGAAGGAGGAAGACTGCAGTGTGAGATTCAGGGAGGAGGTCAGACAGGGGCTCGGTGGTGGTGAAGAGCTGTTGGATGATTGGGCAACTACTGCAGGAGTGATAAGAGAGACAGCTAGAAAGGTACTTGGTGTGGACATATAAAAGAAGACAAATAGACGTGGTGGTGGAACAAGGAAGTGCAGGAGAGCATAAGGAAAAAGAGGTTGGAGAAACAGAATTGGGATCGACAGGGTGATGAGAAAAGTAGGCAGGAGAACAAGGAGATGTGGCAGCAGGTAAAGAGGGATGTGGCGAAAGCCAAGGAAAAGGCATATGAGGAGCTGTATGAGAGGTTGGAAACTAAGAAAGGAGAAAAGGATTTGTACTGATTGGACAGGCAGAGAGACCGAGCTGGGAAGGATGTGCTGCAAGTTCAAGCAATAAAGGATCCAGATAGAAATGTGTTGACTAGTGAGGCGAGTGTGTTGAGAAGGTGGAGGGAGTATTTTGAGCAGCTGATGAAATTGAGAGAGAGAAGATTGGATGAGGTGGAGATGGTGAAACAGGAAGTGGATAGGATTAGTAAGAAGGAAGTGAGAGCAGCTATTAAGAGGATAAAGAGTTGAAAGTCGGTTGTTGTCTGGGGTTTCTAAATCCACTTAAAAAAATTGCAGATAGTTAAAAATTCTGCTGCGCAAATTCTCGACAGCTAAATACATTTCTCCAGTTTTGGAGTCATAGCACTGGTCAGGTTTTGGATTGATTTTAATTTATATTTTTGTACTTATAAGGAACTACATGGTATGGGTCTGCATTATCTGTTAACTTTGAACCCTTTACACTCCCAGGTGTGATCTTCGGCTTTTTCTTCTTGCGCTCCAAAATGATGGAATTCTCTTCCCGCTGGGATCAGACAGGGATTCTTTTAGTATTTTTATATTATTATATCGTAAATGATATAGTATTTTATAGAGTATTTTAGTATTGTATATATGATGATTATCTTGTTTTTATTTCTGTCTTTTTTTTTCTTGTATGTTTTGTAAAAGGCTTTGAGATGTACTTTTACAGACACTATATAAAATCAAGATTAATATTATTTTATATTTTCTTTTTTGGACGTCTGGTCCAAGAACAAACCCAAACGTCCACTTAGTATTGCACACTTAATTCATCTAATTCCACTGAATAATATGACAGGAAATGATGCATTTAATCAGGGACAGCAGGAGACAGCTCACCTGTGTCCACCTTGCGGTTGGTACAGTCCTGGGACATACTCTGTAGACGTTTTGTATATTCGTCGCTGTACGACACGCGAAGCCTTTCCCCGACCGCCAGTCTGCGACACACACGGAAGTATATATGCCCATCATGCTGAAATGCACTCAAATTTCTCTCACCCTCCTCTGAAGACATCCGGATGTATCTAATAAAAAAAATAATAAATAAAAACAATTAATGAACAAAAAACCCCCCCCAAAAAACAAAACGATGTTGGTCAGAGAAGACCGCTGATGTTTACCTCATCCAATTTGCGATAGTTACGTCACAGCCTTCGATTGTTTTGTAGGTGTTGTTCTCATCAACAATCTTAAAGAAACCGATCAGATTAAATAGAATTAATGATTCAGACTCAGAAAGTTGGAATTTGATGATCTTTGGAATCCTTCCTACCATCCAGGAGTAAGTTCCTGAAGGTTTGTCATGTGCTCCCAAGAGTTGGCCTTGGTACGGCCCGAACAGCGCTCCCTTAGGGATATTCTCATCCATGCAGCACACATCCACGTCCTGACCTTCCCTAACGATCTGGATCCCCGAAGGCACAGTGAGAGCTGCACGATCAGGCACTCCGAGTGCAGTGGGCGTATCAGGCACAAACACGGGAGGGCCGTGGTTTAGACATTCCTTTAGGAAATACTCCTTACATTCTTCACAGACTACAAAAACACAATTTAGCAAAAAATATTGGACCTTCCATTAGTCTGTCACTACATCAAATGTACTGTTTCTTTATAACAATTCGTGTAACGACTGAATACCTACACCAGCGGTCAGCGTTCCATTGTCCCGCATTCACGCCGCGCTCATGGTTGATTTTTTTTTTCTCTTTAGGCTCCTCCGAAGACGCATCGTTGATGCCGCTGAAACATCACACATTGCATTTAATTATCGTCATTTTATGACGTCATCATGCGAACTAATGCACGTATGTCCAAACAGGAGGATATTTACTACATTTTAGCATCTTCAGTAGTTTGTAGTCTGAGAACATTCAGTGCTATAAAAACTCAATAAATTAGTTTCCTAAGAGACAAAATGATTATTCACTTTAATGTTTATAGGGAACATTGGGAAGGGCACACAGTTCCCTAGACTTAAGAAGTTCTGCAGGTAGCATACAGTAGGTAAGAGAAGACAAAATTATGACAATGAAACAAAGCTATGTTGGCTTTCCAAGTATATTAAAATATTTACCCTGTGCTGCATTCTGGCTCAGTTTCCATACATGGCTCAGTGCGAAAGGTGATGGCGTCCGCCATGATTGACGCTGGATGGAGGGCCACAACCTGGCCTATTTTCATGCAAACATCCTACAACTGTGAAAAGAAAAAAAAAAGTTAGCATGTCCTGATTTCATGTTAATGTCAGTTTTATGTCACCGTCTATTATTTTGCTTTTTCTCTCGATCGACAGTAATTCGATAATTATCCGATTATTCGATAAGTAGGGCTGCAACAACTAATCGATAAAATCAATCTTCTTCTTCTTCTTCTTCTTCTTTCGGCTTCTCCCATTCGGGGGCGCCACAGCGGATCATCCGTCTCCACACCCCCCCTGTCCTCTACGTCCGCCTCTTTCAAACCAACTACCTGCATGTCTTCCCTCACCACATCCATAAACCTCCTCCTTGGTCTTTCTCTTTTCCTCCTTCCTGATGGCTCCATCCTCAGCATTCTCCTACTGATATAATCCATGTCCCTCCTCTGCACATGTCCAAACCATCTCAATCTCGCCTCCCTCACCTTGTCTCCAAAACGTCCTACATGCACTGTCCCTCTAATAAACTCATTTCTAATCCTGTCCATCCTCATCACTCCCAACAAAAACCTCAACATCTTCAGCTCTGCTACCTCCAGCTCCGCCTCCTGTCTTTTACTCAATGCTACTGTCTCTAAACCGTACAACAGCGCAGGTCTCACCACAGTCCTATAAACTTTCCCTTTTACTCTCGCAGATACCCTTCTATCACATAATCGATAAAATCGATAATAATCGATAATGAAATTTGTTGTAAACGAATGGTGTTCTAGATTAATTGGGCTGCTCGAGTTATAGGTTAGCGCGACGGCAAGATAACAGCGACTTGCGAAATGGCAGAGAAAACAGGGTCAACCGGCAACAGGAAAAGATCTGTGAGAAAAAATAAAAAGAGAACAAACTGTTGTCCTAAGATAGTAGGCCTGCAGTACCAAATTACATTTGCCAAAATATGCTGCATTGCATCCAAGAGATATTTATAGACCAGCCATAACAAGCAAGATTCAAATTAGTGCCAATGTAAGCTAAAATCACTGTTTGGGGATATCATTCTAATAGTAAGCATATGGTCTGTTAAGTAAGTGTTAAAGGGTTTAGTGACCCTAGGAAACGAGAGAGTGCATTGACTCAGAAGGCAGGAGAGCTGTTTAATGTGGAAATCCACACCAGACTTCTTGCTTATAAATATTTGATTTGTGAATATATAAAAGTTTTTGCCGCAACATTCTTTTCATTGAATAAAAAAGATCACTTTCGTTCGTTTTCACTTTGGTTAATGGTTTACTACATTACCCACAATGCCACCTGATTGGCTTTTGGCGCCAGTGGGAATTTTTATGTCTAGTGATTGTGATGCAGCGGCGCTTGAATCTTTTAGTCCGACTCGCTCATCTGCAAATCTGTACACTCTGCTGTACAATTAAAAGTCAAATGCTAACACAAGGTGCATGTTTACACTACTGGCTAAAAAAAGAAAAGGCAAGACTCGCAATGGCTTTCAATATTCTTAACTACTAATCATTATTCTTGAACTTGGTCAGAAAAAACAAATTGATAAAGTTACATTTAAAACGTATTAACATGAACCCCGACAGTTGTTACCTGGTAATAACAATATAATCCATCCATCCATCCATCCCTCCATCCATCCATCCATCCATCCATCCATCCAGCCATCTATGAAATCATAAATGAGGAGAACCATGGCAACTAATTTTATATATAACCCAAATATTATTGGTATAATGCAAAGAAAAAAAATGCATTATCTTGTGTTTGAATTTTTGTGGAACTTAGGCCGCTTACCAGGAAGTGTCTAGCTGCTAACGCTAGCGATATGGATTCTTTAGCATTTTATGTCCAGCTGCAAGAATTTATCTTAAAAGGAGAAAATCCTGACAATTCCACATATCGAGGGAGTGAATGAATGAAGGATGGAAGCAATGAAGACATCTGTTAAAGTCTGCTGAAATAAGTAGGACAGACTACACACACACACACACACACACACACACATCTGTATTACCCAAATGTGGTCTAAAAATTTAAACTATTGAATTAAATTTTCCATTAATTTCATTTTATCAATTTAATTTGTGACAATTTAATTGACTACTCAATTTATTTAATATAATAAAAAAAGTGTATTACATTGTAAATTGTATTGAATATATTATTTAACCAAAGCAGACATTTTATTTCAAATTGTTTAAAAAAAAAATTATTATAAATTGGAAAGAACTTAGCGATTCAAAAGACAATGATGGCAGATGAGGTAGAAGTTGGAAAATAAAAAAAAAAGGTTGCAGAAGAGGTTAAAAAAGTATATATTTCTGCTGAATAAAGTCTTCCTCTACAACCCTGGATCCTGAACGTAGTTCCTTTAGATTTACATTATAACTTTATTACTGATTTTATTTCTTTTGATATTATTCAGCCACCACAGCCTTTCATCAGGAAAAGATTTGGGCACCTTTGTGTTAGTGGTGAATCATTGCATTATCAGTAAACACAGTAATAAGAGTGTATTGTTGATTTTCTTTATTTCCAAGAAGATCTTTTGAACGGCTGGTGAGAACATCCGGCTTGGGTTTGAGCAGCTAAGAGCACAGAGATGGTCGACCATGTGATGTGGTCAGTGATAATCTAAAGCTTCTAGACTGAATAAACATATAAATAAATAATCATAAATAAATGTGCTTAATAAATGCTTGAGATGTTTTGGTGTGGATCATTCAGAAGCTGCATCCAGCCTATGCTTCGAAGCTGGGCTTGTCTTTGGGATTTTATTGGACAGAAGTTGGGTGAACACCAGGTCCTGAGGTGCCTTGTAGTGTCAGGTGAGACAGACAGACAGACAGACAAAACAGACAAGAGTCAGACACGGAGCGCGCGCCCTGAATTATCTCGAGTGTTCGACGTATTTCGTTCGGGGGAGGGGAGAAGCAAGCAAGCTGGAATCTGATTGGTGGAGGGAGCCGTCAATCATACATGCTAGTCAAAAAGCCGAGCGGGGACGAACGCTAGCACCACAAACAAACCCGAGCAAAGATGTTCACGAAGTCCCGAAGAAGCGCAGTGAAAACCACCGGGGGGCTGGACGTCCAGCTCTAACGCTGCTGGAGAAGGAGAGGGAGAAGTTTCTCCTCGACTAGCCCCCCCCCCTCTTTTTTTAATGAAATACATAAAGACACGAGTCACTGCGCAAGGCCACTGGCGACTTACCTAGCGCTTTCGGAAGCCATTTTCATTGGCCACAGTGTGTGGGCTAGTGCGGGACTCACCTTGTGCACCAGACCGCAGTCCGTCCTGAGCTCTTCACTTCCCCCTCCAGTGCATCAGCCGCGACGACCCCCACATCCACCAGCTCCACCCAATAAAACTAGTCTAATCGAGAGGCAAACTTTTAGCTCCTCACATCTTTTCTACCCAGTCAGCTGCTTCTTGCAGCTTTGACCACCATCTTTTTTTTTTATTACAGGAAATGACATGGAAAAACGGAAGAAAGCTGCGAGGAGCGGGT
Source organism: Silurus glanis (assembly GCA_014706435.1). NCBI lineage: Eukaryota > Metazoa > Chordata > Actinopteri > Siluriformes > Siluridae > Silurus > Silurus glanis. Next base: position 56,457 of record JAAIIK010020108.1, read on the forward strand.
CTAATGTGTCTGGAGAGGACTAGAAAAGTTTTCCTCCTCCGCCAACAGTTTCCTTCATGTGTCTTCAGTGCACGAGATACACATTTAGACAAGATTCTTCCCCCCCAATTTAACTCTACACTAAGATCTTGGATGATTTCCATTTCTTTGCATAACACGTCCACACAAGTCCTATCCCTTATTATTAAATAATTTTTTTTATTAAAATGATACCAATTGACATGGCCATCCTTACTCCATTTTTACTTTCAACACCATTCGAGGCATGCCATTACAGGAAAATCATCAATGCCAAGACGGTGTGATGCAGCTGGATGAAGATGTTTCAAAAAACCAGATCGAAACTAGATCTTGACCTTGGGCTTACAATCTTATGATAAATCTCATTTCATTCCTCAAGTCGAATTTGGACAAAAGGACCAGCCAAATGAATAAATGTCGTGTGTGCTATGCCGTTACAAAAAAACAATGCCTGGAAAACTTTTCTAATTTCAAATCATACTGCTTAAGCTTCTACTCGGACGTGGCAGCTTGGTGGTTGAGATGTTCGGTTCTGATCAGAAGGTTGCGAGATCAAATCCCAGCACCACCAAGCTGCCACTGCTGGGTCCTTGAGTATGGTTCTTAACCCTTCACTCCTCAGTTGTGTGGATAATGGCATCTGTAAAATTCTGTACATATACATTATATAATATATATATATATATATATATATATATATATATATATATATACAGAATTATTCCTTCAAAAAAACCAAACAAAGATGTAAAAGCATTAAGACAGCATTGGAAGCGCATTCAAAATATGTAGCAGACCAAGTTTCTTGGTAAATTTATTAACAAAATGATAAAATAAATAAATACAAATTGATCAATTGCTCCTAATATCAATTTTTGTCTCACGTTCCCTACAGTATTTCTAAACACTGCATACAAACAACTCAGCACAGGCTCAAATACATGAGAGAGGTAAGAGAACCGACCAATTCACTCACGATGTCAGGCGAAAAAAGACAAAGCAAGAGTTCTGTAACAGAAAGAATTCATAAAAATAAACGCACTCCGTTTTTTTTTCTTTTCTTAAAACCATTATGAAAAATACAAACAATTTTACAAATATTTATATTGTGTGTAATAAACAATTTACACATAGTTCAGCACACCAGGTGAACGGGTTTGTAATTACTCAAATCGCTACAATGCATCTTGTGTTTCTTTAGTGGAAGATTTTTTTTTTTCCTTTTTTCGTCTTTTTTTTTTTCATTTTCTTTTTTTTTTTTTGCACGCGTAAACAAAAGTACTCCGATTTTCAAGAGTTTGACTGCAGATGAGGTAAAAGACACAGGCACGCGCTCTCTCTTTCATACATACACGCATACAAAGGAGGTGTACAATACCAGGGAAGTTACTGTATAATGAAATGTATTAACAATACTAGAAGGCCACAATCATGACGGAGTATATATATATATATATATATAAATATATATGAAAAAGGAAAAAAAAAAAAAACCTGTCAGAGGGAATATAATGCACATGTGTGAATATGGATGAGCAGATTTAATGAGATGTACAGCTGGAATGGATCTGTAATCAAATGTTCCCATATATGCATAAAATGTCCCTATTCTCTCATTTCGTAAACCCCAGATTACACTGCAGCGAGGAATGACTCAGAAAAACCTGAAGAAGTCTGACGTTGAACATAATGCTGGAAGAGAACTAGACAGTGATATGTATTTAGAAACGTAAAAATAATGTTCCTCGAAGCAAAAATGCACATCTGCAGTGTCTTTGGGTATTCTGATTGTAGCGTTTTCGCCACCGCTTTACTCCAGTAAGACGTTTTCTTCACGCACTCGTCACTCGCTAAACTATCTAAACTAACTGTAATTCAGCAATGGCACGCGTACCAAAGTCAGATGTCAAATTAATAATAAGAAAAAAAAACAAATAATATTAATAAAAACAAAATGGTCCACTGATCATAAAATACTCCACATTTGTGATAAGCTGGGTGGCTTTCAGATTAATCGCGAGCGCATGTAACTGTTCCAGTGATCGACTGATTTTATTCTCGTGCCCAAGATACCAGAAAATCCAGAAGAACGAAAGAGTCCGTTTGTTCATCAATTAAAAACTTTTTTTCTAGACACACAGCATGCATGTACCGTTTTTTTTTTCTTTTTCATCTTGCTGCCAGCAATGTTCAATGTAAAGTAACACAAATAGTTAAAAAATAAATCTCGGAGCTAAATGCATATTTCAAAGATTCGACAAAACATTTCCATAACCTTGCATAAGAAGGTGGCGTTTGCTATTGAACTGATTGGTCGTGTGGTGGGTTTTTTTTTTTGTTTTTTTTTGATCGCCTCCGCCAAAGCCTAGGTTGTGTTTTGAATACCTGATGGAACAGTAAAAAAAAAAAAAAAAAAAAAAAAAAAAAAAAAGGTTTAGGTGTATTAAGTTGGTAGTAAAGCGCTAATCACAGGTAGTGGATAAACAGAATGAGGGATTAATGAGGGATTAATGAGCGATGACGCTCCACTGCGCGAGAGTAGACTGTATGGAATAGTACCGGGTGATGAGTACAAGGCTCGGGAGATGACATCCTGTTCTGACGGATGTTTCTTGGTGTACCTTTAATACTATCACTGCTGAAAGTGCATAAACCACAGAATACACACACACACACACACACACACACACACACAAAAAAGTCAAACTCACATATAACCCCCAAAACCCCTCTCCTTAAAATCGCTTACACAAGTAAAAACCATCAGACTTGCACCGTTACGCAAAACGTCAGATTTCGCCACTTGGTTCCTTTCCATATTTATCCTAACCTTGTGCAGTAACTATGATAAACACACTATTGATGTGAGTGTTGAACAAAACCTAGAAACAACTATTAAGGCGACTCCTTAACCTGAACGTCAAGTTCTTGAAGCTTCCATTTTAAAAGCAGGTGTAAAACGTCTACGTTCGAGCGGAACGGGGCGGCGCGCGTTAATTTTTACTTTTAGTCTGCTAAAATCGCAAATTGCAACTGTGCTTCTGCTTTAAGGACGCGGCACGCGAAGGGCTTGAGACGGATTGACCGACGTGTTGGAATATATCTAATGCAAGACAGGAAATTGAACAGGAATAATGAATAAAGGCACTCTAAGGCACCTGTACATGGAGGAATAGCTGTGTAAAAGAAAAGAAAAGAACCCCTCTCAACTTTATGAAGCACTAGACAGTAAGGGGGTCTCAGAAGGCCATCAAATGTCCTTTCAGGGTTTAGATTATAACAACCTAGAAAGAGTTCGCATCGTAGACGGTTATTGAAGTATAAGGGAATGGCGGCAGCTGATTTGTGTTTCATGCTCATACAAAACAATCTGCTTCCATGACTCCCGTCTGTCTATCTCCTAATACAAACGACGATATATTAGCCTGGTTAGGTCGTAGTGAAACAGTCTGAAACCGTGAGACCCTGGAAAACAGCAATAATTGTGCATGAAAATTGACACGGTACAATGATATTTGTTGTTCAGTAATAAACTAATAATCTGTCTGCGTAGCCTGGATGAAGATATGTCAATGTGGAGAGCGATGTAAACGTGTTCAAGGTGCCAGCTGTGTAGTACCATTAAGACATGAATGAATGAAGACGAGCAGGAGTCGAGGCGGAAGAGGTAAAGTAAACGTGCGGCTCGGTCTGAGGGAAGGCCGAAAGCAATGGCTCAAAAAGAAGTGGTACAAAGTCAGAAAGAAGATGCCTCTGCTCGCAGCTCATCAACGTTGGGACCAAAAAAAATAAATCATGTCGGCAAGCATAAAGCTAATCAACAAACAGGCATAATTCACTTTCTAAAGCTTTGCCTTAGTCTTGCGAGAATAGGTGTTTGCTTTAGTTATTTTAGCTTGTGCTTTATATCTAGGGTTTCCCGTCTTTTGTCTTATTACTAAATTTGGCTCAAACAGCAAACCCTCAAGTTTAAGACAGCAAATTGTGAAGCATTATTGTTATAGTGATGGTTTCTGTATGTTTTCCATACAGGATGATGATGATGATTCAGGGGAAGAAAGAAAGGAGTGGTGATCTATTTCTAGACTGGACATAAAATATGCTAACTATATTCTGGATGTAGGGGAAAAAAAATGTTTTTGGCAGTTTACTAAAAAAAACAAACAAAAAAAAACAACAACACTCATTATGCAATGCCCTTCTGCTTGCAACAAAGAGTTCCTTGCATAATCGATGCCATTTAACACCTTTGATAGCAAGTTACTGTTTAAAACAGAAACAGAAAAGCACTTGTTTTTGTGTGAAGACTAGGAAGACCTGAATACATTTTGCTATTAACAAAAAGACAGAATACTCCTCAGACATGGACACCTTAGTTTTTGTAGTTTTTCCCCCTCCCCCCTCTCCCCCTTCCCTCAACACAGTGAGCCTGCAATGTTTCACACACGGGTGCAGTAAAGACTCACTACACAAGAGCATCTTTTTTTTTTTTCCTATCAAGAGACGCGGTTGCGTTTCCTCGCGCCGCCGACCAGACGTTATTCTCTTCTGACGGTTCGGTCTGAGGCGTACTCGATATGGGTCTTCTTTGTCGCCATATCGTTTGCGTTCTGCTGCTCGGATGAAATGAAAACAGGATGGAGACGTCGGCATTTTGTAGTCCTGATTCAGTCTAACAAATGCCTGTGACTTCAGAAGCCCCGGCGCTTCCTGCCGCTGGCAAATACTGACGCAACTTGTCCAAGCTCGGGACAAGAAGCTTTTGGTTTAGGAAGGGTCCTCTCAGACCTGGCTGGGGGGACGCGAAACGAGGGTGGACAGAGCATGCAGTCTTTGGACATGTGTGACCTGCCACCCTCTTCCCAGAGAAAAGGAAACTAAGACAACTTAAAAACAATCCCCATGAGTTTCAAGGGCAACTGTTGCAGGCACACACTGGTGTGATGAGATATATTCAGTTTTCCTTCTCCTTCATTATTAATGGAATTCGCTCTCGGTTTCACTTATTAAAAACAGTCCGCTAATTGGTATGACACTGTATAAAGCACCTTTCTACAACTTTCTCGGGCGTATTCGTTGAAAAGAACATGACTAATTCACCTCGGATGTAGAAGCACTGTTGACAGTCTCACCTTACACCGGAGGAAAAATTTTTTGAATTAAAATGCACAGATATATGTATAATATATATAGATTGGCAACTTGGTGCACCGGTGCTGGATGCAATAAAAGTTGTTTTTAAATGTTTTGGGAGAAGGAGAGGTATACTTAGTTGAGTCGACTGGGATAAAGACTCATTTGGAGATGTCCACGCTATTGAGTGCCACTGGCAAAAGCTGTTGTGAAGATTCTAAGATTTTTCCATTGTTGGTGTTCTTGTTATGGTCCACGTCCTCTACGTCCATCTTGACTGCCTCTTCGCTGTTGCTGGCATCGGGAGTTGTCGTTTCAGAGTTTGTTACATTCACAGGACTTTCTCCATCCTTTACGGGGCTCTGGGAGTCCGTCTTGCCGTTCTCTTTAACCTCTGTGACCTCCGCTGGCTTCACGGCAGCGTTCGACGTGTCCATGTCATCTCGAACTGCTGTGTTACTGGTCTGCGTGACTCCTGATTCTTTCGGCTCGGCTTCCGGAGTTACAGCGGCAGCTGAGTCAGCCATCTCACCCACCTCTGGCTCAGCCTGCGCATTGGGAACGGTGCTAGCTGCAGGGACCTGCGCACCAACTTGGGCATTGGACCCTGAGGGCTTGGCACACAAATGTACTGTACCCTTGGGCTCCTGGGAGCCGTCAGTCTTGTCCTCAGTGTTGTCCTCCTGGTTTGCGCAGATCTCTAAAGTCTGAGACAGGTTAAAGCTGTGGATGAGGCGTACCAAGTGTTTCACTTTGTCCAGCGAGGTCTGCATTTCCTTCTGCCGGGCCAGGATGCTGTTCTTGGTCTCCATGCATTTCTTCGACATTAAAAAGAGAAGCAGATTTCGTTAGTTCTGAATTTGTTAATAACGATTAGAATTGAAAGATGTGCACAGGACTGAAGTGGCTTTGCGAATTGGCTTTTGTGAATGGCCAGTGGAACAGAGCACTGTTATAGCAATAAAATATGGTGGAAACATCAGTCAGGTACATTTCTAATGCCATCTATGTTTCCTAACCCATTTTTACTGAAGACAGGTTGAACTCACATTTTTGTCACAACTCAACCAGTGTTAGAAAATTTTTTTTCAATGTACCACTATTTAACGTTTGAAGTGAACTTTGCTGCCATCACAGTAATCCCAGCTGGCCCAATTTTGACTGCTCTTGCCCCACGTTTTTTGACCATGTTGTGCACAGAGGAATTCAATTTCAATTTCAAAACAAACTGCAAGAGCAAAATGGGCCAATACTTAGGCTTACAAGGATGTTTGGCTTGGTTCAAAACCGTACAAATAAAACTATTTACCTTAAGTCACCATGCACCTGCATACCACAGCTGATTTGTGTTTGGTGACTCAAACAAAAGTCCAAAAAAGGCACAAGTTCACAAAGCAAAAAGTGCAAAATGGCTACTAGACTGGAAAAAAAAAAAAACCCTTAAATACTTTTGTCTCATGTCTTAAAGAACTGAAAATATGACTGGCCAAAACAGAGAGAGAAATTGCAGGGGTGAATTTGGTGTGATCCATCTGCAGCAATATATGCAAGATCAAAAGAAAATAGTTTGATATAAAAAGAAATTTAATAGATCACTCTTCCTAGAAGGCCAAGCAATGAACAATAAAAATAAATAAATATATATTGCCCAGATGCCATGGCAGAGAGAACCGACTTGTAAGCCAGCTTTTATCATGTATTAATGCTACCAGTAAGATCAAATCTACCCTTTGCACTGCCCCAGCATACTGCTATCATCTATACAGATCACACCAGCCTACTTTTATACACCAGCTTTTTATCTTAATAGAACAAATAGCCTTATTACTCTAAACATAAATTTTTGATTAGACCTGCTGTTTCAATAAATAAAATTAATTTCTTAATGCCATTCAGACCAGTAGGAAATGACAGGGTTTTTTTTATAATTTAAAGAAGTTTGAAATATCATAGTTTGTATGAAATATCTGTAATACAATTAGGACTGTAATAAGAATAATTATAAAAAATGTAAAGAATAATCTTTCAAATAAAATACAGTAAGTTAGGACAAAAGATACAATTCTAGGCTGACCGAAGGGGGTTTTCATTGGTAAATCTATTTATGCAAAAAATAAATAAATAAATAAATGTAGAAGAGCATTTTATTTTAATTTACAGGATTTTCATGAGTAATCATTTTTGTTGTGTAAATGCTCCTATAAACTATAAGTCGACCGATGGTTTTGCCGATTCATTGACACCGATAGTTGATTGCTGGACCTATCAGCAAAAATTCATACTGATTCCATACACGAGTTTTTCCGGGTTGTGTCTGAGAAAGTCTGCTGACATTATGCTGTACGAGAGCGGCCTCTAGAGGCGAATCACTGACATGCACACCAGCTCTGCTTTCTCCATTATAATTTGAGGCTTTCTATATTTATATTTAAATAGAACTAGAACTTGACCATGTTAACTTTTCCCTGTTTCACAAGTTCAAAGGTGTGTCTTTTTTTTACTCATTTTACTCATGCATGTCCAATTTTACTCAAAATATATTAATATATTCATATTTACATTCAGCACATTTTTATGATTTGGTAATTTTTAATTTTTGTAATAAAGTTCAGTACTATTTTACATTCACCTATTGACTGATAAATTGGTTTTCAGCAAGTACGATCCAACCTAGCTTTTGGTAAAATCGCTCGACCTCTACTATAAACGACATTGAGCTTGAGAAACGAGGCCCAATGTTAGCATCCATGAAAGAAATTCTGCCTGACCTTCTAAACAGGCCTGTGCCTGGTGATGTTTAACCGAGTTGTCTACCGTTTATGGATACTTACCGTTATAGAGTTGCTGAGCTGCTTGACTCTTTGTTCCAGTTGTTCTCGCTCTAGTTTGAGCTCAGCACTCCACTTCATCAGTTTCTGCTTTTCTTCTTCTTTTGCTGGTGAGAACGCAAAACAAACTGAGGTTTTCATTTGAAAGACTAAAACAGGGATGGGCAAATTTCATAGTGATGAGGGCCATCATTTTTTCTCCTTCATAAAAGGGGACCAGATTATTAATCCAGACTAAAACATTTTACAAAATTTCTCAATTTACTCTTTATTTAACTAAATGCACAATTAATACAAAGTTTTTTTTTTTTTTTTACTATAAAAACGTATGCAGTTACGTTGATTCAAATGGCCAACTTCGTTAAATGACAAGCAAATGTACAAAGACACTATTTTTGATTAGTAGCCAATGGAACATTCTCAAACTGCCCTCAAAGAACAGTAAAAAATGCTATATAAAAGATCTTGGCAATTTTCTCGTCTCTAATTGCTTTCTAAATCATGCACTGCTTTACAGTTCCGATTGAAACCGCATACGATGCCCTTGGTGATGATTCTTTCTTGAACCGTCACGCGTTTGGTGAAAAGGTTTTCAGTATTTCAGCTTTTAAATCTGAGCTGAGAGCAGATCTGCCATCACAGAGATATCTTCCATATTTTATTTGTGAGCAGTGGTCTAATGTTTTAAATGAAAATACTTCATAACCGATTACGTTTCCGAGCACACCAAACACATGGGTGCCCCCTTAAACTCAGTAAAAAGATAATGACAGTTTTGAAAGTTCTAGCAGCCTCTCTTCTTCTTCTTTCGGCTGCTCCCATTAGGGGTCGCCACAGCGGATCATCCGTCTCCATACCCCCCTGTCCTCTACATCTGCCTCTTTCACACCAACTGCCTGCATGTCTTCCTTCACCACATCCATGAACCTCCTCCTTGGTCTTCCTCTTTTCCTCCTACCTGGTGGCTCCATCTTCAGCATTCTTCTACCGATATAACTCATGTCCCTCCTCTGCACATGTCCAAACCATCTCAATCTCGCCTCCCTCACCTTGTCTCCAAAACATCCTACATGGGCTGTCCCTCTAATAAACTCATTTCTAATCCTATCCATCCTCGTCACTCCCAACGAAAACCTCAACATCTTCAGTTCTGCTACCTCCAGCTCCGCCTCCTGTCCTAGCAGCCTCTCCTGGTTGCAAAATTAAATCCGTGGTCCTGCCAGTTGCCCAATGTTTATCAGATGCATTGTCCATCTCTAGGACTTCACTACATCCCGAATCTTAAACTTCACAATATGACGATGCTTTACCTTCTTTATACGCAATGTACGAATGTACGATCGCCAGGGTCCCGGGCCATGGAATGGCCTCCTCTTTTTTTAGTATCTGAAAAGAAATATGATATTAGCACTGGTACACAACTGAGCAAAATTTTTGGGACACCAGAATAAACACCCTTTCCCCAGTGATCGACTGCTTATGGTGTAGTGATGAACAAATAAAAGAGTTCAATGGGAGTGTGCTGGATGCCAGTTTTCATTTACATGATGAGTAAAATAAAAGGACAATTGATTTAAGACCACATGGAAAGTTAGAAATACTTATAAGCAGCCTTATTGTTTGGTTTTTTTTGGTGTGGGTCAGGGGATGTATAATTGATGAGAGAGAGAGGGGCTTGGTTTTGGTTGAACAACTATATATTTACTGTATTTATGTGTCTGAAAAGTTGAGGTCAGGTTAGCAGGATTCAATGCAGGTTGAGTTACGAGTTTGGGGATCTTTCGTAAAGGCAGAGTGATGTAGTTTACCTGGTCTTTACATTTGGGACAGATCCACATGCCTTTAGGAATATTTTTGAGGGGCGGGTCCAGGCAGTCGAGGTGGTAGACGCGTGAGCACGTGTCGCACATGAGCAACTGGCCACTACGTCTGCACACAGTGCAGAAATCCTCATGGATGTCTCCCTGTCAGGAAGAACGGCACGGGTCAGTACCACCACCGCTCTGTGCTGGACCAATCAAACTGGGGGGGGGGGGGGCAGGGCAGGGAGGGAAAGTTCTGTCTTGCTGATTTGCAAAACTAGCGGTTCAAGTAAAATCCATTATGGAAATCTAAAGTTATTATTATCTTGGAATAAATTCAGGTCAATTCATGTGTGTAAAATGAGCCTAATTTCTATTAATAGATGTATAAAGACTCAAAAGCTTCAAATAGGCGAAGGGAACAGACAAATGTACACCGATCAGGCATAACATTATGACGTTATAACTTGGAGTGGTGAAGTGAAAACAAAACTTGATTATGTCTTCATCATGGCACCTGTTAGTGGGTGGGATATTAAAAGGCAGCAAATGAACATTTTGCCCTCAAAGTTGATGTGTTAAAAGCAGGAAAAAAATGGGCGATCGTAAGTAGTTTGACGAGGGCCAAATTGTGACGTCTAGACGACTGGGTCAGAGCATCTCCAAAACTGCAGCTCTTGTCGGGTTTCCCGGTCTGCAGTGTTCAGTATCTATCAAAAGTGGTCCAAGGAAGGCGGTGAACCGGCGACAGGGTCGTAGGCGGCCAAGGTTCATTGATGCACGTGAGGAGCGAAGGCTGGTCCGTGTGATCCGATCCAACAGACGAGCCCCTGTAGCTCACATCGCTGAAGAACTTAAAGCTGTTAATACTCGACGGATCAGGAGTGTTTCGGCAGCAAAAGGGGGACCGACACAATATTAGGCAGGTGGTCATAATGTTATGTCTGATTGGTGTAGCTGGGAAAAGAAACCATTTGAATCACTTTAGAACTGGTCATGTTTTCTTTTTTTTTTTTTTTTTTTTACCATTTAAGAGATTAAACAAACATCAAGGATATTTTTCGACATAAAAACACTATCGAGACCATTTTCTTCTTTCCGATGAAATAACAAACACGTGCATTGAGGAAAATCTGTTTTTGGTATTTCCAAGCTGGGAAACGGGGGAGGATGTTCCTCAGCACACCATTCCACTACGGTACGTTCTGAACAGGGCAAGTGTGAAAGTGCAATAAGGGGCAAGTCTGTAGAATACACTATTGTACTCTAGAGCAGAGTGAAAACATGGGGTAACCTCTGTGGTTACTTACATCCCCGGAGCTGGGGCTGGGCTGAGGGAGAGAGTGGGGGTGGACGGGGAGGGGGAAGCCCCCGAGTTCAGGCCGCTCGGCGGCTGGGGAGGCGGGGTGACTTCTGGATGGGGAGAGCAGGGGGTGGCAGCCCAGCTCTGGCCCTGATGCACTGCTGCTGAATTTGGGTGGGCGACCTGATTGAAAATGAGACAGACGAGAAAAGGAAAAAAAAAAAAAAAAAAAAAAAAAAAAAAAAAAAAAAAAAAAAAAAGAACAGAAAAAGATGGAGGAGGAGGAGGAAGGGGGGAACAAAAAAATAAAACAAAGGTGAAATAATACAGATGATACATTGGGTCACAACATACCTTTGAAAGGGGGTCCTCGTTGGCTAGCATGAAAATGGAGGAATTAAAGAAAGCAGAGAAGAAAGGGAGGAATAAAAGGAAAGGAGGTCCAGAAAGCAATTAGTGCACCAAACAACGACGACATGCAGGGAGTTAGATTTGAGAGAAAAAAGACAGAGATACAAAGAGTAATACAAAGATGGATAATAGAATCAGAAAGAGGGAGGGAGGAAGACAAAGAGAGCAGCACACAAAAAGAGCCAAGACACACACGGAAGGACGTTCGCTCCTTCCAGAGCTCCAGTAACACTGTCAAAACTGATAATCAAATCGTGCAGCTCTATTCGATGAATACGGTTTATTGTATGGTCCGAACAAAAAAGAAGAAATGCAATGCATGTTTTTCTTTCCATCTTGTGACTACAACTTCATCCAGAGCAACAAACAAACAAAAAACTAGATTCCTACAGCAATCACTAAGTGCTTTTACTTGCTGATAAATATGAGACAAAAGCATAATTAGTTCTATTAGCAAGTTAGTCCATTTTTATTCGGGTTGATGGTGCGATAATTAAAATAAATTCATGCAATAAATAAATCGACAAAAGCTTGCAGGCATGGGAAAGAGGCTACAGCTTAAAAAAGCAATAGCAAGAGGATGCACAGACTCTTAGACGCTGTGAGCTGACAAGACTGTAAAATGTTAGGACGTATGCGAAAGCAGGATTGGCAGACAACTGATGATACAACACGCACTGTAAGCATGAAGACAACAAACAGCTGTATCAAATAAAGTTGTTCAAAAGTGAAGCAGCTACTAACCTCTCTTCCTCGTTCCTTGATGGAGGGGAGTGTTCAGATAGGTGACCGCACTCTTTTTCCTCTAGAAGGTGCAGTAGGACAAATTGGGTAATCAGAGTAGATGCTGATGAAGCTTTATCAATTTGTGAGTTGCTGAGCTAAGCTATTAAAATAAACCCTTAGTCCAAACTGATTAGAATGCAATGTGCATCAGGGTGTAGGGCTAAAAGTGTAGGGCAAATTATTTACCTTCGATGCTTCCTTTAGCCGTTTAACTACACACGGCGCACTGTGTTTCCCCACGGACCATTATTAATGACGCACCACCCGCTAAACTCTGGACTGGTCTTGGGGTCTCGTTTATAAAATTGGTGTACGCACATTTCCAGACCCGTTTTTTTTCTTCCCCCAGACTCAGGCCAAAGAACAAAACAGAAAGTTCCCAAAGATTCGGATAATTTCTAACTAAAACATAAACAAAACACCGTACAGTGCGCTTACCTTTTTTTTTTTTAAGTAATATTTTCTTTAATATCATATAAAATATTATTATTAATAATAAAATATTTTAATAATATTTGTACAATTCTTTTTCTCTTTTTATATATTTGTATTTGCATTTTGATTTAATATGGCAATTAAATGCACTAAATGAGTGTTTTTTTTTCCAAATTATTTTTTTACGCAATTTTAGCAATAAAAAGTTAATTGAGGATTTTTCTAAAAAGAAAACAATTTACTTGTTCATTTTAAGAGAGCCGTCTTATTTTCTCTTCTATATTTAGTATTGCTCTTTGATAAAGAAAAAAGTACTTCTTATCCGATTACTCAATTAATCGATGGAATAATCGGTAGAATGCTCGATTACTAAAATAAATTGATTGCTGCAGCTAACCTAGTTGTTAGAAACTGGCCTCAATCAAGCCCTAAAATAATTTTTTCCCCTAAGCCAAGTATCGCTAAACTTGCGTCTGTGGTACAATCAAGAGAGATTCACACCAGTAACAGAAAGCTGATTGGCTGTTGCACGTTGGTCTCTTTTGTAGTCGTAAACTAACAAACCACGGAAACTAACAAACAAAAAACCCAGTCTAAATTGCTGCAGGAGCATTTCAATGAGCATTGGACTCAGCGTTACAGTACATGGACATCGGAAATCTAAGACCTGTTTAAAATTATTTAAGAACTAGAACAGCGAATTGAAGAATTTTAAAGTTTCGATTTTTACATTTTTTTACTTTTTTAGACCCAGAGGAATCCCTGTTGTTAATAAACTGAAATGAGGGATAGTTCTATAGATACCTGCCAAACAGAACAAACACAACGATGAGACATTATGCATTCATAGCAATAAACAAGTGTGTATAATGTGTACGATGTACACATTTATATATTTAGCTCCATGGTTTATGCTTTAGATGGGACCCAAACCTATTCCACATGACTAGACAAGGACTTCCTATAGAACCGACCCCAAGTGGTCAGAAGTGGAAATAACTACTTCTCCACTCTGAGTCTGAGCACTGGTGCTACACAGGGTTGTGTCCTTAGTCCTCTCCTGTACTCCCTGTTCACACGTGACCGTGTTGCCCAGCACAGTTCCAACATCATCTTTAAGTTTGCGGATGACGCCTCCATCTTGGGCCTCATAACTGATGGAGATGAGAGCTCATACTGGTGCAGTGATGGCAACCTCTGCCTTAACATCAACAAAACCAAAGAGATGATCGAGTGGACTTCAGAAGGGTAACTATACCCCTTTACACATCGACGGAACCATCGTAGAAAGAGTCAAGAACATCAGGTTTCTTGGTGTCCACCTCTCAAAACTACATCCATGAACATACAGTCTACATTGTTTGGAGTGCTGACTGCAACCCAGGCCTCCACACCACCACCCTACCATCAGTACCTGACTTTACTAACACCCTAGTGGCTGAATAAGCTTAAATCTCCACAAGAACACTCCAAAATCTAGTGGAACATCTTCCCAGAAGGGTGGAGGTTATAATAACAGCAATTGGGGACTAAAAGTGAAATGGAGTGTTTGAAATACCAATATTATAATCAGGAGTCAAATTTAAGGCAACAGTAAGTTCAAATACGAGATCATTTCCTATCACTGTATGAGTTTTAACTGCCCAAGAAAGCACTATTTAATAATGCATGTTAGATTCAAAGATACAAATAGAAGATTAATCCATTCTGTAAGTCTTTGTAGCAGTTAAAAATATATTTGCTCAATTAAAAAACATTATTTGTATTAGGTTTCATCTATATTTTACATGCAACAGTCTCCCTCCACTGGTAACTGAGTGTAATAACAGAACATGTGGTATTAACATGTGGGACACCTGACCATCACTTCAATATGTGGTTCTTCACCAAACTGTGGAACTGTTTTAGCAAATATTAAGTTTGTTCCTTATAATTGGGCGATCCCTAATGGGCAATCCAGGGGCTACTGTGGCAAGAAAAAACCCTCTGAGATAGCATGGAGAAGAAAGCTTGAGAGGAACCAGACTCAAAAAGGACTTAAGATCTAAGGTAGAAGAACCCGAGTGTCCTGCACAGAGCCCTGACCTCAACCCAACTGAACACATCTGAGATGAACTGGAATGCTGACTTCATACCTCCTAATTAAACATCAGTTGATGTACCGCAATGGTCACTAATCGCCAGTCATGCTCCAAAATCTATTGGAAAGAATTCCCAGATGAGTGGACGTTTTTATAAAGCAAAGGGGGAATAACTTTGGAATGCAATGTTCACAGGTAGAGGCGTGATTATGAGGTGTTCAAAAAACTTTGCGAGACTTGTATAACACTCGTATGTCATACAGCATGATCAGCATTAATCAAATTTACCTATGGTTCCTAAAACAATGCAGGTAAACAAGTGTTTTTGCTCATCGCATTACAACATTTATAGACTGATTATTTTAGTAATCGAGGATTCTAACGATTAGTCCTTCGGTTAAATGAGTAATTGGACATTTTCTTAATGAAAGTGCAATACTGAATAAGAAAGAGAAAATAAGACGGGCCTCTTGAAATGAACAAGTGATTTGTTTCCTTTTTCGAAAGATTTACATTGTTAATGCTGAAATTGCAATATGCAAATATATAAATAATAAAATTATCATAAATAAAAATATAAAAATCAATTTCAATTTACTCTTTAAAATAAGGTAAACGCACTGTATGGTGTCTTCTTTAGGTTTTAGTTTGAAATGTCTTTCTCCTCGCCCTCGCTGTTTTCTCTCCGTTCCTCCATTTTTCATTCTGCAGTGTCGTCTGTGTTTACCTGTCCGGGGGTCTCATTTATAAACGTGACGGGAGAACTTGAGCACCTGTAAGTAGACTCTAAACCCTGCGTACGCACAACGTGGAAACACAGTCGGCGAGAAGGGGTACCGGCGTGTCGGATAGCACGCACAACCTTTGGACCACTCTGGGGTCTCATTTATAAATGTGGCGTATCCCACGTACGACAATTTTATAAATGAGACCCTAGAGTGGTCCAGAGTTTAGCAGGAGGTGCTTCAATAATAACGATCGGTGGGGAAACACATTGCTCCGTGTGTAGTTAAATGGACTAAATGGACTCGAGGAATCGTTTCAGACCTACTTAAATTCTAGATCCACTCTAAACATGTATGTACAACAATTCCAGAAAAAGTTGGAACACTGTGTAAAATGTTAATAAAAACAGAATGCAATGATTTGTGAATCTCATAAAGCACAATAAAACAAACAAACAAACAAAAAACCATATCAAATGTATAAACTGAGAATATATAAAATTTTAAGGAAAATAATTTCATTTTTGAATTTAATAGCTGCAAGAGGTCTCAAAAAATGTTTGCTGAAGTTTTGGGAGAGGAATGTTGTCCCATATGTGTCTGATACAGGATTCTAACTGCTCAACAGTTCTGAGTATCCTTTGTTGTATTTTTCGTTTCATTATGCGCCACAGATTGGCGAGGCCCATCTTTATTTCTGAGAGACTCTGTCTCTCTAAGAAGCACTATTTATACCCAATCATCTTACTGGCATGTTGTCAATTAACCTACCGTAATTTCCGGACTATAAAGCGCACCCACTGAATTTTACAAAGATTTTTATTTTGAACATAAATAAGCTGCACCTGTCTATAAGCCGTGTCTACACTGAAACTAATGAACTTTATACAGGCTTTAACGAAAGACACTGTGTAATGGGTGAAATATGTTGTGGCTCCTTTAAGAGCAGAGCGGTATTTTGGGAATAGCCTGCTGCCGCATTTTTCCGCTATTACTGCGTGTGTGCAAGACCGATGAATATGTCCTTATTATTTTCTGATGCTTATTTCTAAGTTTCTTTGACTAACCTGTAACGCTGTTGCCAAGAAAAATAAAAAAGCACAAGTTTTGGAAACCTGTCTGTGCTTATATGATTTCTGTTGCAACTGGAGTTAGTGAGCTATCCCTTCACCCAGACTCAACGCGTTACAATGGCTTGTATCTAAACAGTAGCTTACCAAGAAAGTCATTGTTCACTGTCTTCCTCCTTCCTTTCACAAAAATTTCTCTAGAGAGTTTTTCTTTTGTCATCGTCGTGCGTTTAAAAATCACCACCGGTGGAAGTTTTTCTCCCGATGCCGTGCAGCTCAGAACACAGGTGAGGTGCGTTTTTTCGTTTCCGTTCGGAAATTTCATTGGTCTAATGTTATGGGGTTCAGTTTTTTGGCTTGAA
The DNA here is from genome assembly GCA_014706435.1 of Silurus glanis. Taxonomy (NCBI): domain Eukaryota; kingdom Metazoa; phylum Chordata; class Actinopteri; order Siluriformes; family Siluridae; genus Silurus; species Silurus glanis. The sequence goes on from JAAIIK010020108.1 coordinate 73,414, forward strand.
GTTTGTGAAACCGAGAAAAACCCAGGAAAAATTCATAAATTAGCCGCTTTGTTCTTTAAGCCGCGAAGTTCAAAACGTGGGAATAAAGTAGCGGCTTATAGTCCGAAAAATACGGTAATTAGTTTCTCCAGCTGTTTAATTTAAATAACACTTACTTTTTCCAGACGTTTGTTGCCCTGTCCCAAATTTCCTATGTTTAAACATTTGATATGTTTTTTCTGTTCGATTGTGAATAAAATATGGGTTTATGAGATTTGCAAATCATTGCATTCTACTTTTAAAATTGGGGTTGCACATTTACAGAGAAAAGTATCTATACCTCGGGCTCAAATACCGCTCCGCTGTACACAGGATTTGCTGTCGTTCTCCTTTTCCGTTCCTGCCTTCGACTCTGAATCTCTGCAACAGAAATGCACGTCAGAGAAAGAGCTGTGCTTTCAATTTCACTGAAAGCTGTTGAAAGTATCCAGTTGATCCTGTTCAGTGTTCCAGCACACTAAACAGTATCATTCCCCGAAATGACTCTAATCATATTTAATCAGTCTGTGGGAGTGTATTCTTTGTTTTTGATAGACATGGTCCTTTTCCCCCCTTTCAATCAATGAAAACAGCATAGAGGGGAAAATAAAATGACCCATTGTAAATCAGCTCAGTGTCCGCATTCAATAGCATTCATTAACTCGTGATTGCTGAGAGCATTGGACCATTATGTACGTACAGAAAAAAAAATGACTGCTTTCAGCTTTAAAGAAAAAGAAAATCTCCATGTGAGACGAAAGTTAATTTATTTTTAAATAATTTGAAATGTAAAAGGAAGAAAACATGAGAGCTTCTAGTCTGAAAAGAAAAGAAAATTACCAGGTAGCACATAATGGGAAAGCAAATCAAAGACTAATTAAACTACATAAAAAACCCAATCAGATGCTCTTAATCTAAACAGTAAATTAATCCCAGTTGTAAAACTAGTTATGGTAAAGGTAGGACTTACCTTCGAGATGGTCGTGTGTGACCAACCCAAGAGACACCATGAAGGCAAGTTTCTGCCAAAAGATATATAAATGAGCAACAGGTAACAAAATATTAATTTAAAAAAAAGCAGTTTGATCATCAGAGCAGTTACGATTATCAAGTTACCTGTGGATTCTCCTCTCGTTTAACCTTCGGTGGTGAAAGAGAAGATGATGTTAAAGAAGGGGTGCTTGTGAGCACCTGCTCTGAAGCCCCCTGAGTTTTCACAGTCTGACAGACAGAAATGGGAAGGATTTAAATGACAGCCATGAAATTTTAGAAAACATCCAGTTGTGTTTTTAGAGATGCACATTTTACTTTTGTTTATATGCAAAAAACTCGGTAAAAGGCAAAACCAGAAACATTTTGGAAACAATGAAAGAGTGGAAGAAGATTCTGTAAACAGAGGAGTCCAAATTTGAATTATTGGCTCCAACAAAACAGCTTCTGTAAGATGGAGAACAGGAGAGATGATGTTAGCAGACTTCCTCACCCCCACACTCAAACATGGAGGTGGAAGCTTAATGGTTTGAGGTTGTTTTGAAGCAGAGAAGGTTGGCGGGAACCAAGGAAACCAACATGGCTACCGTTCCATACTTTAACACCATGCAATTCCGTCATTGAGCTGGAGTGTAATCTATCCTGCCCAGTCACTGCTCATAAAATCCTATTGAACTGCTCTGCTCTGGACGTTTGGCAAGTTTTCCAAGAGGCATGGCGAAAGTATTTCAGCTGAATGTCAGGAAAAAACTGTCCTGATGTAAAAAGTGTGCAAAGCTGTTATTCATGCTAAAGAAGGATTTTCCAATTAAAATAAAGTTCAACATCTGCACATATTAATCAAATTATCCGTACATACATCTTTATACTTTAAAATTACATAGTTCATTGCATATAAACAAAAGGAACATGCAAGAAAATGAGTTTAAAGTTGCCAATGGTGGTGTTTAAAAACTATCAATATCAAATGCAATACTCTCACCTTAATGTCTGCATTTAAGCTGCTGATCTGCAGAGTCTTTACTGGGCCACTGATAACAATACCGGTCACTTGACCTGCGCTGGCTCCTGTAGAAGGGATGCTTTTGGGGATGGTGCAGGACTGGCCGTTAAGAATGCGCACTTGTTGGATGTTGCCTGCCGAGGAGGCTAGCGTTGGTGTTAACTTGGTAGTGAGCATGACTGATCTCTGGAGCAGCTGTGGAGCAGCCATCATGGGCGGAGGAGGAGCAGGGGCGATGGGAACGTTGTTGGGAGTAATGGGTTTTGGGCGCACCTACGAAATAAAGAGAAAGGAGCTGGTTGTGTCACCTCCCACTTTTCTGGATTTTTTTTTTGTTTTTGTCAGACAGGCTCCCATGCCTTGAACAATCGTCATGCTGACTTGTTAGTTCCAGGTAAGGCCAAATGCAGGGCTCTGGGGAAGAATTTGATCAATATAGAGAAGACCAGAAATCCTCCTTCTGCACTAATTTTCTTGACTTCAATAAAAGTGGGTTAAGTTAATTTATCCAGCAGAAGCAAACAGCCTAAAAAGTACGAGAGTTTTAGCCATTACAACATTCTTTGCCGTTATATAGTGAAATAACATTTATAAATTGGGTAGATGAGTTTAAAGTTTAGAGTTTAGTCTGGTCACTAAAAATACATATAAATTGCATCTCAGAGCCCCAATTAGCATTACAAGGCTTTGTTACAAGTCAAAGGACAGTTTTTTTTAAGAAAAAAAAAAACAAATACACAAATGTCAAGCAAAGGGACTGCCAAAGCAAAATGGAACTTGCTGAAAGAAAAGCGGAAAATCAAATCTATTCATTACGAAGGGCAGAGTGCAAACAGCAGAGCAACACAAGCGGTAAGTAAAGCAACGCTCGAGAAACGCTCCGATAGAAACGTCCTTACAGTGATGGACACACTGCGACACATTGGCAAACACACTAGCTGCAGAAAAAAATGGGAGGGTGAATGGAACAGACAAATGACTGCAGCCAGCGCCGGGTTAGAAAACGGGACAGTTACAGTGAGCCCTGTATGTTTATTTCTACACCTATGGAACTTGTATATGAATCTCAGAGTATAATTATATGGGTAAGAAAGAACAAAAATGATTATATGTGTACGGTTTGGATCGTCCGGAGATTGCGTGAGGCTGCGATATGAACAACTTCCTCACATTCTAAATCTAATCTGTGTTGTTAGAGTTCCTCTAGTGGCATCAGTGTTGAACTGCACACGCTGGCACAGGGTAAGGGGGGGCGGTGGGCGGATCTTACAGAGACGCACCTGTGGCAGATAGGTGGGTCGAGGCGTCAGTCTAGGAGGAGGGACAAACTGGGGAACTTTGATAGGCTGAGCCGAGGTGGTGCTGGCCTGCACCTGTGACAAAACCAGCACTTTATTTGCAACAAAAATGCTGATTAGAAATTTTTTTTTATTGCTGTTTGGGGAAAATATCAATAACGGGAAACATTTTCGTTCCCCCCCCTAGAGTATCTCTTAACATCTGCTACGTGCAGTTCGGATGTCTGAAAAATTAGGCCTTTTTAAGCCTTTTCCCCTTCTGTTTTTCTTTTTCTTTTTCCGGTTTTAAATCACAGATGAATGCAAGCAATCACCACAGCCGAGCACATCAGCACAAAAGTCATGGCAGTTTTTCATGTAAACAGACATTCTGTTCTATCTATAATACACAAAAGCACTTAACACCTGGGCAAATTGTGAACATAAATACCAGCTAGAATTAGCCTGGAATTAAGGTAACTGAGAATGCTCGCATATATGAGCTAAAGTAGGGAAGGGATGTGGTCCACATTCTCAGAGTAAGACTTTGCTGCTTCTTTTATCCATTCTAATAATATCACTAGAATATACATTTGGAATGAGTGAGACGAAGAGGTGAGATCGGCGCTCTTACTCGGAGAGAGATGGCAATTAAGGGCCTCGGTCTATAAAGAAGCTTGGACAGATAGAACAGGAATTAGAAGATGCAGCGATGTGCACTCACTACGATAACGTTCTTCGGGACGACTCGGGACGTGGCCTCCGTGTCCACACTGTTCAGTTTGCTGGACAACTGAAGGTTCACCGGTGCACCGCGAGAGTCAGAGGTCAAAACAGGCCTGGGGGGATTGCTGATGGCAGTGACCATGGCGACCGTGGGCCGTGGCGTGGTCATGGAAGCGGGTATGGTGGAGGCGGCAGCTTTTAGTACTAGAGGTAGCGTCTTCGTGGTGAGGACCGGCGTGACTTGCAGAGTCTTCCACAGTTGAAAGGACAGAAGCAATGGGAGAACCAAGAGAGGAATCACATCAAAAACAGGTCAGTATTAGATACAGAACTCATTTCGTGGAACAGACCATTTACCAAAATGACTTTTTTTTTTTTGCTAGGCTGTTTAAAAAAAAAATCAGACTTGAGCTGTGTTTATTAAGACAAGAAAATACCCACGAAATATCGCCTGACGCAAAGTGGATCGCTTTCCTATACCACGTCCCCACAGCGACTACAATTACAGCACTAACAAATGACACGTTGTGATTTTTAACCATTTATAAATACGTCTAATGCCGAGAAACATCCGCAGGACAAGCTAGTTCCTCAAGTTAGTTGCTTTTGTTTATTGCAGCTGAATAAAACTCACTTTATCTTTCTTTTTTCTCTCTTTTGGAGTAAAAGGACAATAAACGGAGCGTCTGCTTACCAAAAACTAGGAAAGGCAAAGAATGGAAAAAGTGCTGCCTCATTCCATAAATGTTTAATATCTCCTACAAAAAGCTTTACCACAATTATTCACAGTTGAGCATTTTAATCACAGGTCGAGGTACTTTTAATCGAGGTGCTGTCATTATACAGCACGGAAGCGGCCTCTAGAGGCAAATCACTGACGCTACGTGCTGTTTACTTTGATACGCGAGACTGCGCACCGCACGGAGAGCGCTACATTATATTTATTCATTATAATTTAGCATTTATTGATTATATAATAACATTTATTATTATAGTGACATATATTCATATTTATTTCATTTAGCACATTTTCGTGATTCAGTACTTTTTTTTTTGTATGTGGTTCAGTACTAGTTTACATGGGGTGATATGTTTGTTTGTTTTTTTATCCCGTATCCATTTTAAAAATCGGTTGATTAATCGGTTCTCGGCGAGTACGTTCCAAACTAGCTATTTGTAAAATTCACCGTGGGTCGACCTCTAATATTAAAATAATGATATGATCCGTATTACGACTCGCTCTACTTCCATAGGCACACTAATTACCAACATCTTCTGGGCTGTGGTATAGGCATTTCTAGAAGACTGTTTTTGTTCTATCCTGACTGTGATTATCTTCAGGAATTGTGATGTTCCTATGTAGTTACAGTATAGTGTGTTAGGTCTGTCAGGATGCCGCTGCTGCTTTACCTGTGGAGCTGCCTTGTTGTGTGGAGGTCCTGTGGGCTGCTGCTGAGGCTGACAGGGGGGTGACAGTATCATGGCTTTACCGTCCGGCGTGGCCTGCACCGTCTGAAGCTTCAACTCTGGCTCCTGCTTCACCAACAGTTCCTTCCTCAGCCGTTCCACCACCTTTTTCTAGGATGAACACAGAGTGTGTCTTATGCATAGCCGAAACAACAGAGCTTACACGTTAGGAGGTATTTTATCCAAACTTGTGGCACGGACCGCATTCGCTGGGTCGTTATATGCCCTGAAAAAACACTGCTTCTGCTTGGCTTGGAGACACACAGTGTGAAAGACTCTTCAGGTGTGAAGCATAGTTACACACCTTCAGAGGAACCGATTCAGTAAAACGAGTCGCTCAACAGAGACATGTGCGCATTGAAATTCAGATCACATACACCGCTGCCTCAGAGTCTGCTGGAGCAAAAGCGCACCTCTGAGAAGACTGGAATAAACGAAAGCGCGCGTGCGCACACACACACACACACACACACACACGCGCACACACACACACACACACACACACATTATATCCTCCGTGCACAGTTCAACCACAAAGGGGCTTAGCGCTCCCAGTTAAACAAAGCTACACATCTACAGTTTCTGTCTCAATTCACATGATCAAAATAGAGATAAAATTATAGATACAAATAAAATCAAATGATATTTTCTCACATTACGGATCGAATAAAAGCCATGTCTTCAAATACACCGTCCAAATCACATGCCACACGATGATGTCCTAGCCTTATAAACAGCCTTCTAAAAAGCACTCTAATTAAAAATACATTTGTTTTTTTAAAGGTTAGGGTTCTAAAAAATAAATGGAAAATATCACACCGTGTACATAAATTCACATGTAACTACTTCACGCAGCCATGTACGAGTATTACATCCACGGCATGGCCAACAGGGTGTTTCACAACAGTATGCTAATGTGGGGCAAACGACAGCATTGTGGCATTTTTGTATAACCTGTAGGTTTGGAAAGCAGGAAGTGAAAATTTTGCAGAAACAAAAATAAATAAATAAATAAATAAATAAAAGAGAGACCGAGAACCAGTTCACTCTGAACAGACAGACACCACCAGACATCATTTTAGCACGAGAGCATGACTATGGAGCGTGGCTGAATTTTATAATCATAGAACAGACACACGTTTTCGACACACAATCACCAGCTATACCAGACATTACAAGGATCAACAACAACAAAACCTTTATGTGACAAATGTGGCCTGCTTTAACAGCACTTAAAGGGCCGGCTAGCTAGCATGAACATGGCTAAAGTTACCAATTGAGCCGTGAATAATGCAAGCAAGCTAGCTGACAGGAGGCATGTGTTCCATGTGGCTCATACATTTGTATTATCTTTCTTTTTAATAATCCTGTTTTTTCTTTTTCTTTTTTATCAGAATCATTTTTGCCATTGGAACATCACATCATATATTAGTATTCACTGATAATTGTATTAAAAGTGCCTTGGACATGACAGAACATGTATTGTTCCTTATAAAGAATAAATAAAAAAACAGCTGTAGCTCTCTGTAAACACCAGCATACTCTCGGGGGGGTGGGGGGGGGGGGGTGGGGATAAATACACATTTATCCATATGCCTTTAATTCATGTCATTACTCTGCCTTTGACAATGCAAGCAGACGCAAAAAGACCATAAGACAGACAGCAGACAGCGCAGGATGCATATAAAAAAAGCAGTAAAGGACAAAATGTCCATGTAAGTACGTCTTATCGCAGGTGAGTGGTCTGACTACACCGCCGATTCAGCTCACACGTGTCAGTATGTGATGTAGAAACCCATTCCCTGCTTTTACGGCAAAACACTGTGCGCTTTATGAGATAGTATTATTACAGAAGCTGCCCTTCGTACCTGTTTCTCACTCAGAGCGGTGATCTTGGCCTGAAGTTCGTGGAGCTGCTTTTTCAGATCAGCATTCTGAAAAGAATAAAAACCAGATTGTGAGGATGTGTGGTGGTTTGAATTGCACTCGAAATTGTGTCCTTGAATAAAAAATTTAAAAACATGATTAATAACTTTTTCATGGAACAATTATGAATGATGGATATGCACTGGGATGTTTCATGTGGGTGATCACAGAATTAGGGAACAAATAGATTAAGGGAAGAAAAATCAATCAGAACAATTTTCCAATATAGACTGAGAGAAAAAGAGTTAGCTGTAAAAGTGACCCTAACACTATATAACACCAAATGGCTAAAAGGTTGTTGGAAAACTTTTGGAAGAGATTATTATTATTATTAAAAATAGAGGTCGATCTATTGTTTGGATGGATGGAATAATCTGGCTGATTTGGCATTATTCGGCATCGGTCGATCGTGCTGCAAATTAAGTCGATTATTAGACAGGCGCATCTGACACACTAAATTGTGCGTGTGTGTTATGCGCTTGCCCGAGAAAACAGAACTCTCCCACACCAGCAGGTGGCAGCAGTCTGTATTTTGCATCCAAACAGGGAAACCAGAAGAGCTAGAACTGTGAATATATAAAGCAAGCAGCGTTTACACCTGCTGCGATCATTACTAGCGTATTTGTGTAGCTTTTTTCAGTTGAAACGACAAGAGCAAGAATGACGAGTGTCTTCGCTTTCGTCAGTTTTGTGGTTTTTCTCTGTTTTGTTCTCATTCGCCAAGCTGAATAGCCAATCGAAGTTCTCTTTCTTGATGGCAAGCTCCGCCCCCGATTCGACACGCAGAACAGCTGACGCAGTCCGACTGGAGCCAACGTGGAAAAAACTAAAGCCAACCAATGCTCAAATTGTCCTGCTAGTACCTGATCTCACTAATGCTCTTGTGGCAGAATAAACACAAGTCCACACAACACTGCAAAGTGGAAAGCTTTCCCAGTGTAGTGGAGGTTATTGTAACAGGAAGGAAACCTGAATGAGATGTTCACCAAAAGGTATACGGGTAGACTGGAGAGGGGTGCACAAACTTTTGGCTATACAGTGCATTTTTATTTGTTTGTGCTTAGTGCCAGGAAATGGTTAAAACCGCATGCAAACGCAATTCAAAAACGTTTTCATGCTGATGTTAACCAGCCATAACTTTATAGCGATTAAATTTTCGGAAAAAACTAATTCATAAAAAAATACATTCGATCAGAACCCTGCTTTGTATCCAGGAGAGGATTTTAAACCGTATAGCTTAACACAATACAAATATTAAAGTGCCCTGCACACTCCCTAACAACACCTAGGCTGCTACAGGGCACGTTTACTGGCATTACAGGTTCTTCTGCTGCCAGACATTTAAAAGCAAGAAGCAATTTACAAGGCTTACCATTAAAGACAAAATGGATTTGTTTGCTTTTAACGATAATACTCTATTTTTGCCCAGAACATCTAAAACTGACTGTTTAAACAACCTGTGAAATGATGAACTGTTGTAGAATTGTATTTACCTGTGGGTCCTGCTTCATTTGCGCGACCAGTTTCTGTATTTAAAAAAAAAGAAAAAGAAGGGGAGGAAAATTGTCAGTGTCATGTATAATGTTTAATACAAAGCAATAGCGACACTCACAGGCCAACCCTGGTACTGCAACACAGTACACCTGTGATAGACTTGTGGAAGTAGTTTTGGGCAGAGACATGATGGTTCACTCTTTGTTCATTATTATGAGAACGGGATGACTTGCATATTTTACAGTATAATGAACAATTAAGAGGTGAGGTTTTTTTACCGATTTTGTTTTTTTTCACCAGATGCTGCCATTAGAGAGCGTTTGTAGGTCGCACGTGTGCTCTATACACTAACATACGCTGTACGCTCAGCTTGATAAAAATAAAGGTTCACCTAGTTGCTATAAAACATCCATTAGTTACTTCCATGCTGAGATGTAAACGGTTTCTCCATCCCTGTCCACCTGGACTAAGAGTGCACTGTGTCTCGTTAAACTAGAGTACCCTTTGAGCATGCAAATACTAGAGGCTTTAAAGCTACGAGCCCAAGACTTGGCAACAATGTTCCCACTCTAACAATAGTGCTGCCATGTTCCCAAACTACTGTATTTATCCTGCTGAGGCATCTATACTCGTTCTCTACTTGTTGGAACATGCAGCTCCCAATTATACTGCTGGGAGAAGAAAGCCTTTTTTTCCCACCTTCATTTCAAATACACGCATGCATCTGCAATATTTACTGACTTTATAGTAAACAAGAACATTTGAAACCACACACATCATCTTGCCTCCTAGCAAGGAAAAATCAGTTCCTCCAACCCCCTTAAACACACACTGAATCCGTGTCATTAAGCAGGTCATTAACACATGTCTAGAGTTGAAGAAACAAGATGCGACAATTGAAGGTCAGATTTGTATCGATTCGAAATACAATAAATACAATGAACTGACTGAACGCCTTCCAACCTGATGGACTTGTATTTCCACTTTCAGGGCTTCCTGTAATGTTTGTAATTCCATCATTGGTCCAGTTCGCCGGCAAGTCAGTCCCAGGAATTTGTTCAGCCTGCAAAATATTTAGAAACTGTTATTTGTGTAGAGGATTATTCAAATGTATACAAATATGTCCGATAGGAAACAAGTGACACTCATTACGAAGACAGGATAGAACCAAAAAGGTATTGGGGCACCTGTCTTTTCCAACAATACACTATTTTTAAATGGACACTGGATAAAAACAAACGAACAAACAAACGTGACACTGCATGAAAAATAGCACTGGACTTTATTACAAAAATAAAAAAAATACAAAAACCCGTACTGAATCATGAAAAAGTGTTATAATTAATCAATTATTAATTATAAATATAATATAGCGCTCTCCGTGCAGCACGCAGTCTCGTGTAAAAACAAACCGCACGTGTGTCACCTCTAGTGGCCGCTCTCCTAATTACAACGGACCGGAAGCTGGAAAAACTATCGGTATATTTTTGCTGATAGCAGATATTATCTGTGTTTGAACCTCAATTAATAACTAAGTAGATATGATATGAGCAAAAGATATTTAAAATTACACTTTCAAAATATGTCTCTGGTATTGTTCAAAGAGCAGTTCGATATATGGGCCACAGTTTGGGGACCCCTGATGTATATATTTACAAACACATTGATCTGTATACAAAAAGAAATAACTCTCCAGAGTGAATAAATACGAAAACGCCGCCTTTGTGTGGCAACGTGAACTGATATAACGGAGATGTTCAAAAAACTATATGAAACGAATGTATTTTTAATCATGTGACCCATTTAACAAAACAAACAACTCTATAAGCTTGGGTTACTGTAGCAACAACAATTCATTTGTCCAATGATGAAACTTGGTGCCTTTCCTCGACATTGGTGCATAAATTTGAAAAGACAGAAAATTTAATAAAGGACTGATGGAAATGGAACGCAAGCCAAAGCTTTGTAGCGTTCGGGTATGGTGCCGTTAGACGTTTTCATGTGAATGAGTGATTTTCGGAAAACGTTTGAAAACACTAGTTTTTTTTTTCGGATCCATCTGTATTATTGTGGCCGCGGGATTTTTTATTATTGCGCGTGTCATTTCGACTGAGGACATGACAATTACTGGCCAGTAATGATGTGCGAGTGAGAGGCAGCCTTACAGACGTTCGGTAGCATCGATTTTGGTGTGCAAGGCACTGAGCCAAAAGAACAATTATAACTGAAGCTATTACAGGACTCACCAGCTGGCAAAAAGACTGGTGTCCACTCACTCTCCAACTCCCTGCATGCACACACACACACACACACACACAATTAGACAGAGGGCGAGACACACTCATAGCCTATGGGACTGCACAGCGTCCATCTCTCAGCTCATTAATGTTGCACCTGTAAGCCTGCAGTTCTACTACAGGAAAAAAAAACAATCTATTACCATGACTCTTAATATCTTCATCTGGACACACAAAAAAAAAAAGGACACACAAAAAGCTTAACATCAAGACCGTTAAATTGCTGCAAATGCCAGACTGATGCTTTAAACAGGCTTTTAAAAAGAAATCGTAATCACCGTGTTGCATGAATTGTTGGTCAATTCAGCCCGAGTCCAGACATATACATTCCACAGCAACATGAAAACACACAAAGACTATTGCAACCTGGAAAGTTTTTGGACGCCTGATCATAAGATTTGTATGAGCTTTATAGACATCCCATTCCATTTTACTCATTATTTGCTGTTATAATAACCACCACTCTTCTAGGAAGATGTTCCACTAGATGTAGGAGTGTGCGTGTGGAGATTTGTGCTCATTTAGAGCATTAGTAAAGTCAGGTCCTGATGTAGGTGAGGTGAGGAGGCCTGAGGTGCAGTCAGTGTTCTAGTTCATTACAAAGGTGTTCAACAGGGGATAGATCTAAAGCAGGAGATCTTCTACTCCAACATATGTAAAGCTTATTTTCAGAGCATTATGATACTGGAAACAAGTTCGGGTCTCCTAGTTCAAGTGGATGGAAAATTTTATACCACTGCATCCAAAGACATTCTATACTTTGTGGTAATAGTTTGAGGAAGAACCAAATATGGTTGGAAATGTCAGGTGTTCCAATACTTTTGTCTAAGGACCACAAAGAAACCCTACACGATGCACAATTAAATAAGGTTTCTAAAGCAAGAAATCAGACCGGATCAAATTTAATTTAATAAAACAGCGAATGAAAGATGATTTCTGCATTTTATGAGGAAAAAGAATAGCTGATTCATATTATAATAATTAAAAAAATAATAAAAATAAATAAAAATAAAAACTTATACAAAATGTATATTTACAAAGATTTGCTGACAGGTTCAATTTAGGCACAACTGTTTGCTTTACCAAAAAACTGACATAATTAAAGTATTTTTTTTTTTTTTGGAATTAAAATGAGCTTATAATTAATTGGGTTCTAGTCAAGAAACAGCAAATTGTTTTAAAGACTCCGTAAGACACATGATTATATGAATCAGCATTGGTTTAAAGAAAATGTAAAGAAACCAAAAAACCAAACCAAAACAAAACAAAAAAAAGTTAACATGTATTAATAAATTAGATACCGTAATTTCCGGACTATAAAGCGCACCCATATATAAACCGCACCCACTGAATTTGACAAAGATTTTTATTTTAAACATAAATAAGCCGCACCTGTCTATAAGCTGCAGGTGTCTACACTGAAACTAATGAACTTTACACAGGCTTTAACGAAAGAGAGTGTCTGTTACACTGGTGTAACGCAGGGGTGCCCAAACTTTTTGGCTCAGGGGCCATATTGACGTAAAAAAAAAATGGTCATACGGGCCAGCATGAATTTTTTTTATTTTTGCTTTGTTTTACTATGCTTTCTGCTGCTAGGTAGATCTGATAACTGCCTGACCTGGATAAATGTTTCATCGCAGGCTAACGAAAAAAATTCAAACTCCACTCCTTTTGCCTCCAACTGTCTCCTAATATCAGATGAAACTTCTTCAATCCTCCGTGACACAGTGCTACGAGCCAGGCAAACATTGGCAAACTGTTGCTTTTTCTCAGGACAAATGTTCTCTACCATTTTCATCACACAGTCTTTAATAAATTCACCCTCAGTAAAAGGTTTGCAGTGCTTGGCAATCAGCGTTGCCACCTCATAGCTTGCCTTTGTGGTATTTTCATTCGTCAAACCAGCTTCGAGTTGCTTCAATTTTTCACCGCGTTCGTTCCCAGTTAGCTTGTCGCAATTAGCATGTTTCGTCTGGTAGTGCCTCTTTATATTGAACTCCTTGAACACAGCCACAGTCTCTTGGCAAATTAGGCAGACACAGTTGTTTCGTAACTCAGTAAAGAAATATTCCGATTTCCACTTGTCCTGGAAACGGCGGCACTCGCTGTCAACTTTCCCTTTCTTACTTCCAGTTGCCATTTTAGAAATAGGCAAAAAACAGAGCAGGCGCAAAACGGGGTCGCGAGAGTTCGGCCATAAGTTTACTGCCATCTTGTGGTGAAATATAAAATTGCTTTTTTTTTTTTATGCGTGTATTTTATACTGTGGACAACAGTACTGGCGGGCCATATATTATTGATTTTATGACAGAGGCTTCGGGCCAGTGGAAATATCGCCGCATTTGGCTCGGGGGCCGGACTTTGGGCATGTCTGGTGTAACGGGTGAAATATGTTGTGGCTCCTTTAAGAGCAGAGCGGCATTTTGGGAATAGCATGCCGCCGCATTTTTCCGCTATTACTGCATGTGTGCAAGACCGAGGAATATGTCCTTATTATTTTCTGATGCTCATTTCTAAGTTTCTTTGACTAACCCCTAACGCTGTTGCCAAGAAAAATAAAAAAGCACGAGTTTTGGAAACCTGTCTGTGCTTATATGATTTCTGTTGCAACTGGAGTTCGGCTATCCCATGACCCAGACTCAACGCGCTACAACGGCTTGTATCTAAACAGTAGCCGACCAAGAATGTCATTGTTCACTGTCTTCCTCCTTCCTTTCACAACTATTTCTCTCGAGAGTTTTTCTTTTGGCATCGTCGTGTGTTTAAAAATCAATACCGATGGAAGTTTTTTCTCCCGATGCCGTGCAGCTCAGAACACAGGTGAGGTGCGTTTTTTCTTTCCGTTCGGAAATTTAATTGGTCTAATGTTATGGGGTTCAGTTTTTTGGCTTGAAGTTTGTGAAACCGGGAAAAACCCAGGAACAATCCATAAATTAGCCGCTTCGTTGTTTAAGCCGCGGGGTTCAAAACGTGTGAAAAAAGTAGCGGCTTATAGTCCGAAAAATACGGTATTCGTGGGGGGGTGGGTGGATAATGGGAATCCTGGAAATCCGAGCTCTTTCACCAGTGTAATGCTTCAAAAATGAAACACATGCTACACAAAGTTCTCAATGATTAACATAATCTCAATAAGATCATTTCATCGTATTTGATGCTACTAATTTTTTTAATTGATCCTTACACACATACTTGGATCAACTCCAATCCAATTTCTTGTAGCAAATAGCGTACACAAATTTTATGGCACTGAGGATGTTGCTCGATTCACTGATTTCTCAAACAGAGTGCATACGACTGTTTTTACACTAGGAACCATTTTCCTGCCACGCTTTAAAGCAATCTGTTGAGTCGGTGACTTAATAACACACTTGTTTATTTTCTATTTTGTACAGAAAACGTGCTTCATCAAATGCACAATTTTAATAAAATTCTTGAAACGGTGAAGTAGGGAGCAATCAAGAAACAGTATTAACCCTGAGCTGGGTGACAGAACACAAATTTCACACTCACCACTACACACACACACACACACACACACTTATGCTCTGGCTTTATAGTTAATTGTTGAAACATTTTTCTTCACTGTACCAATATTCAGCTCTGGCTCTTTTCATTAACTGCACAGCGTAAACAATGTAGCCTGGGTTATTGATTAAAACACAATGAAAATGAAACGAGGCTTCTATCGCAGACACGTACAGTACGGTATGGCACTACGCGCATCTAATGGAGCTTCCTGTCTAATGCTGTCTCTCATGTGGTTTTGCAGAAGTCGGCATGAAACATAAAAGAAATCGCAACAAACATCCAAGTGTTCAAGGATGCAGATTAACCGGAGCCGAACGAAAACACGTCGAATGCACATTAATACAGCAAGAAGAACGCGACTTGGTTACGATTATAACATTCTTCAGACATTCTGCTTACTGCAACTGAATTATGCAAAGTCTGATTATTAAGCTAGATATTTAGTTATAAATTGAAATCCGAGGTGCAGTGTTGGAAAATGTTTAAATGATTTTGAACAAAAAGCACCACTCTTGCACTGGAATAACAATTTAAAACCCTACAACCACCACATTCAGGGGCATTTCTTGCTATAAGCTGCTGCTCATGGCCCTCGGAAAAAGCAGGAGATGACACTTTATTATAACCAAGCAAAAAAAGGGTTTGATATCAAGGGTTAGATGACTGGATTTATTATATTTGTTCGCTTTCTTGCATCCTCTTGGTACATCTAGAGTAAAAAAGTCGACAAATTTGGTTGCATACTCGTTACTACTAGATAATAAAGTAGCCTGTTAACCCACTCAGTAGCATTTGGCAGATGCTCTTGTACAGCTTGGTGTGGCTGGGATTTGATCTCATGACCTTCTGATCCAACGTCTAATGCTTTAACCATTAATGCCTTTACAACTAAGCGACCATCTATTACCTCAAAATTCACCTGCAACTTTTTAAACTGAAAACCCGCCCATTTCTGCAGTTAACTAATCAGCCAATCACGTGGCAACACAATAAAAAAAATAAGAAATCATAGCGCTACAGGTCACAAGCTTCACATAATGTTCAAATCAAATATCAGAAGGAAGAAAAAGTGGGATTTCTGTGAAATTAATTGTGACAGTTGTTAGTACCAGATGGGCTGGTTAGAACATTTCAGAAACTGCTGCTCTCCTATTAATGTAACATTCAAGCCTTTAGAGTTTTACACAGAATGGTGAAGAAAACGAAACGAAAAACTACCTGGTTTACAGAAAGTATACAGGCTGAAACAACTGAAGTTCTGACTGACAGCTGACAGGAAGTGTCCAGGACTTCAAATAACCACTCTTCACAACATAGCAGAAAAGCCCCTCAGAACACACAACACATCAGCCCTTGAGATGGATGGACTACAACAGCAGAAAACAGCGTCTGGTTCCACTCGTGTCACGCGAGTACAAGAATCTGAGACTATCATGAGCACGGAATCATCCAGTTTGGGTAATTGTGTAATTATCATAGTCTCAGAAGCCCAATTTGTTCTTCGGCTGTTATACAACATCTACTTCAAGGTTTGCTATGTTGTGTAGTCGGAGATGCTTTTCTGTTTGTATAATGAGAGATTATATGAGTTACTATACTCTTCCTGGTAGCTCAAAAAGTTTCCACAACCAGAATTGTCAACCACTCACCTTTTTGGCACAATTCTGTGTAAACTTTGGAGACAACTGTTGTTTCTGAAATACTCAAAACAATAACCTCATTGCCATGAACAAATTTAAAGAGATCACAATTTCTTCATTTTAAATGTTTGCTCTTGAGCCGGCATTAGACTAGAAAACTGCCTGCTGGTTTTCTGAATAAAGTGACTGTGTATAACCACCTATTTATCTAAACGATCTTAGCTAAGATTCACAGCCAACTTCAACACTACTATGCACAGATTATTACAATCTGCTTATTACTACAGTATAAAGGTCGGCCGATTCATCGGTTTTGTCGAATAATCGGCAAAAATACATAACGATAGTTTTTCCGGGTTGCTGGAGCGGCTGAGGAGGTCCGCTGTCATAATACAGCACAAGAGAGGCCTCTAGAAGGGAATCAGTGGTGCCACATGATATTTGTTAGTGTCTTTTATTTATTTGGAGTGTTACTTTTTGTTTCAGTTTCACTCAATCATTCAAATTCAATTACTCAGTCTTTTTTTTCCTCAATATTTATTTATATATTAATATTTATTTAATTTAGAACAATTTCATGATTCAGTACTGCTTGATGTTTCTTTTTTAATCCATTAAAAAAATATATTGTTTGATTAATCGGTTATCGGCAAGCACAATCCAACCTAGCTATCTATCGGTGACCTATCTATAAAATCCACTATCGGTTGACCTCTGCTACAGTGTCTATGAAACTTCACTCATTTATTATAATGTAGTATGTACTCAAATAATTCTTGCATATCAGATAATGTGAATGCTGTGGGGAGTCTTTGAAACCATGGCACAATGAGTCTCAAAAATTTTCCATTATAGTTGCAAAAGTTTGTTTGCCATTGGTTTTATTCCTTATTTATACAAATAACCTGGAAGGTATGTAAAACATTTTTTAATTCCATTAGGACCTTCCATTAGGACCTTAGCAAACATGTATTAAGTCGCCACCAGTGTGGAGGTATACCTGTGATTTCATTTACAGAAGGATATTTAGTCCTGGCTACAGATGGTTTCAAAAGAACCAGTCATCAATACCTCGAAGATTACTTACAGTGTGTCTCTAACGAAGTTATAAAAATTTCAGCTACAGAACTATCATTAAAATCCTCAAAGTACATAAAGGAAGTGCCAACTTTATAACCAAGTTTCGAAAATATCATTATGATTGTTAGTTTGTCCAATGACTTTTCTTCGTTTTTTTTTCCTTTTTAGAAATTTTCGATTATTCAAGACAAAGAAAGTCAATATTCAGTATCTTGAACATCGAATATTCACGTTTCTGAAGTATTTCTGAATTCCTATCTCAATGTAAGCAAATGTGTAACACTGACTGTGTTAACGGCTCTGTACCTCGTGTCTAATCTCTTCTATTGCAGCATGTGAGACCACACCGTGATGCACTGGATATGAAATGAATCATGAGGTTTTGGATAAACTTTTGATCAACATTAAAGCACAAAGGTGACAGAATGAATACTGAGATACTCATGAGATATTGAGATACTGTGATTCATGTAAATTGTAGTCATTCTCAAGATCGTCATTTGCAGTGAAAATTGTTGTACTAAACCACAGTTTTTCACTGGTGACCTCAGACTTTTGGACCTTACTTCTATGTAACCCTACTTTCATATAAAAGTATGGTCTGAGGGCATTAGTTTGTTAATATTTCCATTTTGGATTAATAAGGTAGTAGGGGAGGTGGTAGCTTAGTTCTTAAAACATTTGACTTTGCATCTGAAGATCATGAGTTTAAATCCCAGCTACACCAAGCTGCCAGTCCCGGGCCCCTAAAAAAGGCCCTTAACCCCCATAGCTACTCAGTTCTGTAAATGAGATAAATGTAAGTCGCTCTGGGTAAGGGCATCTGACAAATGCCATCAATCAATCTATCTATCCATCCATCCATCCATCTAAAACCTTGTCCTTTGAAAAAAAAAAGTTTGTACACCACTGATGTGGTCTAACCTGCATATTTATCACGTGCACACGTACATCAGCTTTAAAGAAAATCTTTTCAGGAATACAGAAAGTTGTATACAAAAGGACATAGAAGTGTTTTGAATCCAAACACTTTACGCACAATTCAGGCAAACGATAGTGATTAGATCCAAGCTCTTAAGAAATATACAGAAGGTTGAGAAGAATTTGGGAGTATACAAGAGAAGCTTCAAGTTCTATCTTGAGACCAAACAATAAAAAACAAACAATCTACCACACAAAACTGTCAAACCACTTGGTTCCTGGACTCGTCATTTCTGCCGAGAACTATGTCAAAGTGAGAAGGTGAGGAGCAAAGAAGGGAATCGGGCAAGATGTAGAAGTCTAGGCCTGTGTTTGGATCAAGTGAACCACTTAAACACTTCCTGTGGTACCTTACAGGGTCGCATACACAGCCGCCTCTCGGGTCTCATTCAACACATCATTTCCCATCGTGATGATTTTTGTTTTCATTTTTCACTACGTACAACTGTACACACAGGAATGATCTGATCCAAACTCTTAAGCAACATACAGAAGGGAAAAGGCTGAGATGAGCGAATGAAGGAGTATTTCAGGGAAGCTGTGAAGTTCTATCTTGAGGTCAAACAAACAAAAACAAAAACAAAAAAGAAAACCCCTAAACAATCCACCACACGAAACTTTGAAACCTCCCTTCTGGACCCATCGACCTGTTGAGAACTAAGCCAAAGTGAGGATGGAAAGAAGTATTCCAGGGAAGCGTGATGTTCTATCTTGAGGTCTTTGCAACAAACAAACAAAAACAAACGAATAACTTAGATCTACGAAACCTCCACCTGATTCCTGGACACATCTTCCTGCTGAGAACTATGACAAAGCGAGAATGGAAGTAAGGAAGGAAGGAAGTCAGGAGAGGAGCCAGGTAGTACCATATTTTCTTGGAGGACAATTTAAAAAAAGCACACAATAAATAAACAAAATCACACTGGGGGCTGTTGCAGAATGCATAGCTCAAGGGGGAAAGATGTTGGACTAATGATCAGAAGGTCATGAGTTCAAATCCCACCACCACTAAGCTGCCACTGCTGGGCCCTTGAGCAAGGCCCTTAACCCTCAACTGCTCAATTTTATGAATGAATTGTCCCTCGCTCTGGATAAGGGCCATAAAAGTAAATGTAAACCCAAGCAGAAGTGGTGCATTGATCCAAACATGGACTTATACTTCTACATCTGCCCAGCTTCCATCCCTCCTTCCTTCCATCCTCACTTTGTCATAGTTCTGAGCAGAAAGATGAGTCGAGAAATGATGTGGAGGTTTCATAAGATTCGTTTAGTTTGTTTAACCTCAGGATAGAACTTCCCGCGTTCCTGGAATACTCCTCTTCTAATTTTGTCACAATTTGCTCTTCGTCTGACCTCTGAAACAGAACTTCTCACCTTCCTGTAACACTCATGAACTCACTCGTCGCAGCCTTTTCCCTTCAGCATATTCATGGAACGCTTGCATCGGATCACTCCTATGTATAGAGTTGAGAAAGTGAAGAGCAAAAAAAAAAAAAATAGATGATAAATGAGATGTGCTTCCCGAGATCTGTGACCATGCAAGATGTACCACAGGAAGTGCTTAAGTTCACCAAGGAGCCTGGAACAGCTCTCTTCTTCACTGGCACTGTTGGGGTGGATGGTGGGGGTGCGATGATGATGATGATGATGATGATGTGAAGAAGAAGTGGTGGTGCACTCGATCCAAACACAAGGCCTAGGACTTCTACTTCGTCTAACCAGGAACGAGAGGGGAAAAGGGGAAGATGGAGAAGGAAAACGAAAAAAAGTTTGCAAGCACCTCGCCAGGCTTTTGAGTGACAGGGCGGCTATGCTTTTATTTGCTAACTGTGAATCGTGTAGTTGGTGCAAAGCTAGCATAATTAGCAATGAGAGGAAAAGGACAAGTTAGCCAGAGAGACTAAAAAAAAAACACTAGTTTAACATGGGAGGGACGGGCCAACAAGTCGTCCTGGGTGGCGAGGGACCGTAATGAGCAACTTAGAAAAGGAAACGTGAGATATATATATATATATATATATATATATATATATATATATATATATATATATATTAGGTGATATATATAATTACACAACATACATATATATACATTTAGAGAAAGAGACCTAGGAGCATCGTGCTAGCACTTGGGCTTGGACTCTAGATGAGAAGCTAGTGCAGCTAGTGCTAACGCTAGCACTTAGCCAATTGTACCAAGAGATAACTGTAATTCTAGAAGCCAACATGGTTGATAATAAGCTGTTTCCTCTCTATTCTCAGCTCCTATGGGTTTCTAACCGAAGTTCAATTCGTCCTCCATCGGCTTTGCTTTCTGTCCGCTTTCTCTCCCCCCCTCCTTCTTCTTCTCCTCCTCCTCCTCCTCCTGCTGCTGCTGCTGTATCCACTGCACTCACTCAACTCTTTATTATAAGGAGAGGAGAAAAAAACACCATAAAAACAATCATCTAGACTTCCTTCCTCTCCTACAAGACCTTCTTTGGTTGCCTCCAATACTAAAACCCGAGAAGAGGCACAAATAATGCGAGCGAAGTCCAACAATTTGCAAACTTCTGGTAAAAAAAATTCCGTAATTTCCTGCTTTATTTCTTCCTCGCACTTACTCACCCCAGCACTCCTCTCTCTCTCTCTCTCTCTCTCTCTCTCTCACACACACTCCACAGCAGTCCTCCTCTTCTTCCTCCGCTTCTTCTACTTCCTCTTCCTCTTCTTTCACCCTCCTGTCCCAGGGTTTATTTTTCCCCCCAAGAATTGTTTACAAACCCCCCCAAAAAAAAAAAATATCTAAAAAAAAAAAAAAAAAAAAAACAACCTTCCCAAAACGATCCCTCACATCACTCCAAAAAAAAAAAAGAGGATCATGGATTTGTTCGAAGGAATTGCTGCTTTTTTCCCTTCTTTTTCTTTCAGCGTCGGTTTAAATTTGTGCCTTCCTATGTTGGAATTTTGAAACGAAAAAAAAGAAAGAGAGAAAGAAAGAGAGAGAGAGAGACAGAAACTGAGATACAAAACAAGAACTCTTGTTCAATCTCATTCACCACCGGCCGCAGCACAAAAACGATCACTGCGCGCAGGAAGAGGGAGACGAAAGGGCTGTGTGAAGTGAACAAGAAACAAGGCAAATCGACTCGTTTTGAGTCGAATCGCTTGCTGGTGTTTAGGGAGGAGTGGAAAAGATGGACGTGGGGCAAATTCGTGCGATAACGGGGAGACGAAATGTGTTTTCGGAACAGGACTACTTTTTTGTGACGGTGCGGCGAATTTATTTCACTTTGCCTAGGGAACAGTGGTGCTACGACTTCCATTGCCTAGGGAAAAAACCCGGATGTAAACTCGGCGAAACTCATCTGGAGAGAAGTGTGGCAGGAGCAACTCTGTTCAACTCGGCACCTAAAGCTCGAGAGGAAGACCAGAGAGGAGAAGATGAAGATGATGATGAAGAAGAAGGCCTTTGGTTATACGATCAAATCGTACGCAGGCCCAATTTGAATTCAATGCCTTCACTTTGTTTTGTAGTTACACAACGTAACACCATGAGTATTGCTTCTGAGTCCAGTAGTACAATATGATCAGA
>JAAIIK010020108.1:105485-149636 GCA_014706435.1 Silurus glanis
ATATATATATATATATATATATATATATATATATATATATGGATTTAGAGAAAGCATACAAAAGCGTATGACAGGGTGCTGAGAGAGGAGTTGTGGTATTGAATGAAAAAGTCAGGTGTGTCAGAGAAGAATGTGAGGGTAGTCCAGGACATGTATGAGGACAGTGTGACAGCAGTGAAGTGTGCAGTAGGAACGACAGACTGGTTCAAGGTGGAGGTTGGACTGCATCAAGGATCGGCTCTGAGCCCTTTCCTGTTTGCAGTGGTGATGAACAGGTTGACGGACGAGGTCAGACAGGAGTCTCCATGGACTGTGATGTTTGCGGATGATATTGTGATTTGTGGTGAGAGTAGTGAGCAGGTTGAAAAGAGCTTGGAGGGGTGGAGGTATGTGCTGAAGAGAAGGGGAATGAAAGTCAGTAGGAGTAAGACAGAGTACATGTGTGTGAATGAGAGGGAGGGCAGTGGGGTGGTGCGGTTGCAGGGAGAAGAAGTGGAGAAGGTGGAGGAGTTCAGGTACCTGGGGTCAACAGTGCAAAGTAATGGAGAGTGCGTTAGAGAAGTGAAGAAAAGAGTGCAGGCAGGGTGGAGTGGGTGGCAGGTGTAGCAGGAGTGGCAGGAGTAATTTGTGATAAAAGAGTATCTAGAAGAGTGAAAGGGAAAGTTTATAGGACTGTGGTGAGTCCTGCGATGTTGTATGGTTTAGAGACAATGGCATTGAGTAAAAGACAGGAGGTGGAGCTGAAGGTAGCAGAGCTGAAGATGTTGAGGTTTTCGTTGGGAGTGACGAGGATGGACAGAATAAGAAATGAGTTTATTAGAGGGACAGCGCATGTAGGACGTTTTGGAGACAAGATGAGGGAGGAGAGATTAAGATTGTTTGGACATGTGCAGAGGAGGGACATAGGGTATATCGGTAGGAGAATGCTGAGGATGGAGCCACCAGGAAGGAGAAGAAGAGGAAGGCCAAGGAGGAGGTTTATGGATGTGGTGAGGGAAGACATGCAGGTAGTCGGTTTGAAAGAGGCAGATGTAGAGGACAGGGAGACGGATGATCCGCTGGATGAGCCGCTGTGGTGACCCCTAATGGGAGAAGCCGAAAGAAGAAGATATATATATAGATATGATATAGATCATAAATAGATAGGTATATAGATATACAGATATATGTGTATATGTATATCTATATCTATATAGACACACCGATCAGGCATAACATTATGAAGTGAAAAACACTGATTATCTCTTTATCATGGCACCTTTTAGTAAGGGGGATATTATTAAGCAGCAAGTGAACATTTTGTCTTCAAAGTTAATGTGCTGGAAGCAGGAAAAATGGGTGAGCGTAAAGATTTGCCTGGGTCAGAGCATTTTCAAAACTGCAGCTCTTGTGGGGTTTCCCGGTCTGCAGTAATCTATCAAATGTGGTTCAAGGAAGGAACAGTGGTGAACCAGCGACAGGGTCATGGACGGCCGAGGCTCATTGATGCACGTGGGTAATGAAGGCTGGCCCGTTTGGTCCGATCCTAAAGATGAGCTCCTGTAGCTCAAATTGCTGAAGAAGTTAATGATGTTAATTCTCGACAGGTCAGGAGTGTTGTGGCAGCAAAAGGGGGACCAACACAATATTAGGCAGGTGGTATATATATATATATATATATATATATAAAACACTCATCAGGCATCATTTTAACAGACAGCTCATCAAAGTGCTGGCTGCACTGCTAATGTCTGTCATTTCAGTCAAGTGAACCACCATGCACGCCATATCAAACGCCACAAATCATATTTTCCGTCTGTGTAATGCCAGACATTGTGCCAGTGTTTGCTTTGTTGTGTCATTGTGCATTATAAACACATAAAGGTGATGGTATCCAGACACCACTCTTTCTCTTTGCTTTATCTGACCAGATCTTTCAAAGCACACCTTCTTTTACTATATTATATATAGAAGTATATAAATCATCTGAAACAAGCCAGACGCATACACAACAGCGTCTACTGATGACTACGGTGTTGTTACTGCTGCTTATCATTATTATTATTATTATTATTATTATTATTATTATTATTATTATTATTATTATTGAGAAAAGACCATACAATCGTAAGTACATCACCGGTAGTAGTATCTTTTATTAAAAATAAAAAACAGTAGACTGTAAATGGAAGCGGGAGGAAGCTTCTTATTTCTCAGTACCCTAAAAATAAACACGCAACTAAATTACTCAACTAAACTGACAGAACACAATGGCCAGTAATTTAGTTTGCTTACATATTAACTCCGAAGCTGGGTTTGTAGATGGAATGAGCTCTGCGTTTTTGCATGAATGTGATAAACAGAGTAGGTTTGGAGGAACAAAGGCTATCCGGCCACACCTGGGCCATTACATCAAACACCAATGTGCCCAAATAACTCTAATATTCATCTGCTCAGAAAAGGCTTTGTGTATGCAGACATTGAGCTCAAAGCATGCTCTGATGCAGACATTAAAGGGTTTGCATAGAAGATAATGGGTTCTGGCTTGTGCACTGTTCTTTGGTCTCTGCCTGCTCTGGTGTTGGTCAATTCGCCAGCGGCTGCACCTTCTGTTTTCCTTCTTCTTTTTCTTTTACATCAATGCATTCTAAGTGTGAACTATCTGAACTTTAAAGTTAACAGATTAACACAAATACTCACAAAGGGTTTTTTTGTTTGTTTACATGTTGGCCATTTCTTACTTTTGTCCCTGTTTTTGTCTTTAACAAATCACAACTTTACTTAGAGAAAATAGCAGCATTTTGACCATCTGTGTGTCGCAGCCTCACATTTTTTTTTTTCCGAGACAAAATAACCTTGGCATAATGCGCTAATGTTATAATAGCCCCCATTTTTCTGGGAAGGCTTTCCACTGGATTTTGGAATGTGGTTGTGGGAATTTGTGTTTATTCAGCTACAGTCGGTGCTCCATTTTGCCCCAAAGGTGTTCAATGCGGCTTAAAGTCAGGACTCTGTGCAGGAGTCTCAAGAACTTGTAGATCCACTTGAGATCCCCACAAGAAAAAACTTTACCTCTCACATCTACATTTGTCCACTACTAAGTTTTAGTTACTCCTTTGATTCGAATCAGTGTTTGGATTTGTTGAAAATAAAAACCATCACCTCATTCTACTCTCCAAGTACTGGCTGCAAAAGTCAATCACATTACCTGACCAGGGTCGGCTGGTTGTCTGCCATGTCCATGTACTTAGCAATATGAAAGCTAGGATTAATCATAAATATTATCAATGTATGAGCCAAAGCGGATTAGTTTTCTTTTTATTATGGACATACTCCTGCAGCACAGCACTGTGAGTAATTGCTGCAGAGGGCCATCATCCCTACACTTCTACAGCTGCTTTAAATTTGTTTAATCGATTCAGCAAAACATTAATGGAGCAACACAAAAATGTTTTAAAATCTTATCTCCTTCTTTTCTCTTTGCACTTGCTTAAATCTCATTTGTACCCTCCTCCCCTTCCCCTCAATCCACTTTCTTACTGTTAAACTGCCTATCTGTCCTGTTGTACCTGTTATCTAACATTGCGTGGTGTGTAGGCGGGGATTATATTCATACACTCATGGATATCAGCTGCACACGGTGCAGCAGAAGTGCACTTCTATATTCCCCCGTCCCGCTCTGCTGGAGGCCCACGTTGTGTACCGCGTACTCGGACCACGCAGTATATTCGCAACAAAACGTCGTTAACATTTCGCTTCCCTCATGCGTGCCCAAAACACAAAATGAAATCATGCTGCATAGATGAATCAGCTTGTGCTGCGGCAATACAGTGAAGCTGACTTGAGGTTTAAGTTCACTGACTTCTGATACTGAGTTTGCTGTAGATTTGTAGATTTGCTGGTTGTACAATAGATTCACACACGTATCTATATTTAGTTGTCTTGCGGCTATTGCTTCTGGTTTATTTCCTTTATCAATGTGAAAAATAGCTTATACTTGTTGCTTTGCAAACCATCCATGTGTGCCTTCAGCTTTAATTTGAATGTTAAAAATGAATTCATAATGTGTTTAGAACTTACACTGCATTAGCAATGTGCCTCATGAGCTGATGGAGTAAGTCAGTAACACCTCAGAAGTGTGTGTGTGGGAGCAGAACCTGTACGTTCAACAAACAGTTAGAGGAATGCATAGCACATTGAGTGGGTTTCCATTTGTTTGGTTTTATGTAAAGCTATGTAGGAGGGAGACCTGGGCTTTGTGGAGGCTGTTCCTGGCCTTTATAGTAGATGGCTTTATAGTGATGATGTTTCCTGGCACCTTAAGTTATCCTGATAGCAGTCTGATTTGAGTTGCTTTAAAGGCCATTTATGACAGTGTCCGATCTCCTGCAGCACATTTAAGCTGATTTGCTTGTACAAGTTCCATACTTGATCAACAGGTGGCATCATGGCTTCATTCTAACATGGGCCAATGAGAGGAGGTGGGAGGGAGGACTGTTACATGCCTCAGAGAGGTGAGCCGATAAAAGTGTGGTTCTGAGGCAGTCAGCTTGGAAATGTGTGAAGATAGAACACACGGCTTTAAGCATGGAGAGAAACAGAAAGGCACATGAGAAGACAACTATGGGTCCTGCTGCTGCCTGAGGGTTCCACACTTCCTGGACTTGGTACACTGGTACACTGAGACACTGTTCTGGTTTAAGTGCCACAAAAGAAAGTAAGAAAGAAAGAAAGAAAGAAAGAAAGACAGAAAGACAGAAAGACAGAAAGAAAGAAAAAGAAGAGAACCAGGGAGCTCTGAGCCCTGGAGGAGATTTCTGTTTGAGAAAAAGTCATTTTATTGTCAGTGGGTGGAAGAACAGGCTCCAGAACATGGACAAGGAGAAGGAAACGTTTACTTCAAGAGCCTCGTACAGATTTTCACACACTCTCAGTGTTCAAACACATGTTCAGACAGCTGCACTTCCTGGTATGCTGTGTAGACTGATTGCCTGAGCTGCTTGGTGGAATAAACTCCCATACTATGGAGATCAACCACGTTGTGATCCTCTCGTACACAAGCCAAGGATTTTTCCTGTAATCACATAAAAACAGACTTTTTCTTTCTGCTTTTTTCTTTCTGGTTGTCAGGAATTTCACTCTTTCTATCTTGTTCTGGTCCCACTCTGAATAGTGTATAAAATCATGTATGTGTGAGATGGAATACCTCGATCTGGACTCAGTTTGCCTTGTGACCTTATGATGGAGGGAGATGGTGACCGAGGTGAGATGCCTGCCCACCTGGATGCTCTGGTGGATCGTAAGGACCAGGCAACACCGGGATCAGCATCGTCATCCTGCTCAGATCTTTCCACTTCTACTCCTGCGGTTCAGCCCTCTTCACACACTACCAGGACCTTCAGCGGACTCCGGTTCTTTGGCAGAAAGTGAGTGTGTGTATAGAGTGTGTGTATAGTGTTTGTGTATAGTGTGTGTGTGTGTGTGTGTGTGTGTGTGTGTGTGTGTGTGTGTGTGGGTTTGTTTGTGTGTTTGAATGTGTAAGTACAGCTACTTCAAAATTCTGAACTAAAAAGGAAAGCCATAGCCTTTCCTTTAAAAAAAAAAAACCTGAACAATATGTAATAAGTCTCAAATGAGTCAGAACTGTTACACCTTGAGCACATCCCTTACAACTGGCTTCTCAGCGTAGCTCTCTTCTAGTTCAAATCTCAGTACTTTCACTTTTCTCTTAGAAATACCACTGTTTCTTTTACAAATATATTTTACACCCCAACTATGATTCCTGCTGTTAACAGCTTCATTGTTGCTGAATTTTACTCAAATCTGGAAGGACTTTAAATGTGCAAGATCAGATTTCATCAAGTAGGCATACTAATCCTATAGTCTCTTGTGGTTTGCTAAAAATGGCTGCCTTAATGGATTCCTAAAGAAAGTTAATTAAATTCTATTATTGTCTGACCTGTTGGGACTATGGTCACCCCCACCCTTCTAGTGCACTACTGATCTTGTGCTTTTTTAGAGATGTCCTACGAAGTATGCTGGTTACAAATTTGTTTTCATTTGACATTAGAAAATTTAATTTAGGTCATAGAGCTTCTTTAATATTTTAACTACATATTTTTCCATTAGTTGTGCTGTAGTGACTGATAAACTGTGTTATTACTGAATAATACAATACAATACAATACAATACAATACAATACAATGCAATGCAATGCAATATAATATAATATAATATAATATAATATAATATAATATAATATAATATAATATAATATAATATAATATAATATAATATAATATAATATAATATAATATAATATAATTGACTACCTGAATAAAAGACCTGCAGTTTAGGGGATTAACCTTTGATTATAGAGTAACAAAGAATAATTAGGTGGGAAGTAAGAAACAGGAAGCATTCATTTTTAGATGTAGTTTCACATCATTTCATCTGACCTGCTAGTGCATTACAGTATAAACACTATACCTGGAATGTTGGCAGGATTTTCATGAGGTATTTTTACATGCGATACTGAAAACAAATTATATCACATAGTGACACAACTAATTAGTTTGGCTGATTTTCCCGGCCTCTCGTGGATAGCACAATAAACCAAAACACTTATAGGGAATTGTTTTTATGGAGTTTTATGTTGAAATAATGAAATGTATCAATAAAAAGATAATTATAAATTATAAAATGAAGTAAAATGTTAATACAGTACAGTACTGTATACATAAAATAGCTTTATTTGGGGTGGTTTCCGTTTATTGCGTTTTTTTTGTTTATCGCGGGCGGTTTTGGAACGTAACCACCGCAACAAACAGGGGATTACTGTAGTTGGGAAACACTGAATTAAGGATAGTGTAACTCATAATGCTGTTTTCCATGGTGTTATTTTTGAATACGGATAAAAAGAAAATAAAAATAATAGTTATCCTATACAGTATATGTTAAAACTGAACAAAATTTGGTTGCAGAACCATGAAATCCATGCTTCATTTAGCTCAAACAAAACACATCCATTAACGGCATACTGTACACTACGATAGTTATAACATATACTGTATAGGATAACTGTTATTCTTTTTGCTGACCATTATTGTAATTTCCTAGCTACTTAATCTCAATAACATAGAGCCAAAGTTCCTGTCTCGCCATGTCCTGTTGCTACCCAACACTGCATACTTTTTTCCCCCTTGGTTTCTGTGAGGTGGTAGAAAACGGCAGCTATGTATTAGCAGTTAACACTAGTTATGTATATAATTATGGATTAACCATGGCCATTCAGAATCACTTGGATACCCTGTTAGGACATGTGTGCACATGAACAGACTTACAAAAATGTGAACCAATTATGTAGCGTTTGAAATAAATAGCATTTCATTGTTTCCTCAAGCTGTTCTGTTGTCTCCCCCAGGTTGGAATTGGTTTCAAATGACAAGGACAGTGACAGGTGTAACTAGCATTTTATTTTACCGTTCCTAAATGCTGGGGGGAATAAGAGTCATTAGCATAACCTATTGCCACATTGTCATGCGGAACTGACTTGATTATGGGCTGATAGAAAGGTGTTCTGAGATAATCGCTGCACGCATACCACTGGTATACTGGTATGCACCGCATTGTACAGCTAGCGAAGGTATGGAGTGGTAAATAGGTTGCAGCATCATAAATTTTTTTATGTGGCACACCTCACTAACACCACATGTCATGGCTGGGTGTCTGGACCACCAGTTGACCTAGTTAATGATGTTCATATGTGTTAACATGATGTCTGTGTTTTGATGTCTTTTACCATGTATGAAATGTGATGAATAAATTGGTGTTATACGGTCGTATGTACAATAGTGTATATACTTGGCATAGTACACACAGCAAGTTATAGGACACTGCAAGATAAAAATTGTGGGCAATATGAATAACAGTTCAACAACAACATGACTCCTGTGTCATCCAGCCAATAAACATTCGCAAGGGGAGCATTTGACTACTGGTATCAGGTTGGGATGGAGGGGGAGTCCTACAGGACTGCAAGGATAAGTACATTGGTGAGGTCCCACGGTGTATGGTGCATGTTTACAGAAAGGCTGTGACAAGTTTATCAGCCTGGTGTTAGACAAACCCAAAATGCGGTGATACTCCACGGTACTTACTGTATCATCTTCCAGTAGTCCATGTAGAACATTTAGAACCAGGCTGCATTTTGGAGCCAGTTGATAGAGTGCACACCAATCAGAAAATCCGAGGCCTGTTTACTTGAGGACTCCATTCAGGAATTTTATAGTATTTGGACTACTGGTCCACCACCTGCTCTTCATTCCAAGAGATCAAACCTACAGGTTTAGGCCATTTTCCTCTGAGGGTGCTAAGTCATGCCATCCATTTGGGGAAATTAGTTTATTTGGAAAGGAAATTCCCGAATCATTTAGTGAGAACAGCAGCGGAAACCAAGGCCTGGCATTTACTTTGGTGCAACAAGCAGGAATCAGAAATCTATGCATGGAGCACTGTAATGCATACAGTATAAAATGTGGCCAGTCATTAGGCAGTACATCCTGTTGGATCCATCAAATCAGAACTACAGATGCACTGGGTCAAATTGGGATGAAGGTTAATTTGCCATAATTAGGTTTGACATCCAGTATCTGGGATTTTCCATGTATATGTGCTGTCTTGGCACCTTTACAGTGCATTCGCTTCACTGTTATGCTGTCTTGGAAAGTGAGTTTTTCTCAGTGAAGCCAATCATTTAAAATTTACATTTATGGAATTCTGGTAGATGCTCTTATACAGAGCAACTTACAGTACATTTGTCTCATTCATACAACTAAGCAGCTATGGGGTTAAGGGCCTTGTTCTGGGGCCCAGGAGTGGCAGTTTGGTATGGCAGGAATTTGAACTCGCAACCTCTAGATCCAAAGTCTAATGCCTTAACCACTAAGTTGCCACCTCCCCAATCCTATATCCTATCCTATCCTATCCTATCCTATCCTATCCTATCCTATCCTATCCTATCCTATCCTATCCTTTGCCACTTTACAGGCCCACAAGTCAGAAGCTGTGGGGGCTTCAGGCCTTAGTCACAACCCTGAGAATTCTCACTGTACTATTAGATTAGAAGCAACTTGTAAAATGGACCGAGACCACATTGTTTTCACTACGTGGTTCTTCTAGTGGTCTTTATTACAGGTGTCTCTAAAGTTCATTTGTTTTTTTATGGACCAAAAAAAAAAAAGCTGTGCAATGAGTGTGAGATCTTTGGATTTAAAAAAAAGCCCTTCCAACTACACATCTCATCAACAGCAAATATCCATCTCTCATCTCGTCCGTCACGTAGCACTCTCCAACCTGGTAGATAAATGAGTGTGTGCTTGTAATCCACCTGTTCTTTGCAAGAAAGAGGCAGCTGTTTCGGTGCTTTGTAGGTATACGTTAACTGAACTTGTGTAATCCGATAATGTCACACACTCCACAGCCACCTGAGTTTTGTTTTGAAAAACTTGGTCCACTGTGCCCGAACTGGAAAAGTGACACGAGTGTGATTTTCTGCAGGGCTGCTGGATGACGCTAAACCGCCGCCCCGAAACAGTCTGTCAAACAAACTGATTTATTGCTTTTAAGTGCTTATTTCGAGACTTATTAAAGTAGGTCTCCTACACACGCACTTACAAATCATGCGGTTCTTAGTCCATATTTGTATTAGCGGTCCCAGTCAGGACCTGAAGAGGGACAGACCCATTTCTGGTGCTATCTTTACTATCTCTCCCTCTCCACTCCTGCTATGTATAGATCAGGGTCAGAGTCTCAGTATTGGATTGTGAATACGTGTGTGTCTGTGTGTGTGCAAGTGTGTTTGTGTCTGTGTGTGGAGAGTGCTGGGGCATATAATGATGCTCTCCTGAGCTATGACTCAAAGGAATTAGGCCATCTATTTGATTGAAGTTGGGATGTGGGGAGATGAACCAGTGAACCCGAAACAAGACAGTGAAGGTATTCGCCTATCTATTTGAAAACTAATAGACCTAAACAGCTGCCATCTCATTTTTATATTAAGTTTAACCAGTTGATCCAACCATTAGCCTGTCTACATCCATGATTCAGTTGAAGCATTGGATTCTGCTCTTTACAGGTGTCTTATTTATATTTTTCAAATGAAAATTCGTTTTGACGAATTCACATGTTGGATACATCTTTACCTAGAAACTCATAGGGCAAGACAAAGAATGGAAAGTGTCCTGAAGATGGCGACAGTGCTACATGTAGTGTTCAAACATCAGCCTCTTAGTCTCTTTGCTCTGAGCCAGTGCTATTGTTTGGCCGTCACTGTCAGCCCTGTTGTGTTGATAGGTCGAGATGGGATTGGGAATCCAGGGCCTTGGTTGGTTACAGAGACATTGAACAGGCGTATTTATTTGGTAGCTCAGTAGTTAAGGCTCTGGGTTACTGATCAGAAGGTTCAAACGCCGGTACCGCCAAGCTGCTATTCTTATGGCCCTCGAGCAAGGCCCTTAATACTCTGTGCACCAGGGGCGCTGTATCATGGCTGACTCTGTGCTCTGACCCCCAGCTTCTTAACATCACTTGGAAATGCAAAGAAAAAATTTCACTGTGCTGAAAAAGTGCATATGACAAGCATAAAGCTTTTTTTTTTAATGTAAAACATTTTTATATTAAAAATGTATGTTATAAAATGCACAAACTTGAATATTAGTTTTAGCATATACTGTGCTTACCGTTGATTTTGGTGGTTAATGTGGCTCTGCTTTGTCCTACTAACTGGCATCTTTGCAAAACTCCCAAACAATCTTTCTTTAAACAAACTCCACAGAGTTTCCTAGCAACATCTGATATGCAATACACACAGCACACAAAGTGCCAGTTAATGAAATATGCTGAGTTTTTTTTTTACAGCCTAAGTAGCTAATAGTACAGTTAAAGTTTAAAAAATGCATGATTCCTCCTGGATCAATATTTTAATATTGGATCAATAATATTTTTTTATATATAACATTTATCTATCTATCTATCTATCTATCTATCTATCTATCTATCTATCTATCAACATAAAATTGGAAATAATGTACCTTTTTGAGATTGGGAAATTTATTCATAGAGAAAAATTGATAGGTAACAAATTAATAGATTAGATAGAAGATTTGCTTTTCCTTTATATATTAGATTTGAGTAAACAAGTTGTCTTATTGGTATATGGAAAGTCCATATACTTTTACATTATAGACATATGTATTTGCTAAAGATGCAGGAGATAGAGACTTGGCTGAGTAAAACACATAGGAAGCATGTATACTTCAGATGGACAGCAGCCTGAGTGCAAGATCAAACCCAAAACCATGGCTCTGCGAGGTAAAAACAGTGCCCAGGTGATTTATTTAAGATGTAATTAATGTTCTGAAATATGTCTGGTATCACTGTTATAGGCGTGATTGTAGACGCATGGCACAACCAAAATCTCTTTTATTGGTTTTACCCGGGGTGGTATATCAACCTGTATAACAACTTATGCACATGTGTACACGTGCCAGGGCAATTCTAAACGCCTAGAAGCCATTTATGACATAGCATTCACAAGTCCTTATTTGGCATTTCAGTCCAATGTTCAGACTTGCAGACAAACCTAACCGGCCTGGGTGTGTCAGATCATGCTGTCCGTCTGGGACAGTAGATCTGCTGGAGGAAGAAGCTGCCAGGGTGTTCCAGTAATGAATAGAAAAACAGTGGAAACTAAGGTCTTGCTGCACAGAATTCTCCACAGAGTGGGAAAATAAATAGGGAAAGAAGAAAATGAATTCAATATTAGGTGAATCCGGTCAAAGTTCAGAGCATCATGTCCCAAAGGGAAATCTTTTTTAGGGTTTAGGGAGAACCATAAAGAACACTGGCAAAGCAGTCCACCTTCCCCTGGCCAAACCTCCTCAAAGCTCCAGGATACCACCAAGATTTAGACACTATTTTCCTGGAAGCACAGTTTTGACATGGTCCAACAGTTATTAACAGTTGAATTATTCTTATTGAGACCAGTTTGAGGAGATTCTCCACAATTCTTGGATTTCAAAATGAGTGCTGACTATTGAAATGTACCACCTGCTCTACTGTGTGTCCCACTGATTAAATGTGAAGAGATTGGACATGTACTGCATGACATGATCAAAACACACACACATATGCCGGTCATCCCGAAAGACAAAGC
This sequence comes from Silurus glanis, assembly GCA_014706435.1. NCBI lineage: Eukaryota > Metazoa > Chordata > Actinopteri > Siluriformes > Siluridae > Silurus > Silurus glanis. The sequence goes on from JAAIIK010020108.1 coordinate 117,680, forward strand.
TCTGGAAACCAATGGCTATTAAAGTAAATAAGGCCATCTGTATGCACCCTTCTAAAATATAGGAATTTTACCTGTCTACAGTCCACCCTACAAATTGGGTACTTGAATGCTTATCAAAACCTTATGGTGTGGTCCAACTGTCGAAGGCAGCGTGATGCAGGCAGGTACCCTGTAATTACTGGAATCTGTGACTGTTGTTTGCTGTCTGGAGAGGACCACATGGACAGTTTGTGCTGGTTGGGTGATTCTTAATTCTGTTCCCAACCTCTGCAGGATTTCTTTGTTAACAGACCCAGAGAGGGGCTCAAGCCCAAAAGGCAAGTTCTGTAATCAGTACACCTTTGGCAAACCACATCTGATGCCCAGATGCCTTACTATCAGTGAGAAGGTGCTAAGTAACTCACATAGAGATATATATGTACTGTATCTTCTGATTTGAGCAACTGCTTTATTGCTAACAGAAGCGTAGCCAACAATGTGCCACTCATGAAGCAACGTCATGCTGGATACATGAATTCAATGAAAAGACATGAATTTATTCCCGTGGCTGGATAAGGATCCATTTAGCTAAAAAGCATTTATTTCAAAGGCAAATTAAAATTGTGTTTTGTCAGAGGCTCCAATGTGCAGATGCAACATATAACAGTCAGCTTTTGTTACCAGTCAGACTGGTAACAAATAGAGAGCACAATAGACAGTAGACTAGACAGTACAAAAAAACTATATACATAGATAAAATAAAAGGAGCGAAAAACTGCATGTCAGAACAAAGGCTTATTCCACGATAATGGAATATTTAGTGCACAAGTGGCAAGAATGTAAACTATCTGTGATAAATATCTATTCTCAAGTGATGAATGTATAGTGCAAGACAAGACTTAAAAAGTGTGTGGTTCAGCCGTTATAGTCGTGACAGGTCCGTAGGTTTTTTTGTAATTTCCCCTGTGGACTGTATAAAGACTTTTGGGAGATCCTGCATTATAAATTCTTGCACGCCATGGTGGAAAATCTGAGGCATATTTACAAAGGAAACCAAGTAGCCAATGGGCAACAGGTGAGTATAATTAATTAGTTGTTGTTGTTAGCCTTCGGCTGCTCCCATTATGGGTCGCTACAGCAGATCACTAGTCTGCATATTTGACTTGGCACAGGTTTTAGGCCAGATGACCTGCCTGACGAAATCCATTAATTTTAATGGGGCTTGAGCCCGGCACTGAGAGTGCATTGGCGTGTCTGAACTGCCAGTGGCCAAGTTGGCTTCCTGCCTGGGTATCTACTGCAGAACATTGCGGCATGAGCAGAGGATTTTTAGCTACGGGTCCACCACAGAACCAGAGGAACATAAAGAGAAAGGAGCATGTGAAGGACTATTGGACACAAATGTGCTCAGTAGTTGTTGTTTTTTAAAATATTGATTGTATTAGAAAAGAGAACAAATTCATTACCATAATAAGTTATAATGCTCTGCCTGGTTTTCTGGTTCTTTCAAATATCTCTCTGATGCAGTCGATGATGTCGCTGTTCACACGTGTTCGAAAACATTCAAAGCATGAATTCAAATCATTTGACTTCTTTTAAAGAAAAAAACTGAGGTAAAAAGTTTAGTTCTGAGAGACATGAGCTGGTACAGCTTCCAGACCTCACTCCATGGTAACATCCAGAGTAAGCAGCAGCATTCTGGCCTCTCGTAAAAAGAAGCCAGTGCTGTGCTGTTTTTGCTTTGAGCGCAGCGGTTCACCTCTCATAAGCGGAAGTGTTTCGGAGGGTGATAGTCTAATGAAGTGGTTGGTATTGACACGCTGTATGATAAACAGACAGCGGCTGATGCGCATCCTGTGATGTTAAATTAGCATGCATCTTTTCCAGCCCTTGTGCTGGTTTATACACGCATTGATCCATAATTCAAGAGCTGAGGGCCCTTGAAGTGGAAATGAATGCCATTGTGTTGGGTCGTGTTGTTGTTGTAGTGGCTTTGCTGTGTCTTTTTATCTGGTGAAGAGTTGATACAATGGCAAGATGTTTAGCTGTACACTAGGCTAGCTTAGGGCAAGCCTGCGTCACATAGCTTCATGTTTACCACCTGTTTGCACTAAAATGTTATCTTACTGAGCTCTGTGCTGCTTGTTGTGGGTTTCATTTCACACATTGATGGTATCAGAATTGGTTTCCAGCATCGATGGGGTTTTATTTAAAAGCATCAGTTAATACATGACTTAGAGACTTTGCTAATGGTATTTCTGGTGTATAAGTTGTTCATGTTTACTTATGCTTTGATTAATGACAATTGAGGGGGGCTTTATTTAAAGTATTATGTTTGTTCCTGAATGATCTTCTGGTCTTCCTGAGAGATCTTCTGCACAGGCTGTAGTTTAGTTGCCCTTCGAATGCATAAATGCAGGTTTCCTGTTGAAAAGGCCAGTGGTCTGGGGGGTTGTCACTGGAAGCTGTTACTATGGCATGTGTGTATATGTGTGTGTCTGTGTGGGGGTGATGCAGTGATTATTTTAAACCAGAGGCTTAGCCTCTGATGCACTCCTGCCAGGTCCTTCCCAGCCAATCAATGAGCTGGGTTTGTGGCTGTCTTATTTAGGACCTCCTCTCCTCCTTCACCTGATCGCCATTCGCCTTTCTCTTCTCTCATACTTTCTCTCTTTCTGTCAGTACATTGTGTTTCTGAACTGCCCGAGGAGAGCTGCGTAATCAGTGCCAGGTCGTATGCTATTACTTTCCTTCTTCACATTTCACAGTGGTATTAGACTTAGGAAACATTAAGTGAAGGAAGTTAAGTGTTTGTGGTGAAGTTCCATAATTTGAAATATATTTCCATGATTAAGTTCCTTGAAGTTATTTATTGATTGGAGTAGAGTAGGTATACTTCTGCATCAATACCTAATTGATATAGAATTAATGCTGGAATAATTATTGTCCTTGAAAGTTTGACAGATTAATGTTGTTTATTCTCACTGTACTGTGTCCATAACTTCGGTTTGCTTCTGTGTACATTGCCTTATTTGTAGTGAATCAGAAGTCTAAAACAGAGTTTGTATTATACAGAAGCTTGAAAGCTCATTTTTTAATATACTCTATTTTTAATTTTATATATATATATATATATATATATATAAAAAAAATCTTTCTAACAGGATATTCATTTGCATGATGAATCTAAAGTTTGGTGTAAGTGAACATTATCACAAAGTTATGCATTGTACAATACAGGCCAAGATATTTGGTGCATTTTGACAAACATATCTAGTCTTGTATTTACTACTTGGCTTTTTAATAAAGGGAAGTTTAAAGCAATATTGATTGAAGACCTAGAGAACTTCCTAAACCAATCCTGTGAGCTGATCTGGCTTCTGGCTTGGACGTCATCTAGCATTGACGTTATCTGAATTTAGACTGACACAGCCCAGGAAAGGAAATAAATAATTTGGATGTTTATGGGGAATCTAAGGGCTGTTTTGAAATTATAGGATGCAAGTCTTCTCATGGATAGTTTCTTGTCAATTTGGAAAATTTACTATGTAGTTTATAGAATGTAAAGCTACTGGCAGTTTGTATGTAATACAACGAAGTTAACAACAAAACAAGGCGGAAAGCAACAAGATGTCTGGGGTTAACGTGGATGAGACAGAGGGAGTCAGTGATGTAAACATGACTGAGAAAAGAGACATTCCTGATCAGCTGATCATCATCATCTTTTCTCTGTTTGTGTTCTTTATAGTGGTTGTTCAGCCTGAATACATTCATTAGATAACAAAAGTTGAAATAAATTTTGTATTAATATATTAATATGATGTGAGGTCCAGTTACCAGCGTGACACTAAAACAGGTTAATTTCGATGAACGAGATTCAAAGAACCAAGTCACTAAAATGATCCGATCTTCCCATCACTAATAATTAGCACAACCCTTTGTGAAGCATTAGACAGCCTTGACGCTTTCTCTGTACACCTAGAAGTTCAAGGCTTATACTCAGGAGGTGAACACTAGCTCATTTTCGTATGTCAACAATTGATGACGTCACCAGTAGCCTGAAGTTGCTGTTTGAGGCAACACTAAACTCTGAGGCAAAGTTTAGTAGGGCCAGTGTCAGAGCAGGAAACACTGTAAATAAGAGGAAAACATCTGTGTTCGGTATGGAAAGGCTATTAAATTGCATGTAGCGAGGCGTGCAAAATGGCAGGCTGTTAATATTACATTAAGGACAGGAATTAAATTAGGATTAAATTAGATCAGCATAATGTCAGGGTCCTGCTTGAAGCAGTTTGACTGTTTCAAGGCTTCGGCTTGTCTGCCGATCAGTAAATCATACTGACAATTTTACGCCAACAGCATCAAAGAAGCTTTAGGAAGCCTCCATGGATGTGTTCTTTCGACGTCACTTTAAAAGGAAGGAGGGTGTTTTTGCTAGGCCGGGCGGTGAAGGGTCTGAGCCATGCCGAACAAGGAGACCCAGCATTGCTGTACCAGCAAGCCGTGCTCGCAGGCGTTCCAGCGCAGGTTTTGCCTCGGCTACGCTGGCCCAGAGAAGGAAATCCAGTGTCCAGCTCCAGTCACTTCAATCACTCCAGTCACTGTCTCATGCTGCTAGCAGCCGATCCATTAAGACTGGTAATGCGAGGCGGCGTTCGAGCACCACCACTCCAGGTGCAAATCCACGGTTTGCTGTACGCCGCAAGAAAGCAAGTAAGTTACGTAACATTGACACGCACCTTCTTGGCCCCTCCATGCTCCTTGCCAGCCTCATCCAAATGACAGAGGAGGAAGAGAAAGTCCGGGACCAAGCAGTTGGACAGGTGGAATTGAAAGCGAACATGTCCTACGTCTGCCCGGACCCACTGATTTCAGAAGGAGACAGCGAAAGTGATAGTCCAAACTCTACTTCTGACTCTGACAATGACCAGTACTCAGAGCCAGGTGATGAGCATCTTATGGATTTGCCAGAGCAGGAGTTAAAAAATTGCTCTGTTTTGTGCCAGCGGAACTGCCTGCCTCTAAGCGTGGTGGTCGAGCGAGTCCAGGCCCATACGCTAATCCGTGTTCCACGATGTCTCAGGAGAAATTCCTCGTACCTTGTCCCTGCTGAAGGTGGCCTACAAGGGCGTTATTGCCAAAGAAGGCGTTGCAGACGGGTATCTACCATCGCCAAGGCAGGCAGCCCTTGGCCAGGAAGAGGTCAACCTCTGCCTAGTCGCAGGAACTCCACTTGTTGGAAGACGCACACTGCTTTTAACCAGTTAATGGGGGCCCATTACGATCCTTCACTAGAGTCATGGAGTGGCTTCCTCTCGTATGTAACATTTTTTACTTTCCTTCTAAATGATTTTTTTCTGTTTTGTACAGTAATAGTTACACTCACTTCCATATTTGGAGTTTAATCTGGAGGTACCAGGTATTGTTACATATGAAATGTTTTGTATTTACCATAAATTAAAAAGATATACTGGACACTACACTCCAGAACACAGACATTTGTGTTCTCTAAATCATTTTTGAAGGAAAATCTTTATTTTAGTCCAGAGGAACAAGATAAATACCAATCTTGCTTATTCTTCCGTGGTAAAAAAAAAACAAACAAAAAAAAAACACAGTAGTCATTAGTCAGACATAATAACATTTAAATAGGAACTTCATGTCATCTGAAGGTGGCTGACAGTGTAAGTGTGTGTTTTTTTTTTTACTGAATGACCTTCTAATTCTCTGTCGTGTGGATCCGAACTCCATGGCGCTAGCTCATTAGTGGCACTGGTACTACAGCGTAGCATCGTTACTTATCAGCCCCACTGATCAGCCGGTAGGTTAACCACCCTCAGGTTGCTAAGCGTCACTGATTCACACAGCAGGAACTGCAAACAAAGGTTACATGAAAGCACGTTCTTGCAATAACAGGAAGCAAAAATATACTTTAACCTCATCTGTTCGAAGCTCTCATGGAAGGGTAGTCGTAAATATATCATTTTGGCTTCAAAACCGATATCAAGTACAGTATGAAACACAAGCTAACATGCTACACCGAATCAGAGGCTTCATTTGTATATTTTAGATTTGCTAACAGACCTGAATACAACCCTTCAACTCACACACACACACACACACACACACACACACACACACTCTGGGCTGCTTTAATTGGCATCAATGCATAATGATTACTCACTGTGTAATGTCAAATTTTGAAAATCTGTTACCCAATTAGGCTCCATACAGACCATTCACTAGCATGTGTGCCAAATAGCCTCTTTGTAATGGTAATCCTTAGTTCTTAAGCTTTACAGTGACAACTGTATGCATTTCCTGTATGAATTTGTAAAATTGTGTTTGTCTCATGACATCACGCTCTCAGTATAGCCCTGACCTAGTTAAAGACAAAAAAAAAAGAAAGATTATAAAGTCTTTACAATACGTTGTAGCGCTGTTGTTTCCCAGTGCTGCCAAAATCGGGTCTGTTTTGGTTTTCCTTTGGGGATGAAATTGTCATATTTCATTTCATTTCATTTTATTTATTTGACAGGGACAATGCAACATACATAGTGTCAAAGCAAGCTTGTCACTGAAATGCTACATAAAAAGTTTATAGCAAATGCTAATTTTCAACTCCTGTCCCTGGTTGGGCTCTAAACACAGTACAACTTACATACTAAACTACTTCAATTCAAACAAATAACATGATATGGACAATTCCCGTCCCTAGTCATACACAATAACATTTACCCATAAGATTTATCCGTAAAGTTTACATACACACATATATCATATACAACTCTTACCTACTAGTTAAAAATGAGTGCACCTTTGGTTTGTCTTTAACCAGTTTTTTAGCCTGGATGTAAACACATTAAAGTCCAGTATAGTCTTAATATCAGATGGTAATGAGTTCCAGAGTTTGGAGCTCTTCACAGAGAAGGTAGTCTGACCAAAACTGGTCCTACAGTATGGGATTTTACAGTCATGATTTGTAAAACTCCTAGTGACTCGAATACTGCTCTGTCTCTCAATAAATGAACTTAATGGCTCAGGAACTAAATGATTAATGCACTTGTAAATTAATTTAAGAAAGCAAAAATTGCTAAAACTCTCAAAATTCATTAAATTATATTTCTTAAAAATGGTACAGTGATGGTGTCGAATTGGTTTTTTGTCCATAATTTTTATTGCTCTGTTGTATACAGAACGTATGCATTTGGTTGCAGTAGGAGTGGCTTGAGCCCATGCTGTCATGCAGTACGATATATGAGAAAAGATCATAGCATGCATGTACAGCAGGGCTGCCTGGTGCGGTATAAAACTTCTAATTAATTTAAAACAATTGAGATTACTTTGTATTGTTTTTAAAATGTTCTTTATGTGCTTATCAAATTTTAGTTGAGGATCTAAAACCAATCCTAGATATTTGAATTCTGTAACTGGATTCATTTCTGTATTTTGTATATTAATATTAAATCTTCCTTTTAAATCGAGTTTTATAATGGAAAAGCACATAGAAACTGTTTTTGTGAGATTTAAAACTAGTTGATTTTGGATGAGCCATTGTTGGATGTCAAACATACTAGTAGACAATACAGCTGCAGCCTGCTCAGGTGACTTAGCGGGTGCATAAATAACTGCATCATCCGCATAAAGCTGACATCTGGCATCAGAGCAGTGCAGGGGCAAGTCATTTATAAAAAGACTAAACAGCATGGGGCCAAGTATAGTACCCTGCGGAATGCCCATTTTTATGTTTGAGAGTGTGGATATGTTTTGATCAACTTTAACACACTGTACTCTAGACTGGAGGTAAGATGTAAACCACAACACTGCCTCATTTGAAAAATTTAAATTTAACATTTTAGATAAAAGCAAACTATGATTGACCATATCAAATGCCTTCTTAAGGTCAATAAATACAGCCCCCACCACATTACCCTTGTCCAGGGACTTTTTTACTTTTTCAATTAAACAGCAGTTTGCTATTTCTGTTGAATAACCTGGTCTAAACCCAAACTGGTGAGGATGGAGTAGCTGTCTGGCTTCTAAATGGTCACTCAGTTGCACTACTACAACTTTTTCGATAATTTTAGATAAGACTGGTAAAATCGATATAGGGCGATAGTTACTCATTGAGTCTTGGCTACCACTTTTGAACACAGGAATAATTATACCTTGTTTCCATGCACTGGGAAATATACTATTTCTGATAGAAAGATTAACAAGGTGGGTCAATGGTTTGACAAGGACATCCTTATACTTTTTAAGAAAACAAATGTTCATCCTAAAAATGTCATCAGAATTTGGAAGTTTATTAATTATTTCTGCAACTTTTATATCCGACACCTCTTTAATATAAAAAGAATCTGTTGAGGTTGCTCTCAATGGATAATTGAGAGGATTGACAAGCTGGAATTCTTTTGTTAGTTCTTCAACAGATTGTAAAAAATATGAATTAAATTCATCAGCCATAGTGGCACAATCCGTATTGAGGTGTGGCAGAAACTACACAGACATTACTGCACCTTTGATCTGGCAAATACAGCAGTGTATAAACTGTGGAATGATGTGTGAAGGTCTTTTAAATGACAGTTAGAATAAACAACTTGGAATGTAAAATGCAGGCATATTTTAAAGATTAAAAAGGTCCCTGAGGTGCTCCAAGTGAATCAACAAAGTAAGCTATTCCCGAAAAAGCTCGTTTCTAATGTCAAGATGCTTAATAACTAGATAGATGTCACTATTAGATCTGATTCCTGCTTGAGTTGGTCAAAGTTTATACCATATTTGTGGTATTAAATAAAGTTATTAAATGTCTAAATATACTACAAACCTTTTTTTATAAACCTGTTCTATTACACGATATATTGATTCTATATTTTCTGATGTACCCTATATAAACAAAAGTATTGGGACACCTGACTTTTCCACCCATTTGTGGTTCTTCCCCAAAATGTTACCAAAAAGTTGGAGGCAGACAATTGTATAGGACGTCTTTGGGTGCAGTAGCATCACATTTTACCTTCACTTGATCTAAAAGGACTAAACATGTTCCATTATGACAATACCCCTGTGCACAGTGTGAGATCCATGAAGATATGGATTACATGGGTTGGAGTGGAAGATCTCCTGCTGTAGAGCACTGACTGCAACACTATTGAACACCATTGGGATGGATTGGGACTGCACCCCAGGCCTCCTCACCTCACCTCACCTCACCTCACCTCACCTCACCTCACCTCACATACATCAGAACCTGACTTTGCTAATGCTCTTGTGGCTATTTATATAAATCTTCACAAGCACACTCGAAGATCTAGCAAAACATTTTCCCAGAAGAGTGGAGGTTATTTTAACAGCAAATAATGGGATGCTTAAAAAGCACATATGAATCTAATGATCAGGTATCTACAAATGTTTGACTATATGGTGCATATTTAAGTTTGCAAGCAAGACAGTGATGCTTACTTGATTGTCAGACCATCTAATCGTAAAACTATATTTTTTCTTTTAAAAGCATCATTAATTAATTAAGCAAGCATTAATTATAAAATGTAATAACTTCTAGGAGTTTAAAGGAGTAGCTTCTCCAAACTTCCCCTTAGATGTGTATGAATGAATTTTTGTTCTGTATCCTCTGTATCTTGTATTCAGAAACCTCGCGCGTTACGATCCTCGCTTGTGTTCTTGCTAGCAACTTTCAGCTATCAGCACCCACACTGCACTCCTGAAAATCCAGTTCAAGTCCATAAAGTTCAAGTCCATAAAGAAAGACCACTCAACAGCTGATTATTTTCCTATAATTGCATGTGCTAAAATTTTTTATTTCCTCTTATATTGCAGCAATACATCAATAATTACAATTTATTTTTGATTATTGGCATCCTACATTTTACATGTTATTGTTTTAAGTTATTTTTTTTCTGGAAAATACAGTACATGAAAGTTAATATAAATCTGTTTTCTGAATGTTAATTCGATGCTGTAGCAGAAATTACTCAATGTCTGCTGACCAATCAGAATTGAGAATTCAACAACAATGTAGTATGTATAACCGGAATCAATAAAGACCTGCTTAATATCTACTAATTTACATGTTTATCAGCACAGATATATGAAATCTGGACTCTAGATTCATGCAGCTATGACACCATTCTCTTGGTATAGGTAACTTTCTAGATTCAAAAAGACTTTCATCTTTAGTATACATCCATATAACAGGAATTACAGATCACAACATTAAATGAAATCCCAACATGTCTTAGTAAATTTACAAAATAAAAATAAAATTGGCTTAAACATAATTTAAAAAAATTACAAATTGTAAAGTCTGGTCAGATTGTAAAATCTGACCAGCTTGTCCGGCAAAAACTCCTGCAAAAATGTCCTCGTAAATATTAAAATATTAATACTCCCTGTTAGTAATTTCTGGTTTTCTTGAATTGTTTAAAGTGTAAACTTCCAGATGCTTTACATTGTTTTGGGATGTTTAGAGAATTCATCTTCAGTCAAAGAAAAAATAAAACCTTGTCAGCTTCCACTCTGTATGTTGCCTTTTCCAGCAGAATGGTGCATAAATCTGGCATTCAGGTTTTATGTAGCTGTGGTCCTTAACATGGAAATTAGTAGCTATCAAGCAGGTTTTTATTATTAATAAAATATTAATATTATAATTATTAATACATTTCTTATTAATAAATGATTCATTATTGTTTCAATTTTCTTTTATTGGATTATTCAGCATGGAACATCAAATCAAAGGATACCAATTCGGATTTTTATGAACTTAACATTCCACACTATATCGATAATTATTGTGTCTTTAAGCATCGCGTGTTCTGACTACAGGAATAACCTTTTCAATGAAATGAGACTTTTTAAGATAAGTAATGTAATATTTACACTTTATGCCATCCACTTTATTGGGAAAACTTGTACGACTGTACATTCCAGTTTAGGTAAATCTGTGCCAGTGATAGCCTTAGATTCCTGTTCTTGACTGACAGGTGTGGGCTCTGATAGGGTCTTCTGTTGTTGTAGCCCATCCATTTTAAAGTTTAGAAAATGCTGAGATGCTTTCCTGCTCAACAGAAAATTGTAAAGATTATTGGAGTTTCTATATGCTTTCTGGAAACCCATTTGCTCTTTTTTCGCTGACCATCTTTCACCAACAAGGCGGTTCCACCCACAGAAATGCTGCTTAGTCAGTGTTTTTTGTTTTTCGCACTATTCTGTGTAAAGTGTATAGAGTTTCTAAAACACTTAATGAAGACTATCTGGTTCAAACAGTGTCAGAAATCACACATCTGTACACAGGTCTTTCAATTAAAGTTAGTGTTTTCCCCATGCATTATTACTGTTAAAAACATATAACATAAAAGACACAATTTTTTTTTCATAGGCTTCCCTCAGAACAGCTAAAACCTGCTAATGCTATATGTATCAACATAGCTCCCATGTTTCTTTCTCTTTGAATGCTTAACAATGAACAATCCAAGTTATGTGGAAAGAATAAGTATACAGATAATCCTATATCCATGTGTGCATTTTTGTTGTTTCAGAAAAGCTATTGCCAAGTCTGGTGTTCAGAACGAAACCAACAAATCAACTACTTTGGCGACCAAGTGTGAATCTAACCAAGAGATTTCCCAGACTGTCGACTGGACCGTGAGTGTCATTACTCTATGATGATAATATGACAGATCTACCTGCTACCAATTATAATAAGAGTCATGTATTCACATTTTGCTAATTAGCACTAGCTTGTTGACTGGTTGCTTGCAGCTTCTATTAAAGCAATGCATGCATTGTACAGTAAAACTACATATAAGTAGAGCCTGCTTTAATGTGTTTCTGCATACAGATCTAGCCAACTAGCCTTTTGAGAATAATTTAAAACAAGGTAGATGGTTTATAAGTGTGAAAATGTTTGCTATATCAAAACATAGCTTTAAGCATCACAGTATTCGGATATAGTGCATTGGGATGGTATGGAATGTCATGATTACAAATTCAGTAAGGTTTGATTATTGGCTCTACTCTCCCCCACAGGAGAATGCTCAGTTCGGACAACACGTCTGGTTTGAGACCAGTCTTTCTGGAGATTTCTGCTATGTTGGAGAGCTTTTCTGCTTTGCCAAATCACTGGTGAGCCTTCTGCAGAGCACATATGCTGCTTTTCCTCTATTACACTTCCTTTTTTGTACTGCTCATGTTGTTTGTCCTGTCAAACCAAAAATAATTAATTTATAAGCACACACACAAAAAAACCCATTGTCGATTCACTGAAATTGAAATCATTAAATAGTGTAGTGCCTGATCCCTTTAGAAAATAATGGGCAAGAGGTCCGTAAATAATAATAATAATAATAATAATAATAATAATAATAATAATAATAATAATAATAATAATATGATGTCACTGCCTGGTCTAAAACCATATGTTTTCTGACCCACAGCAAAAATCACTGCCTCGCTATAAATGTGCTGCTTGCAAAATAGCCGTCCATACAATATGCATGGAGCAGCTAGAGAAGGTGAACACATTTGATTTTGCAATTACATTATATTTGATATTTATATGCTATATATATTTAGTATAATTCGTGTGCATTTTTTTTTTATTGTTTTTGCGCGCAGATTAACTTCAGGTGCAAGCCCTCGTTTCGGGATCCAGGTACAAGAAACGTGCGAGAGGTAAGAAAAGACTCAAAATTTCAAATGTTTGTGGACACCTGAATATAAGATTCTAAGTGATTTTTGAGCATCTCATACCACATTCAGTCCCCATTTGCTGTTATAATATCCTCTTCTCATTTGAGAAAATATTTTGGAGTGAACACCTATTGAACACCTTTGGGATGAAACGGCATGCTGACTGCATCCCGGGCCTCCTCACCTACATCAGCACCTGACTTTACTATAGCAGGCGACTTAAGATCTTCCACACACTTTAACCCATGTAAACTATATGTTCATGGAGCTGTCTTTGTGTCCTTGTGCCATGTGGGAACAGGTTTATCATCCTATACAATTGTGTGCCTCCAACTTTGTGGTAAGAATTTGGTGAGGAACCACGTATGGCATCTGGAAAAGTTTAGGGGTCCCAATACTTTTGTACATAATGTGCATTTATGGGTCACATAAAAAAAGTATTCTTGTATTAAAGAATGCATCTCTCAGCAAATGCATGAATCTCATTCTTTAATTCAAGAAGTGACAACAAATACAAATTGTGATGAAGGTCAAATCCAAAACAGGACAGGTGATCTCCAAACATGAAACGGTAGTCTTGACTTGGGTCAGAAATGTGAAACAAGAGAGGTCGATAAAAAAAAAAAAAGCAATCACAATATAAGCAGGCTCGATAGTGTCAGGAGTAAAAACACAAAACAACTGAACGTTTACTCTGCATATAAACGCCTGGAATTTTTTTTTTTTATAGTGGAAAGTGGGTGTGTGTCTGATTGAGCGTAGATGTGCTCAATTGAGTAACTGTGTTAATTGAGAGGGCTGTAGGGTATGGAAAGCGGAATCAATAGCGGCCATGTTTTAAGGCTGCTGTGTTTGCTGGGAATGAAGGTTAATTAGGCCCCTAAGACTGTCTAATATTTTTCTAACATCTGTATGTTATGTGTGTTTGTCAGCCATGTACTGTACGGCATCACTGGGTCCATAGGAGGCGGCAGGATGGGAAGTGCAGGCAATGCGGAAAGGTCTGTTACAGTTTGGTAAAAAAATACTAATCTGATCTTATGTTTAACGTCTCATTGTACTATATTGTATCGTCTTGGTCTGCATATACTGTAAATCCTATAATCGAGATTTCTTTGTTCCTCAGGGTTTCCAGCAAAAGTTCTTCCACAATAAAGACATAGTTGCCATCAGTTGCTCTTGGTGCAAACAAGCGGTAAATGGATCAGCTAATCCGAGAGTGTTTATGTAACAGAAAGGAATTAGCAAAAACAGTAACGGACACGTTTGTTCATGTGTTGCAGTACCACAATAAGGTGACCTGTTTCATGCTACAGCACATTGAGGAGACATGCACTCTTGGTGCGCATGCTGCTGTTATAGTTCCTCCTACCTGGATCATTCGTGTGCGCAGACAGCAGGTGAGCAGACCTAACTGTGTCCCCAGTGGCCTATTGTTCTGTCTGTTACTTTTAAAACATAACATGGTTTTTATATAGAGAATTTTTTTAGTTTATCCTTTTTTTTTTTCTTTTTTTTTTCTTTTTCTTTTTAATTTTTTTTACTGTGTTCAGCATAAAGGGGTTCCCTGGTGGTCTAATGGTTAGGATGCAGCGCTCTCACCGATGCGGCCCGGGTCGACCCTTAGTGCCGGTCCCAAGCCCGGATAAATGGGGAGGGTTGCGTTAGGAAGGGCATCCAGCGTAAAAACATGTGCCAAATCAAACATGCGGATGATCCGCTGTGGCGACCCCTAACGGGAGAAACCGAAAGAAAAGTAGTACTGTGTTCAGCATAAAAGGCAAGCAAGACTTGCAGCAAATATCTTTCAAAATGTAAAAATCTATTCAAAAATCATAATCAAAAAGACTAACTCTATGTCCAATAATTTTGTGAGAGATGCAGAGAGATTTGCATTATACAATCTACCTCCTTCCATTTACTTTAAATGGACTTTAAAAGAGTTTGTCACCTGACCATTAGATTCTTATGTACTTTATGAACATTCCATTCCACATTTCGTCCCCATTTACTGGTATAATAACCATGCTTTTCTGAGAAGGTTCTACCTAATTTTGGAGTGTATTTGTGGAGATTTCAGGTCAGGTACTGATGTTTGGTGAGGTGATGAGGTCTGGGGTGCAGTCAACACTCACATTTATCCCGAAAGGTTTTCAGTAGGGTTGAGGTCAAAACTCTATAGCAGGAGATCTTCCACTCCAACCCAAGTAAAGCATATCTTCATGAAGCTCGGTTTCTGCAAAGGGAATTGGTTTGGGTTGAAGAGTTGGAAGAGCCACATATGGCATATGGAAGCGTTCGGTGTCCCAAAACGTTTGCTCATACAGTGTATTTTAACACAATTTTGTTTACATAAATATAATTTACAATAGATACCAACTTGAAAATAATCCACAGTAAATCCCAAATGGTTTCAAAAATTATATGAAGCTGTACAAATCCCAAATGCGCCTATGATGATGATGATGATGATGATGATCAGAGGCATTACAGACATTGTGCTCTTCAGATAGCTCAGAGAGTGGCCTAAACCCTATTTTACTTTCTTCAGGCTTCCCTCAAGTCTAGTAAAAGGAGGAAAAAGACGTCGCTGAAATGCAAGGCCAGCAAGAAAAGCACAGAGGTAAGCCGTTCATGAACACAGTGATGAAGTGAACAACATCAGACACATTATGAAGACACATGCCAAAGCGTTTTACTTTTAATTCCTGTGCCAGGACGGCAAATGGAAACACTTCGTAGTCAAGCCGATTCCCTCTCAGCTCATGAAGCCGTTGCTTGTGTTCGTGAATCCGAAGAGTGGTGGAAATCAGGTGATTATGATCCAGATTATTTATAGCCTACAACACATAAACACACCTTTTAACAAATACATTTGATTTTTTTTTATTAGGGAACAAAAATTATTCGGTCTTTTTTGTGGTTCCTAAACCCAAGACAAGTGTTTGATCTCACTCAAGGAGGCCCTAGAGAGGGGTAAGAACCGGAATGTTTGAAATGCATGTGGTTTCCTTATCGGATTTCGTACTTGGGTTGTAAAAAGACTACATTTTGCTCATTTTTAAGGTTAGAAATGTACCGCAAAGTGCCCAATCTGCGCATCCTGGTATGTGGAGGAGATGGAACGGTCAGTATAATCTGTCAGTTATGTGGACTTTAATGCAATACATTCCAAACAGCTTTCTTGTTTAGACTCAGCATTATTGATAATATTATTTTTTAGCCATTCCTTTAAATGTCAAGTCAGATATATGATTAAATAAACTGAACACCTAAATATGCAGGTTGGCTGGATCCTGTCAGTGCTGGATGAGCTGCAGTTGAATCCTCAGCCCGCTGTTGCTGTTCTCCCACTTGGCACAGGAAATGACCTGGCCAGAACACTCAACTGGGGAGGGGTGAGGAAAACACAGTGCTCTAATATCATCTTGAATTTATTTGGCTTGCAGTGGCTGGTGTAGGTTACTGTATGTGCCAGGGTCGGTTAGATTGTTCATACTGTTTACTTTTATGTCTCCGTCTCTTCATCTGTCCATGCAGACATCCAAGAACACGTGGTTAATTGTGGGTAGGATTTATATTGACTTATCATAGTAAGATTGTAACCAGAACTGATTCAATTTTGGACCTGTACACAGTCAAGAAGCTTACAGAAAGGTCAAAATTCTGGAATTGTGTTTTCTTTAATAAGCTCCTTCCTGTTTGAAAACTATTATGAGGGTATTTCTGGCATACAAATTAGTAACAGAAGGACTAGACCTGGTGATGGAGGCTTCCCCGAGGTCTATTTATTGCTCTCATTAATCAGTCAAAATGGATTATCATAATCACTCAGATAGCTTCTTCTGGGTTGTCTTGTCTCGTGTTGTTGTTTTGTTAAAACTCTGACTCTACACTATGTTTGTTGTGTTATCTGTGTGATACGTTCAGGGCTACACAGATGAGCCGGTGTCTAAAATCCTGTCTCATGTGGAGGATGGGAACATTGTGCAGCTGGACCGCTGGAACCTCAGTGTGGAGCCCAATCCAGAGGCCAGCGAAGACGAGAAAGACGAACACCAAACAGACAAGGTCAGCTCATGCATCGAAGCCTCTTATCTAAGCAAGTGAAAATGTAATTTAGACCTGGATAACATGAATAAATTAAAAATGCTCTATTATAATATATATTATAGGCACTATATAGATTATAGACAAAAAATTGTGGGCACATGACTAAGATTCCTATGTCCTTTTAGAACATTTAATTCCACATTTACTCCCAATTTGCTGTTATAAAAACCTCCATTCTTCTGGGAAAATGTTCCACTAGATTGTAGAGTGGATTTGAGTGGATTTGTGATCATTCAGCCACAAGGGTGTTAGTAAAGTCAGGTATTGATGTAGGTGAGATGAGGAGGCTGGGGTCCAGTCAGCGTTCCAATTCAATATGTTTGAGGTCAGAGCTCTATAGCAGACCACTCAAGATCTTCCACTTCAACTCATGTAAAGCATATCTTCATGGAGTTGGCTTTGTGCACAGAGGCATTGTCATGCTGGAAGAGGTTTGGGTCTCCTAGTTCAAGTGAAGGAAAAATGTAATGCTATTTCATTCAAAGACATCCTATACAGTCATAGGGGCAAGAACCACATATGGTTGGAAAGTTCAGGGGTCCCAATACTTTTGTATTTATTTAACATGATTCTTCTTGTTTACATATTTCAGTTTGAAATATTTATTGGTATAAATACATAAAATTTAATGATCTGCTAATAATATAATATAATATAATATAATATACTATAATGTGTATATGTGTATGTATGTATGTATGTATGTATGTATGTATGTATGTATGTATGTGTATGTATATATGTTATAGTAAATATTAAATAAATGTTGGACAAAAGTTAAGTCTCTTTGCAAGGACAAAATTACCATTAGATAATCAAAATAATATTATTGAACTAAACTGAAAAACGTTGTTAAGTTCATATGAATCATATTTGCTATTTATAAATGTAGCTTCCCATTGATGTCTTTAACAACTACTTCAGCCTGGGATTTGATGCCCATGTAACCTTAGAGTTCCACGAATCCCGAGGTACGCCTCCGCTACAATTATGTGTGTTTGTGTAACTATATTTTTATAAAAATCAAAACATTTTAACGCAATATCTCAATCACCTAAAATATCCTGTTTGGTTTTTATAGAGGCCAAACCTGAAAAATTCAACAGCCGTCTTCGGAATAAGATGTTCTACGCGGGGGTGAGTGTGTCATGGTTTAGAAATATTCGTCTCGAGGTGTATGACCTAACGTGTTAATTTTCCTGCTTTTTCTTCCAGACGGCATTCTCTGACTTCCTTATGGGCAGCGCTAAAGACCTGTCTAAAAATATTCGCGTGGTGGTGAGTGGAAAAATTGTTCTTTAAAGTAATTTTTTTTGTGCTCGGTATTTAATGTTAGACAGCAATATATCAGCATAAATATAATGTTTAAACATCTGTATTTCTCTGTTTTATTTGTGACTTTTGTGGACATATCCAGTGTGATGGCACAGACCTCACTTGTAAAGTTCAGGAGATGAAGCTACAGTGTTTGCTCTTCCTCAACATACCCAGGTAACATCTCCACATTCTGTCTTTGGCTTAAATGACTAGTAAGCAACATGTAGCATGGTTTGTTTCGTAGTTTATATACGGTATCTCACAAAAATGAGTACACCCCTCACACTTCAGCAACTTTAGTATATCTTCTTAAGGGACTATACTATAGAAATGAAACTTAATATATTTTAGAGTAGTCAATGAGCAGCTTGTATAGAAGTACAGATTTACTGTCCTCAGTATATAATAATATATAATAAATCAATATAAAGATATTATTGTCAAAATAGCTGGCAACAACAGTGAGTACACCCTAAGTGATAAGAGCTGTATGTCGCTTAACCATGCAAAGCCACATGTTCTATTCATCATGTTCATGTTTTTGTCTGCTTGATAGGTCCATACAAATTTGTGTATCTTGTATTTGAGCAGTTACAATTTGGTGCTATGAGTACAATTCTCTCATACTGTCCACAATGTTCAACATGCCACCTCATGGCAAAGACTCTCTAAAGATTTGAGAATTAGAATTGTTGCTCACCCACAAAGATGGCCGAGGCTATAAGAAGATCGGTAACACCCTGAAACTGAGTTACAGTACAGTGGCCAGGGTCATACAGAGGTTTTCCAAGACGGGTTCCACTCGAAACAGGCCTTGCATGGGTCCATCAAAGAAAAACAGACGCATGAGTGCTGCAGCATTGCTTTAGAGGTTCCAGAAGTGGAAGGTCCCCTTGTCAGTGCTCAGACCATACAACGCTCACTGCAACTAATCGGTTTGCATGGCAGTCGTCATAGAAGGAAGCCTCTTCTGAAACTGGTTTACAAGAAAACCCCAAACAGACAAAATGTCCAAGAGCATGAATTACTGAAACCATGTCCTGTGGTCTAATGAGACTAAGATAAACTTGTTTGGCTCAGATGGTGTCCAGCATGTGTTGCGATACTCTGTTGAGGAGTAAAAAGAAAATTGTGTCTTGCCTACAGTCAAGCATGGTGGTGGTATCATCATGGTCTGGGGCTGCATGAGCGCTGCACGTACTGGGGAGCAGAGGTTCATTGAGGGAAACTTGGGTTTTAACATGTACTGTGATATTCTGAAGCAGAACATGATGCCCTCCATTCAGAAACTGGGCCGAACGGCAGTTTTCAACATAATAATGACCCCAAACACACTGCCAAGATGACAACTGCCATGCTGAGGAAGCTGAAGGTGATGGAGTGGCCAAGTATGTCTTCAGAATTGAACCTTATTGAGCATCTGTGGGGATCCTA
This sequence comes from Silurus glanis, assembly GCA_014706435.1. NCBI lineage: Eukaryota > Metazoa > Chordata > Actinopteri > Siluriformes > Siluridae > Silurus > Silurus glanis. Next base: position 137,231 of record JAAIIK010020108.1, read on the forward strand.
AAGCAGACGGTAGAGAAGCGGCAATGTCTCTAACATCCAGCAGCTCTGTGATGTCATTATGGAGGAGTGGAAGAGTATCCCAGCAACAACCTGTGCAGCTCTGGTGAATTCCATGCCCAGGAGGATTAAGGCAGAAATAGATAACAATGGCGCTGACACAAAATATTGACACTTTGGACACAGTTTTGTTGCCATTCATTTTTTACAATAATAACAGTATGTTGAGTTATTTTTAGAGGACTGTAAATCTTTACTACAATACAAGCTGCACACCGACTACTCTAATATATATCCAAGTTTCATTTCTATAGTATTGTCCCTTGAGAAGATCTACAAAAATAGTGGCTGAAATGTGAGTGATGTACTCACTTTTGTGAGATATTGTACATCTAATGCTGTGGGGAGTATAAAATGTTAATTGTTGCTGTGTTTTTAAGATATTGTGCAGGTACAACACCATGGGGCAACCCTAGTGACCACCATGACTTTGAGCCTCAGAGGCATGATGACGGCTACATAGAGGTTATTGGATTCACCATGACGTCTTTGGTAAATGAATCATTGTATCCCTAAAACAAATGTCTAATATATTTATGATGAGTTAATTGTATTATGTGATATTTAGAATAAAATATTGTTTAAGAAATACAACAAATCATTATTGTGGCAGACTTCCAATCCTCACTCTGATTTTAAAACATCCTGGAGCTTAATGCTTAAAAAAATAATACCCTGTCGAGTTTTTTAGAAGATCTTCAGTATATGCTCAAGTTACTTTTTGATCTAGTAAAACGCAGAAAATAATATAAATCTAAGTTTAATGCCCTTTTAAATTCGACAAGTGCACTGCAAAAGAAAATGCCGAAGCAAAAACAACTGGATATCTTCGGCCTGCTTATTAAGACGTTGTATTGTGGATGGTCTCATAGGCCACGCTGCAGGTAGGAGGCCACGGCGAAAGGCTGCATCAGTGTCAGGAGGTGACTCTCACCACCTTCAAGCCGATTCCTGTGCAGGTCGATGGGGAGCCGTGCAGACTGGCTCCATCTGTTATCCACATAACTCTCAGGAACCAGGCCAACATGCTGCAGAAGACCAAGAGGAGAATCTCCCTCCCACAGCTCAATGAGTGAGTCACACACAAACACCAGCCTTCTCCTTTATTATTTCAATTGTCAAAGGGGGAAACCAAAGATGTTTTCAATATTTCCTTTCAAATGGATTTTTATATGTCTCTTCTTGAACTATTGTTGAAGTGCTGAATTGAGATATGAGACTTACTGTTGAAATTGTTTTGTATTTTATATCGTTAATGTAGACAATATATGAATATGATAGTAATTTCTATATACTGTACAAATAAAGCTATGAATTAAAATTTGTATGTGTGTGTGTGTGTGTGCTGTTAGTCAGCAGCCCATCTCTGAGCAGCTGCATATCCAAGTGAGCCGAATCAGCATGCGTGACTATGAGGCTTTACACTATGACAAAGATCAGCTCAAAAAAGCCTGTGAGTGAAACCTTTGTTTTTCAAGCACTGCATGTTTATTAAGCGATACTGTAAACACAATACACCGACCAGGCATAACATTATGACATTATAACATTATGAGCGGTGAAGTGAATAACACTGATTATCTCTTCATCATGGCACCTGTTAGCGGGTGGGATATTATTAGGCAGCAAGTGAACATTTTGTCCTCATAGTTGGTGTGTTAGAAGCAGGAAAAAAGGGCGAGCGTAAGGATTTGAGTGAGTTTGACGAGGACCAAATTGCGATTGGTAGATGACCGGATCAGAGCATCTTCAAAACTTCAGCTCTTGTGGGGTTTCCTGGTCTGCAGTGGTCAGAATGTATTAAAAGTGGTCCAAGGTAGGAACAGTGGTGAACTGGTGACAGGGTCATGGACGACCGAGGCTCATTGATGCACCTGAGGAGCGAAGGCTGGTCCTTGTGATCCGATCCAACAGACGAGCTCCTGTAGCTCACATTGCTGAAGAAGTTAATGCAGTTAATGCTTGATGGGTCAGAACCAATATTAGGCAGGTGGTCCGAATGTTATGCCTGGTCTGTGTATTTATGATGCTTGCTTGAATGCATACAGTCAATCTTTTTAACAGAAGACACTACTATTTATTTTTTATTGAGAAGGCATTCACATCAGACCTTTCTTATTTCCTCAGCTATTCCTCTGGGAATCATTACTATCCAAGCAGACAGCGATTTGGAGACGTGTCGTCTGCACATCGAGAGGATTCACGAGGTACACTTGGATCCTGAAATGTCTGCTGTCTGTCTGCTCATTCATAAGGTTTTACAGGTGCAAAGCTAAACGGTCAACTGCCAAAGGTGCAAAAAATACACTAGTTTTCAAAAGCTGAAAAATAATTTAGAGTTATATGAAAACACCTTTTTTTCAGGAAGGAAGAAATGGGCTAAAAAGGACGTAAGTTGAGCCTTAAATGTTAATCCAATTTCCGTTGATTACTTACAAACTCTATTAAAGCAGTGTTGGAACAGACTGTTCCTACACTTATATTTGGATGATATCATGATTGGACAGTATTATACTGCAGGAAGTAGTATATTGCTCTCATAATGGCAAGAAAAAGGCAGACAATTATAACACGTAAGTAAGTCTTTTCTTTTGAGAAATTCAAAGAAAGCCAAGGTGTCAGTGAGTAAAGTGGAAACTGGACAAAACTCTGACAAGTAGAGGTTTGGCAGACCCAAAACCACAATAGAATCATAAGATGGTTTTTTTTGAGAGTCAACAGCTTGCGTGATAGTCAGCACAGCTTAACACTGGTCAAAATAATAAATCATAAAATTTGAAATCTTTGGTTCATCACACAGAGATTTTGTATGCTGTCAAGTAGGCGAAAGGATGTTTTTTTTGGTGTGTGACACCGACTGTCAAACATTGAGAAGGAAATACAATGGTCCAGGACCCTCTGATATATGCCTCGCTGGTCAGGGGGTCATAATAATGACCCAAAACACTTCCAGGCTGTGTCAGAACTACCTTAGATGAAAAGAACAAGACGACTGAATGGCCAGAACAGTCTCCAGACTTTACCCCCATCAAGATGGTTTCAGATGAACTTGCGAGAAAGGTGAAAGCAAAGCAACCTACAAGCGCAATTCATTTATGGGAACACAAAAGCGTTGGGAAGAACTTTCTACAACAGAAATCAAATATTGTTTGGAAAGACTTCCATGAGTGTGTTTATCTGTTAGATTAACCTCCACTCTTCTAGGAAGATGTTACACTATATTTTGGTGTATGCTTGTGGAAATTTGTGGTCATTCAACCAAAAGGATGTAAGTAAAGTCAGTTACTGATGTAGGACGGGAAGGTCTGGGGTGCAGTCAGGTGTCCAAATACTTTTATTCATATAGTGTATGTATACAATTTATTTATTTATTTATTTTTTTACAGGATGAGGAGAATTCGGACACAGCGGCCATACCTAAGCTCTCACCAAAATGGTGCTTCCTAGACTGTAAGTGAAATTATGTGCTGTAATATCAGCAGTTGCCTTTTAATTTATTTATTTATTTTTTGATGCCCTCTGCTTTTCTTTCACAGCCACAACTGCAGATCGATTCTACAGAATAGACCGTGCTCAGGTATGTTCATGTTGAGGGTTCAGAAATACTTACAGTATGTAGATATGTTTGAATTTTGCCCTTTCACCCAACATATTTCTTTTATATGTTGTTGTGTTCCAGGAGCATCTGAACTATGTGACTGAGATCTCGCAGAATGAGCTTTTTATCCTGGACCCTGAGCTGATCACTAAGGAAACGGTGGGCACATCTACTGGAATGCCAGAAATGGTAGACACACTGGGAGAGAACTCGAATAGCTCTGACCAGATTGCCTTCCCAGCATGCCCTGCCACATCTTCACCATTTTATAGGTAACATTTTGTTGTTTTGCTTGTGAGTGCATCTCCATTGCTGTATTATAAGTACCTGAAATAAGGTACCCTAGAACTTCACCTAAGAACTTGAGGTCTATTCTGAAAAAAGAAAAGAAATCCAATTATGGTGCCTGTTTTTTAAATCATATGAGTAACACATACCTTTTGTGGCATATCTTGGTAATCATCTCAAAAAAGGAAGCAACCCTACTGTTAGTTTCAGCATCGTGGAGGATTTCATTTGCCCTTGAACTAAAAAATGATAATTCTTAAGCCACTATTTTGACTATTTTGTATTTTAAATACAGATAAAATTAAATGTACAGTATGTACATATTATATACTTTTTTCACTTTTAAATAGCTTTGCTTTTTTGTCAGCCTGAACCGACTTTTGTCGAAGTGGAAGGAATCATGACAAGCTACAAAATACCAGTCAATTATAGTGTAAAACCTTCAGATTTAAAAAAAAAAAGGAATTCAACCTTTCAGCACAAAAATGGCCTAAAGCATACATCCAAATCAACTAATGAACCAGATTTGTTGAATGACTTAAGTCAGAGCCCAGAGCTGAATCCAATTAAAGTGGGTTGTGCACAATTTGAAGGAGCCAAGATGTTTTGAGCAAGAAATAGTGGGAAGTACAGAGTATTTCACTTGCACTGAATGTAAGCTCAAACACTATGCACTAGTCCTCGAACCAAGACAAACGTTAGTGAAAAGCAAAAAACTGTTGATTTGTGAGGTTTCATTTTTTTTTTTTCATCTCTTAATGCACCTCAACACTGCATTAACCATCACAAGAGCCTCTTCGACATGGCAGAATGAAACAAAGATAGAAGAAAACGACGTAGTAAAGCAATCTTTAAAAAAGATTTTTTCAATTAACATATAATATTACAATATCATGTCACAAAGTAAAAAAAAAACATTAGTGTTCAATGGACCAAATATTCAGAGCTGACTGATAATATGTCCACACTGATGGACTCTAACTGTTGACTAATTTGGTGTAATAACAAAGTAATCGTTTAGGGCAGTGGTCCCCAACCCCCGGGTCAATTGGTACCGGGCCGCACAGCAAGAATACATAACTTACATTATTTCCGTTTTATTTATTATCTGATTCTGAATGGTTTTATTTTGGAAAATTACCGGATTCTCTCCTCCACATCTGTCTATGACTCACTCTTGATGCATGTCATGATGCCTCGGTCACATGTCTTACCTCCATCCTCTACCTTCTTAAAGGGGCTGCTCCGGCCGCTAACACATAATACATTACTGCTAAATTCAAACCCCCAAGCGAGCAAAATGAACAAGCAAGGATTCACGTTTTTTATTATTATATTTATATTGTTGCATTTATCTGCCACACTTTATATTGTCCGACATTAAACCGGTCCGTGGCGCAAAAAAGGTTGGGGACCACTGGTTTAGGGCACACTTTTGCAACTAGGTTATGATCTTTTTTTTTTTTTTTAATTTTCTTTATTTTTTTCCCCAAAAAAATTTGAATTGCTTTTCAACTTCATTTTTATACATCGTTATGTCACGTTCAGATGGAAAAAATTTCTAAGCTTTTTATTTTAAATCATTAAAACCTGCCAGTTCATGAGTTTGTTGAATTTTAACCTCCATTGTACAGCACAGCATTCATTAAAGTCTGTTTTTGACATGTTTTATTTGCAGAGTGAATGAAGATCCATCTGCAGCTCTGAAACCTCACACGTCCTGCGATGTCGCCGGTGCAGAGGAACAGGCTGATGTGCTGGAATCCACACACAAAGACATTTGCAAGTGAGAGTTTGGCATAAAAGGGTGTAAATTACTAGTCTGTGTAGCGACTGAAAAATGGTCAGTTTTGCAATTCGTAAAAAGCGAGCTGCTCTTGGTTGCTTCCCAAAGAGGAATTTAATCTTGTACCGCAACACCATGACTTAAGAGCTACTTTCAGAGCTAAAATTGCAGTGTGTAATTCGCTGACTTGGAAAAGTTAGAACGTTCTCAAACATAAATGCTGAGGGAAAAAAAGAGGTTTGTGCAGAAATGAATGGTACTTCTGCTTCTTATGTAGTCTTATGTGCATTTTAATGGAAATAATTGAGATTGTAGTTGGTTGCCTTTACAAATCATTGATCCACACACACACACACACACACACACACACACACACACGCACACACACACACACACACACACACACACACACACACACACACACACACACACACACACAGACACACACACCGTTTGCTAAATAACCTTCAAACAATACCATTATTTTACATCATTTGTTCACTGGTGATTTTTCTTTTCCTTGTACTCGCAGATCAGATATGAAAATGTCCAGAAATGAAAATGATAAAGGTAAATCACACCTTTTTGGACATCCAGGTTTAGACATGTGGCACACACTTTTTTTTTAAGAATTTTTTTTTTTGTAGGTTTTTATAATGAAAACGTTGCTATTAATTATTTTACAGCTGGTGGGAAACTAAATAATCTTTTATTTTTTTTCCAAATACAGAGACTATGAAGATGCTAATCACAAGTGTGAAGTCAGATAATTTCAAAAAGGTAAGGAAACCTTTTATATGCATGGGTTTTATTCCTGATGATGAATGTGACACATTGACCAACTGGTTAATGTAGATATAAATAATGAGCTATGAATGAATGAATGAATGAATGAATGAATATTTATGATTTTCCACTTCCAATCTGTTACTGTTCCAAATACAGTTTTAAACTACAGTAATACAGCTTCTAATACAATTCCAATCTGCTACAGTTCTAAATCCAATTCAAGTCTCATAAAGATTCATATTCAATTGAAATCCTTTACAGTTCCAAATCCCAATTGGTCACAGCTCCAAATCACATTTTTGTAAAATCTGAACCCAGGTCCAGTCTGTTTACAGTTTCAAATTCAATACCAGACTTTTACAATCCCAAATCCAATTTCAACTGGTTTCAATTCCAAATCCAATTCCAATCTCTTTCACTTATAAATCCAATTCCAATCTAAGTTCCATTCCATTTAAATCTTATTCCAAAACTCTTTGTTGCACAATCATTTTTGCACAGGGACATAACCGTACATGCACATTGGTATTCTTGTGCGTCTCTCAGTCAGCTTTAATAACAAAAGGTCTACAAGATATTTACACAAAATAAAATACATGAATAGACTTCCTAATTAAAATGTTGAAACATTATGAAAAGTGAAAATAAATCAATAATATTGCACATTATATAAATACAAAACATTTCACTTAATTGACTATACATAAATAATATTGCACATAACTATGACTGGTATTGACTCAATACTCAAACAAACTGTTGGATCATACTACAGCAGTATAAATCAGCACAATAAGAAACAAAGCTACTGTTAATTTCAGCTGGTGTATGGTTCATTTTCCATAAATCCCCCCTGAACTCACTATTATGTCTGCTTTAAAACATTAGATGTGTTACAGATATAAAATTATACAAATATACAGTAGGTGCATATTATGTACTTTAAATCTTTCTCAGTCTTTTAAATGGTTTTGCTTTTTTCATAGTCTATTTTATTAGTCTCAGTTTCATAGTCTCATTTATTATTGATGTTTACTCAGCACCCGAAAAAGCTATTGGATCAGTGCCATCTCTATTTTTCTTGGTTTCATCCAAATCATCTCCAATTATTTTATTATTTTTATTTTTTTGCAGCTTGTAGAGTTACACAAAGAAGGAGCCAATCTCGCAGTATCTGATGCACTGGGCTGTACTCTGCTGCACTATGCTGTAGATAATGGCAACAAGGAAATGGTCAGATACATCATAGATAATGGTACAGTAACAAAACAGTTATTTAGCACCGACTTAGCCGTCACTAGTGCTGACTCGCATTTCTTTGTTTGTGATGTGATTTTTATTTATTTTTATTTTTATAACCAGCTCCTGGTAGTATCCTGGATGTTTCAGAAAAAGATACGTGAGTAAAACTGCAAGAGAACAGTGGAATGGTTACATTCATTCATTTGAACTATAATTAGAGGGTACATATAGAACCTCTACTAAACCTTTTTATCCTATTTGTTGCATAATCCATGTTACCGAGCGATGATTCAATATTTATGCAGTTATGATATATATATATCACGCAATGTTGCATTGGAGTACAGCAACTGTAAAAGACTGTTGGATTTGTGTGTGTGCACACAATCTAGAGGTGAGACAGCACTACACAAAGCAGCAGCATTATCCCAGAGGACGATCTGTGGCTACTTGGTGGACGCAGGAGCTTCCCTCGCAAAGACTGACCTACAGGTGAGTGCATACCAGCAAATCAACCACCTTCAGCTCTTCTCACAGACTTAAAAGGTTTAATCGAACTCTGTGCTCTATTCAGGGTGATACTGCAAAGGCCCATGCTGAGAGAGCTCAAGACTGGAAGCTGGCTGAGTATTTGGAAAACCAACAGCATCACCAGATGATTCAGAGGGACGACCATGAGACGGCGGTATAGCCAACCACGCGTACTGTCCTTATAATCCACTGAGAAAATGCACACGCTTTTTTTTTTCTTTTCTTGACCACACCAGGCCAGCATGCCGGTCTAAATGAAAACGGTTCATTTCTTTCTTGACTTTATAGCCAAAACGAAATGAAAAAAAAAAAACAAAAAAAAAAAAGTTATGTCCTGTTGTGGCTGCATGAATTTGCTTTTCTTGTACTATGGGTCATTTTATAGATAAATAACAGAGTTTTTCTTTTTTTTTTTTTTTTTTTTACGACAGGGTTAGACGAACTAAACTAAATCTGACTGTGGCTTTAGCCTTTTATTAAGCAAACCACTTAAACCTCAAAACAGACCATTGTGGACTTTTTTTTTTTTGCTGTATTTAAAGGATCTATCTTACTTTTAACTAGATATTTACTGGCCAAATAATTACAGGGCCTGTATAAACTTTGGAAACACCTAGTTTTTTAAGGTTTTTAAGAGACACATGTATGTTCTTTTTATTTCTTTGCAACAACAAACCTGATCATTTAAAGGTATAAAGGTTTTTATATATATATATATATAAAATTTTACACGTTAAACTTTTTTTATTATTAAAAAATCCCTTTACACACACTTAGCTTCTGAAAAGTTCGTTTTCCCAAACGTTCAGCTGAAACCTGCCTCTTATAAAACTTGCCAAAGGTCTTATTGACTAGATGAAGATTTCTTTCTGACCTTGTGATCCAGTTCATCCCAGAGCAGTTGAATAGGATTTAGGAAGTACGCTTCGGATCATTGTATTGTGAATTTGGTTCCAGTTAGACACAGCCCAGACAGAATTGCATGGTGTTGAAGTAGGGAACGGTAGCCATGTTGTTTCAGTATGTTTGACTGTGGGGGTGGGGCAGTCTGCTAACATTTTCTCTCCTGTTCTCCGTCTTACAAAAAATGTCATATTCGGATTCCTTTGTGCACAGAACGTTCTTCCAGTCGTTCACTGTCAAATTCTTGCGTTTTGTTACGTCTCAAAAACGATAAAAGACTAGGTGTTTCCAAACTTTTGACAGGCACTATAGGTACTTATGCTAGTCTAGTTTTTACCTAGTTGCATTAACGCTTTATTAATATTAAACTTGCTTTTGTCATTCAGACTGAATCGCCATCTGCATTTAAAATCTCTTCCTTCGCCTATTTGGTGTTTCTGCATTTTTTTGGTAAACACTTGTATATTGATCCAAAAGCATATTCGCTTGATTCTGTATATTGTTTTAAATAACAGCGTTAAGGTGCTGCTTCATTTATTTTTCGGATATTCTTGGAATCTTACACTGAACTACTTTCAGCCAATTTCGATTCATGTAGATGATGAACACTGCACTGATTGTTTTAAGGACCGTTATAGTAATGTGATGCTCTTTCAAGGAATACTATATTTAGGTCATTAGGTCATGATGCTTTTTAGGAATAAGTTGGCACGTATTATTACATTTTGAATTATTCGATGAGGAGGTCTTTGATTTAAATCATTTATATGTGATTTTACGACCTGGTAATTGCACCAGGAACGTTTCAGATGCTTGTCTTTGCTTTATTGCCACAGTGGACACACTGAATGCTGCATTGTTGCATTAAAACATGGTGTAGGGATTTAAAAAAAAAAAAAAAAAAAAAAAACATGGGTGGGTAACTACATGTTTACACCTCATGAGTTAAGACATTGCATCCTTCGGTTAGTGTGTTTCGTGCTTACATGGTTGTTAGTGGCATATCCTCAGGTACTGAATGGTTTGTTTTATATTTTGAATGCAGTCTGCCATCATTGCCTTAGCATATTATTATTATTATTATTATTATTATTATTATTATTATTATTATTATTACCTTTTTAATGTATTGTCATGAATTATGAGTTAAACTGCATTGTCAATGCTCTGTACCGAGTTGCTGTGCAATTCACTGTTAAACATTGTGTGTACATATCTATCAGACATTTTAAAAATGTGAGTAACGATGCCATTCCGAAATCCTCTCTCAGCATTTGTGCTACTTTATGACATGAAATTAAATTATAGGCCATGGTTTACTCTAATACTAATACAAAATATACTTTGTTAGATCATAGATTTTAGTATTTACTGTATATTTGCTGCTTTGTTATTGTCTATCTGTATAAAATAAATAAAGTTTGAAATATCTTTTCCTTTTTTATTGTTATGTCATCCTAATAATGTAAAGACTCTTGCTGTTAAGAGCTGTATCGTTAAAGTAAAAGATATTACGAAAGCATGTGAATTTCATAGCATCATGCAGTTGATGGAAAAGCAGGTCCTGTCTGTATCTAAGAGAGAGTATAATAAGTGCTGGTAGGTGGACTGACCTTTTCCACTAGATCATTACTACTCAAATCAGTTCTTGTTTCCTATGTGTGTGTTCTACCAAACAGTCCAAACATCTAATTTTATTGTGCTAAAAGTAGAATTTCATGATAGATAGATAGATAGATAGATAGATAGATAGATAGATAGATAGATAGATAGATAGATAGATAGATAGATAGATGTTTTTGTGCTTAAGAATGAATGGATGGATGGAGAGGCAGTAGCTTGTTTTCTACCTCTGATTCATAAGACCTACAAACTATTATGGGATAGATAGATAGATAGATAGATAGATAGATAGATAGATAGATAGATAGATAGATAGATAGATAGATAGAAAAATGGATAGAAAGATGGATAGATAGAGAGTTGCAGGTGAAGCTGAACCAGGACAAGAACAGAAAGACCTACATGTTATTATGCATAAAGCATGACATAAGAGAAAGAAAGATAGAAAAAAGAAAGAAAGACTTGAGGATGAAGCCGAGGTTGTCAGTCTCTGTACTCAGAGGCTTGTTTACTTTCATCCTTCAATACAATGTACTTGTCCTGGTTCAGCAAATATTTTAGTATATCTCCTCAAGGTTCAATACTGTAGGAATGAATCTTGGACATATTTTAGAGTAGTCAGTGTGCAACTTGTATACAGTACAGATTTACAGTCCTCTGAAAAATAACTCAACATACAGCCATTAATGCCTAAATAGCTGGCAACAAAAGTGAGAATGTTACCGACCTCAGACCTAGGGGTATATCTGGGCTGGCAACAAAGTTTATACAGGCACAGTATCACACACACTGTGCATCTGTGAAATAATGGAAGAGACAGCGAGACAGATGAATATCATTCCCTTGGCGCAGCAGGAAACTTCTAAAACCGTGCCATTTTTTTCAAATGAATTTGACCATTTTCCATTTTAAAATAAATGTAATAAACAACTCATTACCTAACATGACAATTTTAGGTGCACATTAGATACGCATACATAAACATGCATATTTCATAGCCTATTTTACATAAAGGACACATCTGAATTACAAACTATGCAACGAACATAACATATAAAATGCTAAAAAAGGATTGAAACTTTCCTTATTCAAATAAATAAAAGATCAAGCATTAATGTGTCAACCAAATATCATATAATAGCAAACTACCAGGGGGAACACATGAACTTAGAAAATTAACAATGACTTTTCACATACATCACATGCAGAACTCCAAAATGGTGTCAGAAGAATTAATGCAAGATATGCGATTAGCTGTTCAGCTAAAGCATGAAAATAACAAGCAACCCACATTAGCAATGATTTCAATATCTTTGATACTCTTGAATGCATTTATTAAACAATTAATCATTAGGATTCCTGACCTTCAGACAATTAGAATTCACATTAGACATTAGACCATAGCAAAATCCCTTGAAAACACTTCACACTTCCTTTTAGCCTTCCTAGAGTCATATTCCCATAGTATATTTACTTACCTGTGAAATTATTTAAAACATGTTCACAGAAAAAAAAATTAATCTCTATATGTTTCACAGGAAATATATATATGTGTGTGTGTGTGTGTGTGTGTGTGTGTGTGTGTGTGT
>JAAIIK010020108.1:158828-185417 GCA_014706435.1 Silurus glanis
ATCTATCTATCTATCTATCTATCTATCTATCTATCTATCTATCTATCCATCCATCCATCCATCCATCCATCCATCCATCCATCCATCTATCTAATATGATGTGAGGTCCAGTTAACAGCTAAAACAGGTAGAAGTAATAACTACTTTTTTACTTAAGTACATGTCAGAGCCAAGACTTCTTTACTTTCACTTGAGTAAAAAGGTATAATCAGTACTTCAACTTTTACCCGAGTATTTTAAAACATGAGTATCTGTACTTCTACTTAAGTAAAGGATGTGTGTACTTTTGCCACCTCTGCTCCTCCATAATGACATCACGGACCTGCTGGATGTTAGACACATTGTGCTTCTCCACATTCTGCTTGAGGATCCCCACAGATGCTCAATAGGGTTCAGGTCTGGAGACAGACTTGGCAACTCCATCACTTTCACCTTCAGCCAGGCAGTTGTCATCTTGGCGGTATGTTTTGAGTCGTTATTATGTTGGAAAACTGCCCTTCAGCCCAGTTTCTGAAGGGAGGGCATCATGTTCTACTTCAGAATGACACAGTACATGTTGAAATCCATGTTTTCCTCAATAAATCGAGACCAGTACCAGCAGCACTCATGCAGCCCCAGACCATGCTGCTACCACCACCATGCTTGACTGTAGACAAGACACAATTTTCTTGATACTTCTCACCAGGGCGTCACCACACATGCTGGACGCCATCTGAGCCAAACAAGTTTATCTGGTAATTCATGCACTTGCACAGGTTGTCTTCAGCAAACTGTTTGAGGGCTTTCTTGTGAGCCAGCTTTAGAAGAGGCTTCTTTCTAAAATATAAGGTCATGCAAACCAATGTTTTATGGTCTGAGCTCTGACAAGCGGACCTTCCGCTTCTGCAATCTCTAAAGCAATGCTGCAGCACTCATGCATCTGTTTCTGGAAGCCAGCTTTTGCACCTGACGCACAGCACGAGGAATAAACTTCTTTGATGGACCCTTGCGAGGCCTGTTCCGAGTTTGACACGTCTTGGAAAACCTCTGTATGACCCTGGTGACTGTACTGTAACTCAGTTTCAGGGTTTTACTGATCTTCTTATAGTCTAGGCCATCTTTGTGGAGAGCAACAATACTGATTCTCAAATCCTCAGAGAGTCTTTGTCATGAGGTGCCATGTTGAACATCCAGTAGTCAGTATTTTATTAAGAGCACCAACTTGTAACTGCTATAATACAAGATACATAAATTTGTATGGTCCTGTCAAGCAGACAAAAACATGAACATGATGAATAGGACATGTGGCTTTGCATGGTTAAGTGACATACAGCTGTTATCACTAAGGGTTTACTCACTTTCATTTCTATTGTATCATCCCTTGAGAAGATATATAAAAAAGGTTGCTGAAATGTAAGGGGTGCACTCACTTTCATGAGATACTGTACATGCTACTATGCATAAAGTATTACATAGAAAGAAACAAACAAAGAGTAGGAGTTGAGAATGAAGCTGAGGTTGTGTACTCCGAAGCTTGTTTTTTATTCTTCAACACTGTCCTGGTAAGACATGCATATTTTATGTAGTTTACCTATAATCGATGGATGGATGAACAGAATAAGCATTACTTGTTTTTTATCTCTGATTTGTCATTTAATGTGCATGCATGGATGGATGGATGGATGGATGGAAGGAAAGAAAGAAAGAAAGAAAGAAAGAAAGAAAGAAAGAAAGAAAGAAAGAGATGAGAATGAAGCTGAGGTTGTGTGTCTGACATGTTATTGTGCATGCATCATGATAGATAGATAGATAGATAGATAGATAGATAGATAGATCACGTCACGTGTCTCTGTACTCAGGAGGCTGGATGTAAAGGCGCTGCAGCGACCAGCTCAAACTAGATTTCCAAAACAAAGAGTAGCGGAGGAGGAGCTGCACTTGCCAAAGGAAAGCAGGAGAGTTTACACACACACACACACACACACGCGCAAGCTCTCTGGTGGTGAAAGACCTCTCCCACAGCAACAAGGCAAGTAGCATTATTCTTTCACTATCATATGTGTATTTCTAATGCAGTGGAATATGCATGTGTATAGCAGTGATAGTGTGTGATAGTGTGTCTATATATAAATATGGAGATTACTCTGATGCAGGCACACCTTGTTATATATATATATAAATTATTAGAATTTTAAAAGGAAAATCTTATTAAATATTAAATATTAAATAGTCATCTGAATAGGCTTGTGATGATGCTGTGCTCTTAATGATTCATTTCTGTGAGTGAAAATTATTACTGGAAAGAAATTGACAGATCATTGGTTAATAAAGCCCTCGCAGTGGGCATTTAAACCTGACACTCTTATCAGCTGTCCTGCTTGATGCCACCATACAGGCTTTTTTTTTAAATGGTTAGAAGGTGAACCGAGGCACCAGTGCTTGCTGTATTTTGTCACTGGCTAATGGAGATGTTGCCCTCCGGAGTGCCAGTGCAGTTTTGGGTGCCAGCTTCACTGACCCACTTTTCGAAGTCATTACAAACAGGTTTGCTTGCCTGGGCTTTTTTTTTTTCCTTCAGTTATGATTGTACAACATTACAGATGATGGATAGAAAAACACACCCACAGCACACCCAATGAAGTTTTTTTTTTATTATGCATTATATAAGCAAATGTTTGTGGACACCTGTAACGATTCATTTCTGTGGCTGAAATTTATTAATGGAAAGGAACTGTAATGCTTTTTTCTGTTCATGCATCAATCTATCAATCCATCCATTCATTGTTATCACAGCTGTATAGTCTTTGTGTGCCATAGCATTCTAATTATAATTTCCCTTCACTGAAACTTAAGAGTCCAAAACTTGTTCCAGCATGTCAGTGTTCCGTGCCCGGAATGAGCTCCGTGAAGATATGGTTTGCCAAGATTGGAGGTGACACAATTAATGATCTTGTGATTGAAAATCGAGACTAAAGACTTCCCAGACGAGTGTAGTAAATTGCAAAGAGAGCACAAAATCTAGAATGCGATGTTCAATAAGGACATATAGATGTGATATTCGGGTGTCCACAAACTTTTGGCCCTACCGTGTAACTAGTGCTTCCAGATTGGACCGTTTCCCAGATTTGATATGCATTTTAAATCCTAAATTGGATGGGGCTGGTTTACTTTGGATATAATTGAGTTACATTCAGGCTGGTGTTCAACACTGATGGGGGCTAGAAACAATCAAATCCAATCTGGCAACCTGCGAATCCCAAAGCCTCAGGCCCACAGTGCTCCGCAGGCGGCTAGCGTCCCGTCATTCCTCCAAAGAGCTGTTTTTGTCCTCCGATGCAAATAAGCTTACATTCAGAGCGCTTGCCGAGAGACACTGCATGGGATCTGTGCTCTGGCTCTATTGGAAGGAAGGGAAAAAAAAAAAGAAGAGGGGAAGAAAAACAGGCGAGAGCCGGCTTTTGTTTCGAGGCACTGAATTGGGCTGCTCTCCCTCAATCTGGCATGGAGGCCTTTAAGAGCACCCCTCTGTTTCCCACAAAAAAAAAAAAAAGCCCCCTTACATTTATGAAGCCGGGGGAAAATGGCAGTGAAAGAAGGGCTGCATTAATGGAGGGATGGGGTAATGAAAAGGACAAGTGATGTTTGTGCTTTCCGGGAGGAGAGAGGAGAAAAATATAGAAAGGCACTTAAATAGACTCATGCACACTGGAGGCTTGGTATGATGTTATTAGCTACTGGCACTCTAAGTTGGATGCTTTGTAAAAAAAAAAAAAAAAAAAGAAACATTCACCATGAGGTCTATTTATTGCCATGGCTTGCTTGAATTCCTTTATTTTCTTGCTTTTGCATGTTTAACGTGAAAGGCCCTTGGATTTCCCCAATGATGGATGTGTACATTGAGAGTGTTTTTCTTGTCATGCCAAATGGATCAGTGCTTTGTAGTCCCTGTCTTGATTAGTGCTTTATTAGCTGTGTGGTCATCATTAATCTTCTTAAAGAAAAAAAAAAAAAAAGAAAGACTCACACAAAACACAGATTTTTCATATTTTATTGTCTTCAAACGGTCGTTTTTCCTCTAAGATGCTTACAAATAAGATGACCGTCGGGGGAAAGATCTCGGAAAACGCAAAGATACATTTACAGCGATAATCTCTATTATCTGGGTTATATTTTGCATTTCTTCTCAGAAGAATGATAAACCGCATAATGCAAACGATCATATCGTTTTTCCTCGGAGGTATCGAAAGTCTGACCTTCAATCACTGTTATTCACTAATGTGTCCAGAAGCTCATTTCGAGCTCAATCCCTGCTGAAACCGTATCTCCTCCATCTTTACGTTCATTTACACAGCACATTTACCACTTTGCCAAATAGGCAAATAATGCTAATGATGTAGATGCTAATGATCGCACAAAAATTTTCCACTAGCCTCACCAGCTTTTCCTCTTTTTGTTGGGTTGTTTAATATGGAAAGAATGTTACAGAGGAAAATTAAACCAGTAATTTAGAATTACTCTTAATATAGAGCAGATGTTGCTGGCAAATGGGGACGCTATCACTACATCAGCCGTTCAGGGGTGGTTGGAACTAAACGAACAGAAACTGACTGTCAATGAAGCAGGGTAGTATCAATTTCACTACAGGGCTTCTTTCGGCTCGGAAATATCCGCGGTTTTCATTCCAGTTTTAGAAAATAGAAAATAAAATATTCACTGAGCTGTTAAATATTTATAGGCCAATATTCAGAACATAAACCGTGAAATATACGTTCACTGTATCCTGGAAACATATGGTAATTCGTAATACTTTCACCGCAGTGCTAATAAATCATTTTCTCAAAGTTATACAGTATTTTATTAGCCTTTCTTATGAGCCAAAGAAGCAGTATTCCCAGCTTTTTCGACTTGTAGCCAATTCTGACCTGCTGTCTGAGTCTCCCCTATAGCATGAAGCGTGTCATTTGAGAGTGTGAAAGCTGACACAAAGACAGCTCTGGAGATTTCTAAAAGAAATGTTGCAGTACCATATTTTCTAGAGAAAGACACCTTGAAACCGTGTATTTATCCATATAACAAGCAAGATGGATCAACCTACTGAAGAAAATAGCATATTGACTCAGCTAGCAATTATCCTGAGCTAGTAACGATTTGTCAGTGGTCTTCAGCATTATGCCCATGGGGACCTGCTAGCTTTCATGGAGTGTGTGAGTCATCCATCAAGCACATTCTATAAATAGCCCTAGTTTTACTCCTTAATTTCCTTACATTTATTTTTTATGTATATCTTTTTATGTGAACTTTGTAAGCATTTTATATTGTATAGTGTATATATATTTATTTTTAATATTTGTTCATACATTTTTAAGAAAGGAAGTATAGTATAAAGAAAAGTAAATAAATAAAAGGCTAGGATATCGAGATTATTTTATATACATTATAATATATTAACGCATTAATAACAAGTTACGGCAAATTAATTTCAACTGCACAAATTTGTATTATTGTGCGATTAATGCAGCGAGCATTTCTGTTTGTCCATTTTTATTAAAGAAATAAATACATGAGGTGAAATTAAAACCTTCAATGCAACACATTTATTGTTTACTCAGATATATATATATAAAAAAAAAGAAATTAATAAAAAGAAATTTAATTATTTTTCACTACATTTAATCAACACATTTGTTTTACTGATGGGAAAAGTCTAAAATCAGCACCAAAATCCTCCATGAGGAACCCATCCGGCAATTAAAACCGTCCGTGTGGAAAACGGTGTCCTGGTGATTGATAAAATTTTAAACACATAATTGCTTTAAAACATTTACAATCATTTCGTCTTCATGCTCTTATTTTCAGTTTTTTTTCCACTAATAATAATTATACATTTGCATAAAACATCCATATTTGTCCATGTTGATTAGAGTATTAAAAACTTGAAAAGTATTAATTTGTGGTACATTTTGATATGGGACAGGGAGCCCTCGGTTGGTTGGTTGGTTGGTTGGAGACCCCTGCCACAGATCTTCCACAGTTATCTATTTATGAGCATATGTATAAGTACATATTATAACTGCAAACTAAAGAATTTTCATAATTCTGAGTCAGTCAGGAAAACAAAACCCAGCAAATCCCCACAGCAAAGAAGGAACTCATTGCTGCTTTGTGCATGTTTTCATGTCTGAACGAATAACAAGAAAACGAACCTTCAGCTCTCATAAAATACAGTGACTAATGATTTAAAATCGGTTTGTCTATTACACATTCACTGTCACACTCCCACAGCAAAACATTCCAACTAGAGAACAGATTCATGCCACAAATCAATTAAACTTACTATGGAAAAGCCTCCTAAAACCAAATTGCCTGAAACTAAGTAATGGCAGTCGATATCCTCGTCCAGAGATTTCTTACTGCGCAACCACATTATAACATTTTACAATACTATTAAAAGTAATATGTAATTGTATTTAATGGTTTATTCTGAAGACTACTTGTGAGTAAAAACTTCTAGCCAGTCCTAATAAAGGTGCCAAAAATTGGTCAGGGTACAAAAAGACACTTTATTTTAACTAGGTGCTAGATGTGTACTAGAATGAGATACAGATGTTGTTTTCCACACACCAATAATTCCCATTGGAGAGAATTTGCTGCCTTTAGATATTTGAGTTGTGCTTTGGGAAATCTTTTTGGGGTAACACATGGGGCCCTTGAGCAAGGTCCTCAAATAAAGCAATGAAGTAGTAAAAAAAAAAAAAAGAAAGCTCAGTAACTTGTGATGCATCTGTATGACTGTGTACAAGCAGATTGATTTAACCTGTTGCCATTTGCTGTGCACAGGATGAGGGGTATATTCTCAGTATCGATCATGCTGCTTGTGGCTTTGGCCCTTGCTGTGGAAGCCGTAAAGACGAAAGGTGAGCTTTTAATCACATTAATGTTAACAATACGGATATGTTATACGTAATATATTTGCTAATACGTATTTTCCCGCAGAGAAAGCGAAGGAAGTGAAAGCAGACGTCGATTGCTCTGAGTGGCAATATGGGAAATGTGTGCCCAGCACCGGTGACTGTGGTGCGGGTGTCCGCGAGGCCACGTGCAACGAGCAGACCAAGAAACATAAGTGCAAAGTGCCATGCAACTGGAAGAAGGACTTTGGAGGTACATGCTTTGGAAATGCTTCCAGTACTAACAGTTCTCTAATACAATCCACTAACCTTTTGTTGTTGTTTTTTTTTTTCCATGTAGCTGATTGCAAGTACAAATTCGGCCGCTGGGGGGAGTGTGAGGCAGGCACTCGAAGCAGGTCTGGAGTACTGAGGAAAATTCTGTTCAACGCTGACTGCCAGGAGACCATCAAGGTGAACAAACCTTGCAGTCCAAAAACACCCAAACCCAAGGGCGGCGAAAAGAAAGCAAAGAAAGGAAAGGAAAATTAAGTCATCGAGAGTGTGTATGTGTGTGTGCGTGTATGCGTGTGTCTTTCCTCCAACATATAAGTGGAATGGCGCTTAATCTGCAATGAGGGGGGGGAAAATTGTAACCCTATCTATATTTGATTGTCTTTTGTTGATACAGTTGTGATCGTTTCCTTTGTCATATTTTGAAATCATTTTTTGTAGGAAGCTGATAACTGTAATTCACATGACATTTATTGAAAAAAAAAAGTTTATTTACTAAAGATGCATGGACATTTTCTTTTTTGGCCTCTTGATCTTCGATCAAAATACTGCAGCTGTAGATTTTACGAAACAATTTTAACACCCAGCGATCAACATGGATCCTTACTTGTATTATGTCAGTTAAAAGAAACCCCTCGAATTTGTAATACGCTTGCAATGGTAGACGAACCGCTCAGCTACGCTTATAAATGTTTCTAGATTTGTAATCAGTGTACAATCAGCATCACTAACAGATACTTCTTCAGGTCTGAATAAATTAGTTGTTTTTTTCTTTTCCCAATGCTATTCTCTTTTGTACCCCCCCACCACCACCACCACCACCACTAACATCCACAAGAGTTCTTGGGGACACTTTTATTTTTTTTTTAAACTAATAGTATCAGTTTTTGACTTGGGAAATTGACACCAAACTCCTGACTTCACTCTATGGAGCTACAGATGAAGAAGAACGTTCATGGTTGCAATATAACTTTTACCGCAAATAGACAACCAGCTCAAAACTGCAACCACAAATAAAAAAGATTTTGTGGGGTTTTTTCTCCTTATATAAGCAACACGAGAATGATCGGAATCCTATGTGAAAATAAGCAAACTTATTAGTCAATATCAATAAAAGGTACTTTGAGCTTCAACATTCAGAGTCAATTCATTGTTTCATATTCATTCGAAGCACAATCCTTTTTTTTATTACTTTATTTCATCGTTTTTCAGCGATTCATACGATTAATTACATGCTGACTGAACGCTCCCCAGAGTTTCATCCTGTGATGTCATGCAACATCGGGGACACTTGATGAAAGAGCTTCAACTAGATCTGCATGAAGAACATTTCAAGTTCTTTTTGATGCTTAGGTTGGACCTCTGGATTTCAGACCATGGATTTCAGACCAGAGGTGGAGAAAGCCACGGCAAGACACTTGATCAATGTCACGGTTTACAGTCTTGTTTTGATAATCTATGTTTGTGTTGTATCCTGAAATATACTTGTGCATCTCAGAATTCAAGTCATCAAACTTTGCAAAAGCTGATGAGCAAAAAAAACATGAATTTTTTTAGGTGAATGCAGTTTTTTTAACACCACATTCTTGCGTAAGATTTTCTTCCTTTGACCCCCAACCCATAAGTCCACCCATTTCAGTGTTTCAGCATTTTGCCCAAACCAATCGTTTCTTTCGAATAACCATTTCCACCAAGGTCCTGCTTTTAAACAGGATTAAATTAGTTGTTCGATTTTTATCATGCCCAAACAAAACTTAATTCTTGGAGAGGTTTTCCATGTGATCTACGATGCCCTTGGTGGCTTTTCTGATCGGGGAAGAATCACACAGCACGGCGCATATGTTCTTCTACAGTTTAATGCAGACAGAGACAAGTATCTATACACACTGGAAAAAAAAACCTAACCTAAAGCTGTTTCCTGTATGGGTAAGAAAACATAATAGCCGTAGATGTGTGAGCCCAGATAAAGACTTCCTGTATACCTTATATACTCACATCAGAAAGACCCTATAGACACTGAACTGTTGGGCCTTTAGCAAATCCCATAACCCTACCCTCTCTGCTCCAGGGGCGCTGCATCGTGAGCCAACCTGTGCTCTGACCCCAGTGCCCTAACAAGCTGGGATAGGCAAAGAAATAATCACTGTGCTGTGATATACACATAAAATCAAAGCTTCTTTCTTTCTATAAAATGAACTGCAGCAAACTGTAATGTTTGGATTCTTCTTTGCTGATCTCATCGTTCTCCTCAGTGTGGGTGGGCACAGCACTCTATTAAGGGAACGCTGTTTGTTAGATAACAGATACTGTTTCTCCATAGATTTGAGCGAAAAATGCTCATAATAATTTATTTGTGTGATGTTCATACACTATATGTAGAAAAGTATCAGGTCTTTGGATGCAGAAGCATTACATTTTCCCTTCACTTCAACTATGAGACACAAACCTGTTCCAGCATGACAACGAAGCCCCTGTTCACAACGTGAGCTCCATGAAGATCTGCTTGCCATAGATTGAAGGGAAACGTCTGCTCCAGAGCTCTGCTCTCAACCCTGCTGAAGATCTTCTGGATGTATCGGAACGCGAACATCGGCGCATGACTCTTTACAAACACCCACCCTTGTGGCTGAACGAGCACAAATCTCTACAAGAAAAATCTAGTGGATTGTTATTGCAGCGAATCAGGGACTTAACGCAAAATGAGATGTTCAAAAGGCACATACAAATATTATAGTCCACAAACCTGTCATAATCTGGGTTTCCACTGGCGTCCTAGAGCTTCCCCATGTCAGATTTACCCCGCTTATGCCTCACCAGGGTACATGGAAGGTATTTATCAAGGCCCTTCTTTGTTCTGGAGCCCAGGTATTAGAATGAACACTCCATAGAAAACCTGAATTTGGTGTTGAAATGATCATTTAAGCTCCATCACTTGAAATGGTCTTTTCATACCAAACTATTTTGAAAAGATTTTCTAGAGACTCCTAGTGAACCAGTATCAGGGTGTACTCCGCGATAGAGACATCAACGTGCGTCTACAAATCGATAAGTGTGTTGTAAAGCTCTAGCGGGTGTATGTGCAAAGCCATATAGTCACGCCCCAAAATCCAGGGGAAAGAAGAGAGGAGGTTGCATCAAGAAAAAGCAGGAAAAGGACAGAATCTGGAATGTTTAACAAACATGTGGGGTTATTTTTGCCCATAGAGTGCATGTTATTATAATGATATGACAGCGTGACAGTTTCAGGGCCTTAAATACCTCAAAATGAAACTTCCATCACTTAAACGTTAATTAAAATAGCAGATCATATGGTGCTTTTTACATACACACACACACACACACACACACACACACACACACACACACACACATATATATATATAAAGCTCAAATACCACTGACTGACTCACTCACTCAACACGAAATCTCAAAAACCACTGCACGGATTGCAATGAAATTTGGAACATACCTTCCTCTTGGGTCTTAGGTGCTCACTAAGAAAGGGTTTTGAAAAATTCGCCCTGGATCGCGGCTAACTCGCGAAAAACGCGATTTCTCACGCATTGTAAACATTGATAAAAATTATTTTCAAAGTAGTTTGCCCTGTATCGGTACTACAAAGGGGTAGTACGTTATTTGTTGACGTTACGTTCTGATCTCTGATCATCCTGTCCTGCTCAGTGCTTACTGCTTATTGCCATATTGCTTAGCGTTCTGCCTTCCGTAGCGAAGCACGGGTACTTTCAGCTAGTATATATATATATATGTATTTCTTCAGTTTGTCTCAAAGCTGATTTCCTTACTTTGTGCAAGCTTCCTGTCGGACTGCAAAACAAGCAAAAAACAAAAACAGGAACATTGTGCCTCCATGTTTAAGCCAAATAATTTGCATTTAGTGAGCACAGGTGTGCATCCAGGCTTTTTTCCACAGCTTAGATTACATTTAGATAATGCTGACTTGATGAACCAGAACTGTGTGTGTGTGTGTGTGTGTGTGTGTGTGTGTGTGTGAAGGTCAGAAAATATTGAATAAATTCAACACGATTCACACTTTTCAATATTCCCATTTTATTAAACCTCTTTTAACCGACGTAACACTGGATCTTTGGCGTCCAACAGCACTTTTTGTTCAACGAACACCTAACCCCTATTTAACTAATCACTTTACTTCACACTTCTTTACTTGATAAAAGATGCTTCTCACATAAGCGGATAAGAGGATTTTTGCACATCCCTGCTTTGCCAATACCTTTGATTTCTTCAGCACTGACCCAGCAGTGAGATCACCAAAAAACTGGCACAGAGTCACTAATGTACGTTTTTATCCGTCACCTTACACTCTGGTAGCTTCTTGAATTTCATGCGCTTCAGTTCACCAAAGCGTCTTAAGACAACCTAAAATGCTAATAAAATACTAGAGAGATGTGTTTCTCAGACGTCTACTGCATCGTAATGGACGTGGGCGGGCAAAAAAAACAACAAAAAAAAAAGGCAATGGGGAAAAGCTTAAAAAACAAACAAACAAACAAACAAACAAAACCAGGCATCTATGAGCAAAATCAGACCACCAGATATATAGTATACAATGACATCAAAGAAAAGCAGATGTCATTCTCTCCCTTATCATAACCATGGCCCTTTTTTTTCCTCTCCCATAAATTGCCTCATTTACATTTTTATATCAGTAACAGTGTTCTGGGGAAAACAAAAAATACATTTCATTTTTAATCCGATTCGAAAATCGGTGTCTTCGAGGACTAACCAGGGTTAATCGTACAAAGTGTAAAATAATAATAATAATAATAATAAAAATACATAAACAGCACCAGAGGTGAGATTTTAGTTCGTGTTTGAAACGAAGGCAATCGAAACCAAGCCGAGCGTGAAATGGATACCATTATTTTTTGTCAAGAATTCGCTCCTTTTTTGTTCTACATGAAAAGCAGTCCGACACTTGAGCGAGTCACGAAATGACTCGGTAGAAAGAAGAAAAAAAAAAACGAGAAGGTGCTTCAGCAGTTGGTTTGTCGAAAAACTAGGGATAAATATTATATCAGACAGCTAAAAGCGGGGCGATTCTGCAAGGGGGGGCAAATTTGACCCCGGATTGTTAAAAGAGACGCCGTTTTCGCCACCGAATAAAAACAAACTAGGTTCTGTGCTTTTGCGTTTTTATTTTTTTTTGCCTCAAGCACTGATGAGCCTAGGAAAAGCCCACATGAAGGTTCTTTCATTACGCCTGCGAGACGTCGAGCTCGACACCTGTGTGAATCAGGGATGGATGACTGGGAAGTACTCGGAGCTTCAGGAACAGACAGCAAACTTATCTAGCTTTTAAAAAAAAAAAAAAAAAAAAAACAGCACGCTTAGCTTTTCAAGTCATTTTCTCGAATTGGAAATGCTACACTTACCGATGAGACGACCTCATGCACAGTAGTACACGCACGCGCAAGCACATGCCCTCTGTTCCGTGATTAAGCAGCGTATATACCTTTCAATGCGAGTTTGATTTGCTGGTTCGAGGCGGTTCCTTTTTTTTCCGTTTCTTTAAAAACCGCCGGCCAGCTGCTTACAGATATCCTACTGTAGGTAATTCAAGTAATATTCTTCAGCCTGGCTTGTTTTCGATGTTTGAGATATGTCTCGACAGTCGTTCCCCATATCGAAAGACTGCAGAGAAACCAAGGTGTTTAGTGCAATCAGACACTAGCTGCCAGCATGAGCATGCCGTGACTGGTGGCATCGAAATGAACCGTTAGCATCCTCGGCTGAACACAGGTGAGCACGAGCAGCATGTTTCATTGGAAGGGGGTGTGGGGGTTTGGGGGGGGCTCTGACTGATCTCTGAGTGATGAAACTTTTTTTTGTTGTAAAAATTAAATTTTTCAGGTAACAAATAAAATGCGTTTGCCAATATGCCGATGATTGAAACCTAAACGTCATTTAAAAAAAAAAAAAAAAAAAAAAAAAAAAAAAAAGGTTTCAAAGTGCACCTGGGCTACTTCACGCTTACGTTTGGGTGGATTCTACTGCTGCGATTTTAATCCTCTTCTGCAAACCAAAAAAACTGTGAACAAATAATCTGATTCCTCCTGGATTAACAGACAGCAGTGAAATGTTCTCCAGGTCCTCAGACTACATTAAAATTCCTCTGGCCTATTAAAGCAAGCACGTATTTTTGCAGCCATGCCTGGAACTTGACCGGTGACGACGATGGCTCCTGAAGGAGAGGTAAACCGAACTGCATTAGAGTTCTGTACCGCAGTACGAGGACGACTCAAGTAGAAGCCCTTTCTGGTGATGGAATGCTCGAAAGTCTGAGACACGTTTCGAAGGAAGCAAAACTACTACAAGTGCAAAGACCAAGTGCAACAGCGATGGCTTTCCATGAAGACATTCCCCGTGAAATATGCTCTGTAGAGAGGCTGCTGTCTCCTCCGAAAAGAGAGACGGAGTGGAAATTTGGCACTCTTACTTCTGCACATAAGGCCAAAGCAGAAGGAGACAAAACTCAGGCGCACAGGTTCACCTCAGGGGTTCAATTCTTTCAGGTTCTGACAAAAGAACCTTTCACGTCTTGCCAAATCCAACCTGCTCTGCCGGCGTACGTGTAGGACAGCGGGAGGAAGCACTATCTGCTGTACAGGTCGTCTGGATAACTTCTGCTGCTACTCTCATTGTTGTTGCTGTTGTTGTTGTTACTGATGTTGGCCGAGTACCCACTCCTAGAGGTTGGATCGGGCTCTTCGTTCGGACCGTCCTCCACCAGGACCTCCACAGCCGGGGCCTCGAACACTACCGCACTAGGGCCTGAAGAGTGAACAGCAGATGACCTAAAGGGGATTTCTGATAAAGGAGTGCTGCCACGAGACACAGAAGGTGCAGGATTGTCTGAAGTGTTGGAGGGGAGTGTGTTTGGTCTGGTGTTGAGGCTGTTTTCTCCTGAAGGTGTCGGGTTACTCGCCTGCGCTGCTCCTGCCGGTGTCTGTGAGCCGCGGTGAATGCGGTGGCTCACCACTATGTTGTTGCCGAAGCCTCCCATAGAGGCCATGGTGGTGCTGCGCTCTCTCTGGACCACCGCCGTCATCCCGCCTTCAGCCATCAGACGCCGGATCCGCGAAAGAGCGTCTTCTCCTGGTCCTGGATCTGACTGGGACTCAGCTGAAATGCCAAAAAGAGGAAATATAGTGTTTCAGTACTGCTTTACATTTTTATTTATTTATTTACTTTTAAAGTTCAGTACTTTTGCACTGTCCATTTTACATGGAGTGCTTTGTTTGTATTAAATTTTTTTTTGTTTTTATGATTAATGAGTTATCGGCAAGAACGACCTAACCTAGCTATCTGTAAAATCCGCTATCGGTCGACCTCTACTCCAAACGATCCCCCCCCACCTCCGGTCAATCAGTTTGACTCTATTCAATCATGGGCATCTGTGAGCTCATGTATGCATAAGATGGTAAATCAAGCCTTCTGGTGATGTGGCTTGAACAGCAGTTTAAAAAAAAAAACGTGGTAGGCTGCCTTCACATGTCTCAAAGCGAGCATGTTCGGCTTTCACCTTCTGTGATTAGTCGAACTATGCGAGATCACTTGCGGGTGAACAACTTGAGTTGAGGGGGGGAGGGGGGGATGGGTTGGGAGAAGAATAATAAGATATAGAAAATATATAAATACAAGATAGAACAAACGCATATAGGCATAAAGGTACCGTGGTTGGTGTTGGATGAGTCAGTGTGAGTACTGGGATCGTGGAAAGCAGCTCCATGAGCCAGTGTGTCTGCTGGCTCACTGTGTGGGAGTGTCTCTGCACTGGCAGTCTGCACTTCACTACTCTCTGCCACTGAGAGAAAGACGCTACATTACATCTTGCATTGCATCGAAGCCTGAGACAAACACTAATTTTATGATATAAGCGTCTTAAAATGTTTACGATAATCCAACATAATTGTAAAGTCATCTATAGACGGTGTCACTGCTGCTGCGTACTTCATTATTTCTTTGTTAAAAGGAATACAACAAAACAAGACTATAAACATTCCAAGATTCTAAAAGGTGCTGTTCAGACAACACATTGAACAAGGAGCCATTTATATTCCATGAATGTAAAATTGAGATGATGAAGCAGTGGGTATGCGCATGTCTCTTACGGTGCTGTGGTGTGTGTGCAGTCTGAAACGCGCTCGTCGAGGGCAGCTCTCTCTCAGTCTGCGTCTCTGCGTTCTGCAGACGAACCACGGGGGTCTGCGTGCCCTGAGAGGTCACTGATGGGGCGGGTTGACGAGGTTGCAGCCCTATAGCGCTCATTAGTCCCATGTCTCGGTCCAGCCGCCAGCCAGACCTGCTTGTCCTTCAGAAAATAATCACATTGATGCGAATACAAACTCGTTATACAAATCGGTAAAGGTTTGACGATTCATATCAAAAGTAAGGCGTTTATACGGCTTTCCACTGACCGTTCCACTCCGCGTGTCCGACTGCTACTGCTGGCGGTGAATAAGGGATCCGAGGTCTGATCGGTGCTGCTGTCTGCCTCGTTGCGGTAATCGCTAAAAAAATAAAAGATCGCGTTGAATGCAATGCGCTTAAAACGCAAACTGTATACGTTTGGACATATTCAGGGTTTCTTTCTTTCACAGACTCAAATATGCAGACTTTCTGTAATTGTTTTGAGCAGACGAGACGCAACAACCAATCACAGCTGTGCAGATCGAGTCTGGCACCGATCTTTTGGCAGCGCTGAACACAACTTTTGGCCATGTCGACACGAATACGTTTTCAGTCGCCGAAAATTTAGCTTTTTTGAAAAACGCCCTCCAAAGTGGATTCATTTGAAAAGTGCCACAGTGTGCAGAGTGAAAACGGAGGCTTTTGAAAATAACGCCTTGACGTTTCATAGAGGTGGTAAGTTAATGAACGCTGGGGGAAATGACGCAGGACAAATCGTCTTGTGTTTTCAGACGTTAGGGGTGGATAAGCGACTTCTGAGGAAACGTTTAAAAATTGTGGACGCGAAGCGTTTTTTTTTGGACGTGGACTCGGTTTAATGAAAAATATTTTTTACAAATACTTAATTTTATATTTCAGAAAACCGAATAGGGCGATAGCATGGAAATCCAAATATTTTTCAATACTCCATACTAATTCAAGCCTAGAAATCACATGAATGAAAGTCCATACTTTTTCACACTTTTCCAAAATGCATAGGAACCCTGTACATTGTAGAATCAATTAATCATAAAAAACAAAACAAAAAAAACAAACAGGATTTAACAATGAATTAATGTCAACTTTCAGGCTTGTTCTGAATAAAGCAACTCCAATGTCTTAAAGACACACAGTTTCCTGCCCATAATCATGACAGCAACCTGATATACAGT
Source organism: Silurus glanis (assembly GCA_014706435.1). Taxonomy (NCBI): domain Eukaryota; kingdom Metazoa; phylum Chordata; class Actinopteri; order Siluriformes; family Siluridae; genus Silurus; species Silurus glanis. The sequence goes on from JAAIIK010020108.1 coordinate 175,369, forward strand.
GCCTGCATCAGAGACGGCATGAAAGCAGCTAGTAGATAATCGATCTTCCTTTCCCTTGAAGTCACTTCAAAACATCCAGACACTTACACAGGTCTGCAGATGACCAAGTCTCCTTTGCTGGTCCCGTAGGCCAGACCCATGCCAGGCTCAGGCAGCCAGCGTGCGGAGTTAATGCTCACGTGTCTGCGCTGGTCTGGAGCCATGGGGTACACCACATTATACACCATCTACCCAAAACAGAAGCAATAATTATATAACCCAGAGCATGCAAATAAAAATGTACAGTTCACACAATTGGTTTCGGTACTCATATATACCCTCACCCTGATGGAAGTTTCTCCTCCGTGTGGCTGCTGCAGACGGAACACTTGTGCCACCATGTGGTCGGTGGTAGGATGAAGCAGGATCCTTCGCGAGGCCAGGCCCACCATGACGTAGCAACCCATTGGAGACAAGCTCACAGAGATAGCATTGGGTCCTGAGTATATCGCAATGAACCAATCAGAAACATCAGACCTGATTAACTTAGCAGTATTGTCACCATCGCCCTGAACAAAAAAAAAATCTGCATACACGACATTTCAGATGCTCACTTACCGAATCGCTTGGTATAGAGCATCTCTCCCAAATTGTGAGGAGCAAGAGAGTAGACAGCAAGGATGCCCTCGTCTGGAAAGCCCCGCTGGCTGCTGGGTATAAAGACCGCCAGAAGCTGTCCGTCCGCCGATATATCGCAGCTAGCATCGTTATAGATTTTACAGTGTGGAACCAGCACGTTCACAGAAGCTTGAGAAGTCAGGAGACCAGCGAAATAAAATGTTTCATGTCAGAACAACAATACAAATCGCTAGCGGTGCAACGAATCACGAAACTCACGGATCGTTATTCGCATTAGCAAAAGTGGGGAGACGAAAATAAAATGAAAATGTTCATATCTAAGCAATAACATTATGCTTCACCCAACAAGATCTACATACTGGTGCTGGTTTCAGAGCAGCATTTATACGCTCTGCTTCCACCTTTTGATTTACTAGGGATAAAAATTACCGTTGCTGATCTCAGGCAGATCAAACTTGGTGAAATCCCACCACTGCAGTCTATAGGTAGTGTTGGCGATGTTACTGGCAACCGCAGACTGTCCATCACCGATTGAAGCACCTGGAATTAAAAATAAATAAAATATAAAAACCACACTAAATTCACTTTGTTTATTCTTTGGCCACATTTGTTTGCAAAAACTTGTATCTTGTAGAAAATATGTACCTGCTAATACTCTGTTAATTGAGGAGTGGGTTGCCAGGCCTGACTGACCTCTCTCATGGAAAATACCAGCATAAGGAAGATACTCTGGCAAGAGGAACCTTCTTTTATGTGGGAGGGAAAAAAAAAAAAACGATTTAGAGAAAAACTTTTTATTTCCTCTAAAAACCCAAAGAGTAAATAGACAAGGCTGCTAAAGAAAAAAAAGAGACCAAACCCAGTGCATATTTACTGACCGCGGCACAAAGCGACCAAGGGAGGGGGCAGACATTCGTGCATTGCGGGGCATTCTGTGCCTTGTGCGGTCTCCAGGCTCCCTGCAAATAGAGACAAGTAAATGAATTAAAAGTGTACATCGGATACAAATTGGAGTTTGTATCATGATGCACGGTTTTTAACATATTTGCATCGGTGAGAATCGATTTATTTATAAATATTTATTTGTAAATGCACTTATAAAGTGACCAATAATTCGTGACCAATATATTATATGTAGATAGCACCACTGCTGCTACGTAAATATGATGTATCGCGACAATGCAAAGACTGAGGCGTGTCCTGAGAGTCACGCAGAATACAGATTGACATGGCAGAGGTAGAGCTGCATCTTCCTTTAGACACAACAGGAGAAGAACGTCTGGTGTTATCTAATCTTTTTTGCCCTACAATGACCTGTTTGTAAATGGGCCATTAGGAGTCATTTAAGTAAATTGATGATCTTCTGTCTGTCTGATCCAAAGAAATAAAAGCGAAAAGCTATTTGTTCCATTTTGAATTGCATAGCATCATATTCATTTTAATTGCATCGTATTGCTTTGAATCGCATGGTGTTGAATCACATTGAAAACAAATCGCACTGAATCGTATCACACCGGTAGCTGCTTTAAATGTATTTCTAATGTAACATAACGTAAAGCAATATTATAACAATTTCAATAAGAAAACAACCAATCCACAATTTTTGTTGCATTTCAAATGACAAATTACGGAATGCTCAGTCACAATTTGCGTTCACCAAATGGAGGGTGTGGCCATGATCGCTTCGATATTAGTCGCAGCCAACAAAGCTGACAGTTACACCTACTCTATATCCTCGTAGTCGGCGTCACTGCCCTCTGCAGGTGTGGCGGAATGATTGCCGGCCTGGTTGTCGGAGGACGTGGATAAAGTGCGCAGTCGGTTCTGTAAGGAGCGCTGACGAATGCTTTCTCTTCTAGACAGATACTGAATCATCCTCTGGGCGTAATACGCCGCTGGAGACAACCTGCCGAACACAAGGTGGTATGTGAAGTGAAAAAGTAGTTGATTTTAAGACACCAGAGTTTAAACCACACAAATATGCCCATACCTGGCAGGATCTGGGTAGATTGGATGATCGCGGGAACCGGACATGTCGTACCGGGAGAAAGGAAAGAGTGATGACTCCAGAAGCCTTCTGAAAAATGAAAAAGTATATAACAAATCTTGATTTTTTTTTCCCCCTACACGTTTTTTTTTTTTTTTTTTAATACTGAAAATTCAACTAACGAGTAGTAAAAGAAACAATTAAACTTCCTCTTACGGCTTATAAATCCCAGTAATAAATACAAGTTATAAGATTACACCCCACCCAGGAGTCTAGGGCCAGGGTTATGTTTAGCTGCGTTAATAATAATAATAATAATAATAATAATAAAAAAATAATAAAAAAACAGGCAATTTTATGTTTTGCATTTCTTCCCATAACTGTACCGAGAGTTAACCAAACTATGACTCTGTACCGAACTGTGAATTTTTTTGTACTGTTACACCCCTATTAAGGGATTGGATTGGAAATGTAAGGCAATTAACAACATTAGAATGAAACTAGTTCATACGACATGGAAAATAAAATTGTTATGGAAAGGATGTTTAAAGGAAAATTGTTATTTATAAAGTACTGAAGTTTTAATATAATAAAAAAAAAAGTTTATGTAAGATTTCAGTGAATAAAAAAAAAAAAGATTAATCTTTGGATGCATGCTATGATAACGAACCTTCTGAGGGAGTCTTCGTCAGTGTTATCCACAGGCACGTCTGGGTTTAAGGCTTCTTGTGCTGCTTCAGTGGAGGGAGTGGCTGTGGCCTGCTGATAGACTCTCTCCCATTGGCCTGTGTCCTGATTATATACCAGGCCCATAGGCTGTTGGCTCTGCATAGGCTGTTGGCCTTCTTCTGTAGTATGCGCTTCTTCTAGCGAACTCTGTGCAGGCATCTGCCAGTGAGGCCCATCTTGAGTTGAGGCAGAGGAAGCTTGGCTTGAACGCTCCCACCGCTGGGTGTCATGGTTAAAAGTGAGCAGATTGTGGCAAGAGCGGCAGCGGTTAGGCTGGTTGTGGGGTACGCCGGAACTGCTGGTGCTGTCCGCGCTATATGCGGGGTTTCGATGCGAAGGCCCGGCTCTTTCTGAGTCTACGTTGCTGGAGAGCATGTCCTGCATGGGACCCTGTGTGCCTGCTTCCCGGCTAGAGCCTGCCCTCTCTAGGTCCTGCATGCGCTCATATTCCATGAAGTAGCGGCTAAGGTTGCACTGGAGGACGTTGCGGATGGAGGCTGGGTTGTTCCGTTGAGAACTGTCATAAAAGGGGTGGTGACCACTATTGGTTCCGTCGCTGACTCTGCCTTGCCTGGGGTCAGTGCCAGACAGTCCGAGGCCACGGCCCTCGGTGGCCGACGTATATATGGGTGAAGAGGAAGAGGATGAAGAACTGTCAGTATACCTGTGCAGAGAATGTAGGCCCACAGAAGAGGAGCTGGTTCTGGGAGGGGGTATGATCCCCCTTCCCACAAAGCCCACTGCTGCCTCACCCAGAGTAGCTCCAGTACCGGTGCCAAGCAAGCTATTGGACCATTCGCCACCTGGCAACCGAGCTGAGGGCTCTGTAGTGCCACCCAAAGCCATGCTAGCTCTGAGAGATGACAGGCTTCGGTGCACAGAGCTCCCTGTAGTGCCGCTATGCACGCTGCTGAAAGCTGAGGGCCTGTCTGAGGAATGACGTGATGGGTTGGGAGACTGCGAGTGTACGTGAGGCTGAGAGTGGGCGGAGTCTGTAGACTGCAGAGCAGTAGGGTTCTGAACATTTCGAGACGTGGCAGCACAGCGACTGCACAGGCAACCAAGCCCCAGGTGCTGAGTGCAGTTCTGCTGAGGAGGTCGATCTCCTAACTCGCTCCGCCCTGGATACTGGAACAGAGGCATGCTGGAAGGAGGGTCGCGGGGTTCCGTTCCTCCAGAGGAGCGAGACGACAGAATGTGCAGGAAGTTGTGCAAAATCGGAGTGCGGCGAACAGGAGGGGAGCGTAGAACAGAGCGCTGGCGGAACAAGGCCATTTCCATGCTGTCCATGGGAACATCGGCGTCTTCCTCGTTCTACAAAATAAAGTTTGGAGGACATCGAGAGCAGAAATATTTATGCCTGTATAAAATATTTATTAGCATGTATGTTAAATTCTTTGTAACTCGAAAACCAGACTGGTGCTTTTGCATGGGAGAAAGAAAACTCGGACAAAAACATTATGGACTCAACTGTGAACAGTACAAGAAACAAGTCAAATCAGGAAAATTAAAGCGTTTGCACCTGTTGGTTGGTCGGGTTCACGATAGCCGTCAGAAGATTATGGCCAAGAGGATCAAATCGTACAAGCCTGCAATGAGATATAAATGTGTACAAATGATTAACAAAGGACAAATTACAAGTTGAAGCTTAACCTGGAGGATCCTAAAGTAATCATCCTACCTGACACGCTCGGTCTCGCTGCCGGTCTTGACTACGGCGAAGGGCTCGGGCCGACTCCAGTCCCAGAAGTGCAACTCGTTGTTGGTAGCAATAAGTAGCAGCTGGGCGGTGGGGTGGAAGGCCAGGGACGCGATGGCTATATTCCCTTCTGTGAACCAGCTCTCACTCCCGCCCTGCATAACCAGGACAATTACATTTCTGTGGAACTTTAGAGCCCCGGAGAAGCAACAAACCGGTCGAGAGACTTTTCATAGGTTTTTGATTGTGTGAATATCTTATAATGTGCAGGCCAAAGCCTATCATCATCATCATCAGAGTACCCTCCATATTATACTGCTTAAACTACTCCCATTTAGAGTTGCAAAGGGGTGGAAAATTGGGAACTTCATCTTGGGAATTTTAAACTTGCTAAGAATTTATGGGAATTATTTAAAGATCTGGGGAAAGTCATAAAACTGTATCAAACAAATATAAACCTTTTGCTTGGTCATAAGCTGACATGCATGCAAACCAATACACACATACAGGTGCATCTCAATAAATTAGAATATCATTAAAAGGTTGATTTATTTTAGTAATTCAATACAAAAAGTGAATCTATATTATAAAGATTCATCACACACAAACTGATATATTTCAACTGTTTATTTCTTTTAATTTTGATGATTATTGCTTACAGCTAATGAAAACACAAAATTCAGTATCTCAGAAATTTTTTTTAATATTGTTGGAAAAGTTAAATATTGGAGACTCTTGGTGTCACACTCTAATCACACAAAGGTTTCCTGAGCCTTTAAATGGTGTCTCAGTCTGGTTCAGGCTACACAATCATGGGGGAAGACTGCTGACTTGACAGTTGTCCAGAAGACGATTATTGACACCCTGCACATGGAGGGTGAGACACAAAAGGTCATCGCTAAAGAAGCTGCTGTTCACAGAATGCTGTATCCAAACACATCAATGGAAAGTTGAATAGAAGGAAAAGATGTGGTAGAAAAAGGTGAAATGAAGCCCATTCAAGAGTTTCACAAAGAGTGGATTGCAGCTGGAGTAGGGGCTTCAAGAGCCACCATGCACAGACGTATGCATGGGCTACACATTTTTTTTATGACATTTTTGACTTATTATATATTATTAATATTTATTATATTTAAATATAATGTTGCACAGTAGCCCATAACCCATTAATTCCTGTTAATACCCATATATTCCTATTAATTCCCAGTGAAAGTTTCCAGTCTTGAAAATTCCTGGGAAAAACAATTCCCCCAAAGTAAGTGACTGAACTAATCATCTAACTAACAGTCCATACAGGGTTGAAGTGAGTGTGCTGGAGCTGGGAAACAATGGGTTGGGATCCTGTGCTCTAAACAGGAGAGTGGCTGCCAGTTTCTTCCCTTTAATCTGTAGTCCTTCTCTATATTTACTATTTGATTTCTTTTTGCACAAAAAAGTGTAGGTACATACATGCAGGTCCCAAATGCGCACTTCTCCATCAAGGCACCCCGAAGCCACCAAGCCTGGAATTGTTGGATGGAAAGTCAAACACCATGGGGTTCGGCGGTGACCCACTAAGGAGTGCAGGCACTTTCCCGTTTTCACGTCAGTGATGTAAATGTTATGGTTAACATGAGTGGAAGCCATAAGATTCCTAAAAGAAGAAAATCATTACGAGAGATGGTGAGTATTTTATCCTACTTACTTTATCAATAGAACCTAGAACCCATACCCTGAGTTCTCTACTACCTACCTGTCTGGGCTGAAGGCCAGCAAGAAGGTTGAGCGAGGATTATCAGGCAGTTCCACTTTCTGCAGAAACACAGTCAGAATCTACTCAAACCAGTACGATGTAACATTTTGGCAACACGTAAGGGCATTTCTTTGCCTTTTTTATTTTAGTTAAATTTGGTGTACGTTAATTAACGCAACACTATTGCATCTATTGATCGTGGGTTGTAAAGACTGAAAGGTGCTCCTGATGTATAACCAATACCTGACTCTGCAGTTTCATCCATCGTGTCCTGTCCTCCACGAGCTGCTGCAGAAGCCGCTGGGATCCCAAAATTCGAGCGCCGCGCTCTCGTCCCGACAGGACCAGCACCGCATTCCTGTTCTGCACAGCCATCTTTCAGTCTCGGTCTCTTGCACTCTCTCTATAGCAGACTGAGGGCAGCTCAGGCCTTCCTCATGCACGGATCAGTTGTTAATAAGCCGCATATAGGCCATGCATACTACAAAAAGAGGAGGGATTTTTAAACATATAATGACCAGTAAAATGCAATCTAACTCGAAATTCAAAAATAATGACATTCATTTTAATAAAATCCTAACAAACGACACCTGAACCTTATTTCATCTTTCATCAAATGCCATTCACCTAGAGGATTTAAAGCACTTTTCCATTAAATATGAAATTCTGTTCGGTGTGTTAACTGTCTTGTTTTATTTCCCCGCTGCAAACTGCATAGGAAGTAAAGTTTCACAAGAAAACTAAGTTCTTAAGAATACTACATGGCCAAAATAACACCTGACCATCAAAGCAAATTGCAGGAATTTTCCTAGACAGTTCAGTTGCTTCACAGTTGATGCAAAAATAACATTTAAGGCCCAAAACCCTGACAACATTCCAGCATGACAATGCAGCTGTGCACAAACCTAACTCCATAAAGCCATACTTTGCCCAAGACTGGGATTTACAAACCCTTGTATCCTCACCACAAAACCCCAACCTCGATTGAAACCACATTAAACACTTTTGGGATGAACTGGCTCACTGACTGAACCCCAGACGTCATCATGTAAAAGAAACAAACACAAGCATCTAATCGGCAAAATCTAAAGCAAAGCTCTTCCTAAAAGAGTGGGGATATGAAACTCTTCACTGGTTTCCTTTTTGCATTATTATGTATTTTTATGGTACTTAATCAAATCAGTATATTCAAAGCAAGTGTTCCTTGTGAATCAGCATATTTGAAGCATAAGTGAGTGCAATGTACTTTTTTTTGTTTAGCTTCTGAAAGAGGTGATTTGTTCAAAATAATAAATGTGTCAGAAGAACGAATGGTCATGAACGGGCCAAAGTCTGGACCATGAATAAATTACGTAAAAAAATAGAGATGAATGGGTTCTGCCTAATCTAGTTATTCATAGATATTGGTAGCGGATGAGGTAATAGTTGGAAAATAAAGAAGATGAAGAGAACATATAAAAAGATTGCGCTGTGTTTTTTGAGTGCTTCCATGGAACTGCCTGACTTTGTTTCTAAATAAAGTCGCTCATCTGTCAAACCAACCAGGGATCCTGAACTTTGTTTATTTTGCTTAGCATTTTAACTTTAATAATTATTTTATTGATTATTTCGTTCTTTTGATATTAAGGGGCCATGACAGAGGTCCTAACAGCAGCAAAACGAGGACTAAAGAGAGGACCAAAACGCAAAAATGCTCAGTGTGACGCTCAGGTGTATGGTTTTACACCACAGAGAGAAAGGCTTTGATTGGTCACATATACAATACAGCACATTGTAACTCTTTCTTTGCGATCCCAGCAATGTTAGAAAGCTGGGATCAGAGTCCATGATACCTCGCCCCTGGAGCACAGAGGTTTAAAGGCTTTGCTCAAGGGCCCCAAGAGTGGCAGCTTGGCAAAACTGGGGATTGAACCCCTGACTTCCTGAACAGTACCCCAGAGCCTTAACCACTGAGCTTTCAATCTGAGCTTAACCACTACCAATCAACCAAGATCAAGAACTAGTGGTTCCAGACCCAAATTCAATCTAATTCCCAATCTAATGGATCGATAGATGAAACATGTGGCAGCACTGAAACCTCCAAACTATTTACTCAAACCTTTCATCCCTGCTCCTGTTCTATGGCTGACCATGTGTTCAGGTATATTTATATAAACTGGTCTGAATGGCATGGTTCATACACACACATACACACACACACACACACACACACACACACACACACACAGGCTCCACACACTGTCTGGAAACTGCGTCAAATCCCTTTTCACACTATTTAAAGAGCTGACTCCTGCAAGATTCAGATGAATAAATAAAAATATTATCAAATATTCTCCTGTCTGAATCTGGCTCGCAATCTTTTGATAGTGATAGACATTAGCGTGCCCGCCCAAATATGGAAACTGGTCGGCAGCTAGCTAGCTAGCAAAAAAAAAAAAAAAGAGGAGCTAGCAACAATCAAGCTACGGGGCGAAGACGCTAGTTTAAATAAATACAATTAAATATAACGTCATGTCGACGTCTTAGTATTAATATGTAATATGTTATTTTATAATATAATACAGAAACTGGTCGAATACCTGTTTTCTCGTCTTTCGAGTGAAAAGTGTCATCGAAGGCGCAGCTCCGAACTCGCTAGCTGCCTAGCTAACAAACCAAGCCGACCTGGCAACTGCGCTTCTCTCTAAACAAATAACGACGATGTCACACCACATCCCACACAGACACCGGCTTCCATTCATCGCCTTTAGAGAATGTCACAATCAGACCGGGTGTTTTTTGTTGAAGGAATTCACATTTTTCTACTGGATCCGAATGAAAAATAAGAATAAAAAAAACGTTACTAGCTTATGGGTTTGTGGACATCTTGACGTCGCCAGGCATTGTAGTCGAGCTGAGATGCTGTACATAGCTGTGCAGGCAGACTAATGGAACACAGAGGGCATGGATTCAAACAAACAAAAATGAACGAACACAAAAACAGATATAAATTTATTTATAATAACTATGATGAGTGGTGTATATTTAACACTTTTAAAGATGTAAATCAATTAACCACTCTATCTATCTATCTATCTATCTATCTATCTATCTATCTATCTATCTGTCTGTCTGTCTGTCTGTCTGTCTGTCTATCAGACATAAATGTATTCTTATATTTATAATAACTATGATGAGTGGTGTATATTTAACACTTTTAAAGGTGTAAATCAATTAACCACTCAACCTATCTATCTATCTATCTATCTATCTATCTATCTATCTATCTATCTATCTATCTATCT
>JAAIIK010020108.1:211088-229827 GCA_014706435.1 Silurus glanis
ATACATACATACAGTATGTAACTCACCGTCCACATCATAAACCTGGAATAGAAAGCGCAGCTTGTCAGTCTCACTGCCATGAATGAGGAGGTTCAGGGCCTTCAGCAGCTCATCAAGAGTAATAGAGCCGCTGCCATCCGAATCAAACAGTGCAAAGAACCTCTCTGCAAAAAATGACTGCCGAAGCAGAAAAGACAAAGAGGAAAATAATGTTAGTGTTGTTTGATTTCAAATAAATGGAAATCTATGATTGCTGACTCAAGTACAAATAAGTAAGACAACTTACTTGTCATGTCAAATAAAATATCTACTAAATTCCTACACTATGTTTTTAAATCTATTTATGGACAACATTGTAAAAGAATAGATTTTTGCACTAAACTCAATTTTAATTCAATTTAGAATTTTATTTTATTTAATTTATTTTATTTTATATGAATTTAGTTCACTTCAAAATTCTATTCAATACAAAATACTTTAATAGAGAACTTTAAATGTGTTTAATTATCAGAAATATTGCTTATAGTGAAACTTTAACTGTACTGAAACTGAAATAAATATACACTCAATAGACAAAAGTATTGGGACAGCTGATATGTATAGCCATACTGTATGTAGTCCTTTTCAAAACTGTTACATAAATACAAAATTAAGTTGGAGGCACACAATTGTATAGAATGTCCTTGGATGCTGTAGTGTTAAATCAGCTTTTTACATAAACGAGGAGACCCAAACCTGTTTCAGCATGACATGGTTTACATGGGTTAGAGTGGAAAAACTTGTGTGGCCTGCTATAGAGCTCTGACCTCAACCCTACTGAACAACCTTGGGATGAATTGAAATGCTGACTGTACCTCAAATGGGGACTAAACATGGATGGGATGTTCAGAAAGCACATACGAATCTTATGGACAAATTTGATCCACATTTAGAATGTTTGACTAAATAGTGCAGCTCTACTGGCCTGAACCTATTTTCCATTCATACGAGTAGTATTGGCAAAGCAATTATTCTATAAGTCAATATAAAAAACAGTTAAAATGTAATAAACTATACCCTTACCATCGACTTTATCAGAAACACATGATAAACTGCACATTCGTGCATGTATCTAATTGGCTAATCATGTAGCAGCAGGGCAATGCATAGAATCATGCAAAAACTGGTCAAGAGCATCAAGTAACATTCATATCTAACGTCTGAATATGTTCTATGGGTGGAATGCCTTGGTGAAAGGACAAATCAGAGGAAGATTGCCAGCGTTTGATCTGCCAGGAAAAATAATAACATCCATGATAGCATCAGACTCTTGTATTCGGCCCAAAAAGGTTTGATATGTTTTGTGTTCTGAGCTGCTCTTCTGCTCATCATGATTTTAAAGAGGGACTATTATATAAATATATGAATTACTATACACTCCCTGTCCATTCAGACCAGTCTGCTATACTCTTCACTAATACACTGTTCCAGCCTGCAGACCCTCTGTACACAGGATGCTGTTTTTTTGTGCACCATTCCGGATCGGTCGGGGCCCGGGTTACCAATGACCGCCACAGGTATTGTTAGCCAACAAGGTACCAGTGGGAATTGGGCTACTGTTGGCCGAAGGAGGAGAAGGGGAGAATGAAGACATGTAGAGAGACAGCAGGGAAAGGAGAAGTGTAGGAGAGTGGAGGTTCAGGTTGGTACTTTAAATGTTGGTACTCTGACAGGTAAAGTGAGAGAGGTAGCTGATATGATGGAGAGAAGAAAGGTAGATATGTTGTGTGTTCAGGAGACCAAGTGGAAAGGGACTAAGGCCAGGAACATTGGAGGTGGGTTTAAACAGTTCTTTTATGGTGTGGATGGAAAGAGAAATGGTGAGAAAGAGTTTCTGATGAACGGGTGATGAACCTAAAGCTGGAAGTTGAAGGGGTGATGATAAATGTCATCAGTGTATATGCTCCACAAGTGGGCTGTGAGATGGAGGAGAAGGAAAAATTCTGGAGTGAGTTAGATGAAGTGGTAGAAGGTGTACCTAGGACTGAACGATTAGTGATTGGGTCAGTCTTCTGGAAAGAGAAAGAAAGACAAAGAGATGTGGTGGTGGAATGAGGAAGTGCAGGAGAGCATAAGAAAAAAGAGGTTGGCAAAACAGAATTGGGATCGACAGAGTGATGAGAAAAGTAGGCAGGAGTACAAGGAGATGCGGCAGCAGGTAAAGAAAGATGTGGCAAAAGCAAAGGAAAAGGCATATGAGAAGATGTATGTGAAGTTAAACAGTAAGGAAGGAGAAAAGGATTTGTACCGATTGGCCAGGCAGAAGCACCAAACTGGGAAGGATGTGCTGCAAGTTCGAGCAATGAAGGATCCAGATGGAAATGTGTTGACTAGTGAGGAGAGGGTGTTGAGAAGATGGAGGGAGTATTTTGATATTTTGGATGGTGTGGAGATGGTGAAGCAGGAAGTGGATAGGATTAGTAAGAAGGAAGTGAGAGCAGTGATTAAGAGGATGAAGAGTGGGAAGTCGGTTGGACCAGATGACATATCGGTAGAAGCATGGAGATGTTTAGGAAAGATGGCAGTGGAGTTTTTAACAAGAGTGTTCAACAAGATTTTTGATGGTAAGGGATGCCTGAGGAATGAAGGAGTGTGCTGTTACCGGTCTTTAAGAATAAGAGAGATGTGCAGACCCGCAGTACCTACAGGGGAATAAAGTTGATCAGTCACACCATGAAGTTATGGGAAAGAGAAGTGGAAGCCAGACTGAGAGAAGAGGTGACCATCTGTGAGCAACAGTATGGTTTCATGAAAAGGAAGAGCACCACAGACACATGATTTGCTTTGAGAATGTTGATGGAGAAGTATAGAGAAGGTCAGAAGGAGTTACATTGTGTGTTTGTGGATTTAGAGAAAGCGTACGACAGGGTCCTGAGAGAGGAGTTGTGGTATTGTATGAGGAAGTCAGGTGCGGCAGAAGTATGTGAGGGTGGTGCAGGACATGTATGAGGACAGTGTGACAGCAGTGAAGTGTGCAGTAGGAACGACAGACTGGTTCAAGGTGGAGGTTGGACTGCATCAAGGATCGGCTCTGAGCCCTTTCCTGTTTGCAGTGGTGATGGACAGGTTGATGGACGAGTTCAGACAGGAGTCTCTATGGACTATGATGTTTGGATGATATTGTGATTTGTGGTGAGTGTAGGGAGCAGGTTGCTGATTAGAGCTGATAAGAAACATCACGGACTATAAAAAAGCCATCTTCCAGAATGGGGAATGCGGACGCTTCTCTGGCAGACGAGCTAGACATATTTTACACTCGCTTCGAGGCTGCAGCTAACCACTCTAGCGGCGCTAGCAGAACAAACAGCATGCACGCTGAGAGAGCCGGAGAGGTAAACACGTTCACCATCTTGGAGCATGACGTGAGGAATGAATACCAGAAAGGCAGCAGGACCAGATGGCATCACAGGTCAGGTTCTAAAAGCTTACTAACTAGCACTGGTGTTCACAGAGATATTCAACCTTTCCCTGGAACAGTTTATTGTCCCCTCCCTGAATGCTTCAAACAGTCCACCATTGTTCCTGTCCCGAAGAAGCCCCAGCCTGCCTGCCTCAACGAATCCCGCCCTGTAGACCTGACCTCAGTAGTGATGAAGTGCTTTGAAAGACTGGTCAGAGACTTTATCACTGCATCACTACCAGACACAATGGATCCTCTACAGTTCGCATATCGCTACTGAGGATGCCATTGCTCATCTTCTTCACACAACGATGAGCCACCTAGACTACAGAAAAGGGACTAATGCAAAAATGCTGTTTGTGGACCACAGTTCAGCGTACAACACCATAATTCCCTTCACACTCACCTCTAAGTTGGAATTCCTGGGACTCAGCCTGCCGCTGAGGAGGAGCTTCTTCCTGCAGGCCATTCGGAGTTTAAACCAGGAAACATCCAGGAACTAGTACTGGACCTCTCTCTCCATCTTCACTATTTCCGCATGACTTTTTTGCACTATTACATGACGCTTCAACTCTGAACTTGCACAGCACAGTGTCACTTTATACCACCATACTACAAATGGACACTTTATGGACAATCACACTAAATCACTTTAATTTGTATAATGCCAATATCCATACCTGTCTAGATTCCTGTATACACATATTTTTTCTATAGTTTATACTTTTTAATTTATCTACTTATCTTAATTTTTTATCCTTATATTCTATTCCTTTTTTTCATGCTTAAATGTCAGACAGTCATATAAAGCATTTCACTGCATGTTGTACTCTATATGTATGTGTAGGTGACAAATAAAATTTGAATTTGATTTAATTTTTGGAGGTACACGCTGAAGAGAAGGGGAATGAAAGTCAGTAGGAGTAAGACAGAGTACATGTGTGTGAATGAGAGGGAGGGCAGTGGAGTGGTGCAGTTGCAGGGAAAAGAGGTGGAGATGGTGGAGGAGTTCAGGTACCTGGGGTCAACAGTGCACAGTAATAGAGAGTGTGTTAGAGAAGTGAAGAAAAGAGTGCAGGCAGGGTGGAGTGGGTGGAGAAGAGTGATAGCAGGAGTGATTTGTGATAGAAGGGTATCTGCAAGAGTGAAAGGGAACGTTTATAGGACTGTGGTGAGACCTGCGATGTTGTATGGTTTAGAGACAGTGGCATTGAGTAAAAGACAGGAGGTGGAGCTGAAGGTAGCAGAGCTGAAGATGTTGAGGTTTTCGTTGGGAGTGACAAGGATGGACAGGATTAGAAATTAGTGGACAGCTCATGTAGGACGATTTGGAGACAAAGTGAGAGAGGCCCGATTGAGATGGTTTGGAAATGTGCAGAAGATGGACATGGGGTATATCGGTCGGAAAATGCTGAGGATGGAGCCGCCAAGAAGGAGGAAAAGAGGAAGACCAAGGAGGAGGTTCATGGATGTGGTGAGGGAAGACATGCAGGTAGTTGGTTTGAAAGAGGCAGATGTAGAGGACAGGGGGGTATGGAGACAGACGGTCTGCTGTGGCGACCCCTAATGGGAGCAGCGGAAAAAATAAGAGGAATATTCTGTGGAATTCTAAATTGTTTGTGAAAACTGCAGAGGATCAGATATTTCTGAATTACTTAAACCAGCACATCTGGCACCAACATGCATGCCACAGTCCATAGAGAGTTTCCTCCCATGCTGATATTTTATATGAATTTTTTATATAAAAAAAGGCTCTTGACCTGTATCTGCTGGTGTCAAGTTATCACAGGCAAATCCATAACCCATAAATGTTTTGAGCAAAGCCAACACAGAAACAACCTAGCAACAAAATGACCAGTTGTCGTTGGTTGCGGATGTGTTGAAAGGTCTTTTTTGCACTCAGATCATCAGCTCTTACCTCTTTCACCTTAAGGGCTGTTTTAAACTCATCCAAGTCAATCTCCTTGTCTTCTCCTGCGATGGTCTCAAACTGCTTGGTGACCCATTCAAGCCAGCGTGTGTCCTCGTCCACACTCATTCCTGTGAAGTGGACAGGATTTTTTCTGTTTACTGTTAACACCGTGTAAAAGCAAATGGTAGAACAACAATGCCTTTGGATTCATTTATACTAATAGGCACTGTACCTGGAAGGAAGAAAAGCAAAAATGGGTGGAGAGTGTGACAGAAAACACTACATTGTTCAGTAAACCAGTTCATTTTCATTATCGAGTTCCAAGATACATACACAAAAATAGTCAATGTAATTTAAAGCATTTACTTTCGATACAAATGATTTTTTCCTCCCAGCAATTGAAAAAAAAGCACATTTTCCACAATAAATTTAGTATGCAAATAAGTGAAGTAAATAAGTCGGAACTTACTTGACTATGAATTTTCCAATATCCTCAAAGTACTGTTTTTCTCAATTTCTTCAAATTACTCCATTTCAGTTTCTTATGCTCTGTGCTTTGGAGAAAAATTGAAATAAGGAAGGATGGGCTTTTGTACTGATCCCTGAGACGATCAGAGCAGCTGTGTCTGACATGCCTTCTCTGCAATGTGTATCACTATAGCCGACCGCCCTTTCTTTTACTCTGTGCACAACATCACTGCTAATTATTGGAGCCAACTAAATAAAGACCAACTAAATTAATGTCCTTTTACAATTTGCATAAATAAACCAAGCGTTCATACATTTCTAGGAAATTGAAATTTAAAAATGAAATTTGTGACTTCATTTAAATTCAATGTAGAAATCATTGGAATGTAAAATAGTATATATATATATATATATATATATATATATATATATATATATATATATATATATTTATTTTTTTTTTTTTTTTTTTTTTTTTTTTTAAATATATACAGATATTCTTAAATAAGTCTGCCTCAGTTAGAAGCCAGTAAGGAGAAAAGCTGCCGTGGGAAATTGTGGCTGCAGCAAATTCAGTGAGTAAAAACAGGAAACATTTGTAAGAAGTGTATATTTTTTTAATGGCCAAACCCAGATATTTACTCTGCCCAAAAAAATACATCTCTACATGCCCAAAAAATAGTCTTACTACAGAAGTCCTAAAAGGTCATGCATTATAATCTTTTTTTTTCTTTTTTTTGTTTTCTTAATTTTTTCGAGATCTCTACATAATTTATAAATATTGGCTTTGACGATAAAGTTGCAGACCTGACAGACTTTTTCTCAAATGTCAGACCCTTATGTGTAAGTTGTCAATCACTGACAGACACAGAGCTGTTTTAGTCCCTGATCAAAATACAAGTGAATGTGATCATTCATGATGCGATGACATGATATGTCGAATGCACAGATAAAGGACTGATCATGAGGAAACAATGTTTGAATCATAATTATAAAGCTTCCCTTTTTGTAAATAGCAAACTCTCACATTTCATGTCTGTTCCTTTGAACCCACACTATATGGACAGATTTTTGTGGATACCTGGATGTTCCAATAGATTTTGGAGTTGGATTGTGGAGATTTGTGCTCATTTAGCCACAAGGGTGTTAGTAAAGTCTCTACTGATGTAGGTGAGGTGAGAAGGTCTGGGGTGTAGTCAGCATTCTAGCTCATCCCAGGGTTGTTTTATAGAGTTGAGGTCAGAGCTCGAGTAGTCCACTCAAGATCTTCCGCTCCAACTCATTTAAAGCAGATCTTCACATGGGCGTAAATCCCAGGGGTGACAGAGGGGACATGTCCCCCCCCCATATCCGAGGGTTGTCCCCACCCAAAAAAATTATTAAAAAAAAATCGCACTCTCTATTATATGTATTCTCTATTATATGAAAAATATATGTATGTATACCTAAAATAATTGTGTAAGTAGAAAAAAAGGTGTGTGTCTGCGGCTCAATTAATGTTCAACTCCATTAACTAGGGGATTTTATTCACTTTAAATAAAGCGATTCTCTTTAATGTAGTTGATGCAGACTTATTCATAAATTAGTTGCGGCAAAAATGCTGATTAGCGATGTAATTTTAAATGAATCTGCTATATTAGCGATTAAAATATGACTTATCTAGTGAACGTTAGCTTGTTTACAATAGCTTGTAGCATAGTGCACTGACACTAACACACCAAAGCCGTTTCCCATGCAGTGTTTTATTTGGGACGATTTGGAATAATGTTAATTTAACATTAACACACAATTAGCATATTGTTTATCTGTGCATTTACTAAATGAGCACTGTGCTACGTCTGAACTGACCCCACTGTATTTTTTTGTGTAATCAATTTCTATTCTGTTCTTAAGTGTCTTAATAAATTTTAAATAAAATGTTAAACCTTTTTTTAATTCCTTGTTTTGATTTGTCATTGAACCTGAGAAAAACTTAAACTTAAAATAACCATAATGACGCAGTCTCCATGCTACAATAATAAAAGCATAGTTTTTCACTGTGGGGACACTGTGTCTTTATACTGTAAGTACAATTTGACTGTATTATTTGTGTCCCCCTTCAAAAATTGATCATGAGAAATTTTATATTTATTGTCCCCCCCCTACTGTTAAATGAAATTTACGCCCATGGATCTTCATGGAGGTTTGGGTTTCCTAGTTCAAGTGAAAGTGAATGCAATGCTACCATATCCAGACATCCTATGCAACTCTGTGGTAACAGTTTGGAAAAAGAGGTGTCGAAAATATTTTGGTCCATGTAGTGTACTCATGCATGATGATGATGCTTTCTTCCAAATGGTTTTGCATCTTGATATATTTCAATAAAAGGAAATTGTTAATGTTACTTTTTATTACATTTGTTTTCAGAGCTTGTGTTTTTTTCATAAGGTCAAATGATGATCAGCAAATTATTTCACACAGTACATAAAGACAAAATCGATGTACAATTAATGCATTGTTTACAGAGCAGGAAAACAACAACAACATTTACATTTATGACCTAGTAACATGTACAATCAGTTATATGCAGCACATTGGTACGTTTAAAGACCTTTCTCAGCACTGTGTAAATAACTATGGCTTATATAAAATCTTTTCTCAGTGTGTCTCTGCGTCTCTTTGACTCAGCGTCTCTGTCACTCAAGCCGAACTCGTTTCTGCGGAGATGGTGGTGACTCAAGAGAGAATGCAGTTGGGGAGGATGGACGTGATTCAGGGAAATGCTCTGTACAGTACTTATCGATGTATGGCTTAGCAACATTCCATACCTGAGCCAAGAAAAGGATGAAAGCATCAAACAAATGTTTTTCTTATATGAATTAAAATGTCTGCAGTGCAACAAATATCTGGTGTGAGAAAGCAATTCTGTGCTACATGGACAAACTTTGGTGGACACTTGACCACATTCAACATTTAGCCTCTATGTACTGTTATAGAAACCTCCGCTCTTCTGGGAAGATGTTCAACTAGATTTTGGAGTGTGCAAAAAGGGTGGTAGTAATGTTAGGTACTGATGAAGGTGAGGTGAGGCGGTCTGGGGTGCAGTCAGCATGAAAAATTGGGTTGAGGGTTGAGGTCAGAGCTCTATAGAAGGAGATCTTCCACTCCAACCCATGTAAACCATATCTTCATGAAGCAGGATTTGTGCACAGGGGCCTTGTCATGCTGGAACAGGTTTGGGCCTCCTAGTTTAAGACAATTGTGTGTATAGGATATGTATACATTTGTATGGATATTTTGTGGTAGCATTTTGGGAAAGCACCACATATAGCTGTAAAAGTCAGGTGTCCCAATACTTTTTTCCACATTGTGTATGTTCACAATAAGCATAATATAAGATCAGTAAACTATTTCTAGATATTCAAGCTTGAAATAAATGTATATAGCGAAGATCATTTTGCATATTTTAGGTTTATGAAGAAAATCTTCTATGAATGATACGTTTTTATTAGGAAATACTTGATGAATATGGCTACTGTTTTAAAACTTCACTAGTGTGAATGGTAATGGTTTAATCTGTCCAAGTTCCATGTCAAATATTTATTTAAGTGTGTAACTCGTGATAACCTGGCTTCTGCAGTGTATAGAAAAAGCCAAAGCATGACAAAGAACAATGAAGCTCAATGGAAGCATAAAATGAGGTTTTTACCTTCTGCTCTATGAGAAGCCGATGAGCAGTCTCAATATCTGCAGCCATAAACCTGTCTTTTATCCAGGGCCTGTGTGTTCCAAAAAAGAGTAAAAGTCACATGGTAAAATGAAGATATAAGAATAGAAGTAAAACAACAGAACAAGCTATTTAAGAGTGGCACGTTTTGGATAGAGCAGCGTAACTTACTTGACCACTGAACGAACAAGGTCATACACCTTCTCCAGAGGTGTTGTGGTGTGAAGTGGCCGGAGGAACTCAATACCCTGACAAGCGGCTAGCATTTCGATAGCCAGCACTGAGAAAATACAAACTCTTAAATGTAAACATCTTTGTTGGAAAAATCCACTTAGGAGCAAGCAAATATGTGCATAAGTGTTTGGTGGCTCTATTAACTGATTGGAGCCACTTTTACACAATTTGATATGTACATTGTAAAATACATTCATATGGTACTTGCAAATTAGGTTGCCATAATATAACACATAATCCAGTTCATTCGGATGCAACTAAGCTGAAATATAAGGTTTTTGTTTACATTTTACAGCATTTGGTGGACAACAAATGGGACTTACAATTTCAGCAGTGGCAGGCTGGTGGTGCAAGGATTTGAACTCACAACTTCCAATCAGAAGTCACTTCCGTGTTCATCAACCCAACCAAAGCAATTGGGCAGTAATTGGATTTAAACACACAACCTACTAATTTGTAACTCAAAACCACTGAGCCACAACAACTAGCATGAATGTGAATCAACGGGCAGGAGTGTGTGGTCCAGTGGTTAAAGCTTTGTGTCACAGATCAATAGTTTGTGTGCTCGAATTGCAGCATCAGCCAGATTTGTTAAAAACTTTACAGTAGCATTGCGTTGTAAAATTGACATTAGACAATCGTAAAATAAATGTACAGTAAGCTTTTGGTGATTAGATTACATTCAATTTAGATTAGACTTACTGTTCATTGTTTCCCTCAATGCCTCTTACTGTTACTGCCTATTACTGTTGCACGAATTACAACATTCTACCTCACATTGCATTTTTGCACTGTTATAGTCACCTTTTAAATAAAACTCTTCTGTGTTTATCTTCACATTTGCACCTTATACTTTATTGTTTGTAATATAACGCATCTTTGCACTCCTGCAATAAGTTTATTGAATATAAATATGTACATCTGGTTAGATGCTAACTACATTTCATTGGCCCTGTACTTGTACTCTGCACAATGAATTAAATCTAATCTAATCTAATCTAATCTCATCTGATGATGAAAAATCTTACTGTACATTTATTTTGCAGTTGTCTATTGTCAAATTTACAATACAGCACTACTGTAAAGTTGTCATTATTATACAGATTTGACTGTCAAATACAGTTGCCAGTATAGTACTGCAAAATTGCACAAATCTTTACAGCATATTTATGTAGATAAAAGTCTACATTTCTGTTTATACCTTGCTCCACATGTTCGATCACTCTTAGAGCCTTTCTGGCAGCCCATCCTCCCATGGATACGTGATCTTCTGTGGCTGCACTTGTGGATAGTGAATCCACTGAGGACGGGTGGCACAACACCTTATTTTCAGAAACTGCAAAGAAAGAATGGTCTTCAGTAGAGATAGACTGATTCATTGCTTTTGCTGATTAATCAGCTACAATATTTGATTGCTGGAACTATCGGCTTTCAGTAAAAATTCATCCTGATAGTTTCACCGAGTTGTGTAATACAGTACGAGAGCTGCTACTAATGGTGGATCACTGATGCCATGTGCTGTTTATTTGAAAAGTTTTTTTTAATTCATTTGGTATTTAATTGTTTTCATTTATTTGGAGTGTAACTTTTTGTTTCAGTTTTAATGCATGTCTTTTATTTTCCTCAATATTTATTAATACAACATTATAATCTATAATTATTATAAAATATTATAAAATTATTATTTTGTTTTATATTTAAGGTTCAGTACTGTTTTATAATTTTTATAACAAGAAATAATATAATAATAAAGTTCAGTAATCATTTACAGTGTTATGTTTGTTTTTAATACCCTTTTTTTTTACCTATTTTAAAAAGTTTTTGGTTGACTAATCAGTTATCGGCACGTACAATCTAACCTAGATATTGGTA
Organism: Silurus glanis; assembly: GCA_014706435.1. NCBI lineage: Eukaryota > Metazoa > Chordata > Actinopteri > Siluriformes > Siluridae > Silurus > Silurus glanis. The sequence continues at coordinate 222,720 of JAAIIK010020108.1, forward strand.
TTTGTAAAATCCATTATTAGTCGACCTCTAGTCTTCAGCATATAATCATGTAATAACACACCATTGCGGACTCTCAGAAGAACACATTCTCTGACTTGATTTCCATTTACCATATAATTCTACATAGTAGAGAAGTCATCTGTTTGATTGATCGGCCCCATGGTGTGATTCGTATGTGTGTGAGGTGGAAAGTGGAGAACTGACCGAGAGCTGCCGCAGTGCAGTGTGCAATCATAAAGCCGGAGTTCAGCCCCCCTTCATTAACCAGGAATGCAGGTAGCTCACTGAGAGATGGGTTACACAGACGCTCAATACGACGTTCGCTGATGGAAGCCAGTTCGTGAACTCCTATGGACAAATAATCAAGCGCCTGGCAAGAGAAAGAAAAACAAAATGGCTGCTATTGATTTTTGTGTATTCACAGACCTTAAAAATGTGATGGGTGTAGAAAAACAATACCTTTGCCGGATATTCTCCATGAAAATTTCCTCCTGAAATGGTTTCTCCCCTTTCTGCAAAGACCATCTGTTTAATTTATCAGGGATAAACAGTTTTTTTTTTTTTTTAGAAAGTTGAAAAAGCCCATAGTACTGATCAATTTGACAGGAAACCTTCTTATATACGGAAAGGATACAGGGTTATCTGTAGCACTGTTAATTTCTGTATTTATGATATTTTTCACGAAAGCAATTGTGTCATTAACGATGCCATGGACCTGCAATGATAAAAAAAGATGGTATTGATCAGGCTGAGAAATCACAAATGATATAAATGATCATAAAGATAAGAAGACAACCGAAAAGCTGTGAGTTGACCTGGGGACAGCAACGCATGGTGTAGGCATCTTGGACACGATCACAAAACCTGTGGCTTTCTAAAAATATAAACATCCAAAATAATGTTCTAGATGTAAGCAGTTTATGTTTAGAATAGAATAGCCTTTATTTGTCACATATACATTACAGCACAGTGAAATTTTGTTCTTCGCATATCCCAGCTTGCTTGGAACCCGGGGTCAGAGCGCAGGGTCGGCCATGATACAGCGCCCCTGGAGCACAGAGGGTTAAGGGCCTTGCTCAAGGGCCCAAGAGTGGCAGCTTGGCAATACCGGGGCTTGAACCCCCGACCTGCCAATCAGTAATCCAGCGCCTTAACCACTGGAGCTACCACTCTCCCTGTATGTTTTAGCTACATACAATTTGTTGTTAGGCTTCGTAGCATTTGTCTTTGTTTTCACCTGCAATCTCAGAGGGGTGGTGATCAGAGTCCAGAAGAGCCCGAAAACGCAATGCCACCTCTTTCTGTCCTGGGTGCGGCCGCAGCTCATGGATGTCTGCAAGAGATTTTCAATTCAAGTCAAGTCAAGTAGGCTTTATTGTCATTTTAACCATATACAGTGCAGTACACAGTGAAACGAAACAACATTTCCCCAGGACCAAGGTTCTGCGGCAAACAACATAAATTAACAAAAGAAACACAGAAATACACACAACTCTAAACTAACAACACAAAGTGCACATGTGCAACATTCAGTAAAAGAAAAGAAAAAGAAACAAAAGACAACAGACAAAAGACATCAGACAAGGAAAAACAATAACACAGTAGCGCCGACCAGTACAGTACAGAAGGTTGTGCAAATGGATTGTCCATATACAAATTAAAAATAAATGTACATGTAAACATTTGGCTGGAAAACATTTTTTTATACACATGCGTATCGAGTTTGTTGTAACAGGTGCTGAAACGGTTCATATTTTAAGGAGAAGTTTAAATGAATTTCTCCATCCATTACTAATATACAATGCGTTCTATATTCCTACTATGAGCATACATTTACAGTGTCATCCAGATGGCAATAATATATTATACATATAAATATATATTTTAAAAATAATAAAACTAATAAGAAAAATTCAGTGTTACACAAAACAATCAGATAATAATGTGGGTTCATTAGAACTTATTAAAATAAAAGTTTAATAATTTATTATACTGCATGTGCCACATTATTGGAATATAAATTTAGCAGGAACATAAAGAAATTGCAATCCTTTTATTCATATTTTTTATTTGCTCTCCACTTGTAGGAATTATCTTGTTTTTGTTGTTGCTGTTGACTATTTTTTTTCTATTGCTCATAAGTAGGTTTACAACATGTTTAATTCCTTTATTCCTTCCTCATTCACCTACTGAGCACAGATTATTATAGTACAATTCCTGATTGCCTGTGTTGTTGATTACAACTTGGCTATGTGTCCTATTAAAGAAAACATCTCTAGGTTATGTATGTAACCCTAGTTCCCTGAGGGAACGAGACGCTGCATCGGAACGCTTTGGGAACGTGGCTGCGTTGTCCATGCTCTGAGTAATGAGTCTAATCAGTCAAAATTGAAGACAGGCTGTCACCGACGGGGTGATGTCATGACCAGGGAGTATAAGGGAGTCTTGTTCCCTCAGGGAACTAGGGTTACATACGTAACCTAGAGACGTTCCCTTTCAGGAACTCGGGCTGCGTCGGAACGCTTTGGGAATGAGAGTCCAATAATGGTGGATGGAGCCAACCTTTTTGCAAACTGCTTCTGCAGAAACTCCAGCACTGAACCAACCGGGCAGTGGACTGGGTCCAATCATTGCTGAGAGCACCATGCAGTGAACAGATGCCATCTCGCGGCATACGACCTCCTCATGGAGGGAGCTCTGGATTGGAGAAAGGTGGAGAGTCACCCGCAGGGCCACCAGGAGGAGACGGACTCGATCCCAGCAAACTCCAGAAAGCAGCACGACAGGGAAAAAGTGTCAATATGCAGCCTCGGCCACGGTTGCGCCACAGCATCCAAATCTCCAAAAAAAACGCTCCACCACCTGGGGGTGGAGGCGCCACTCCCCGGGCTTGGACCCCGGGCTTGGACCCCTGTCCCGACAAGGTGTTTGCTACCTCATTCAAGTGGCCCAGGATATAAGCCCTAGGCCCACAGGAGGATCTGGCATGTCAGCCTGTACTGGTCGTGAACGCAGACCCCCCTGGTGGTTGATTTACGAGACCACTGAGATGTTGTCTGAGTGGACCAACACGTTGTGGCCTCCGACATCCGGGAGGAATTGCTTCAAAGCCAGAAACACAGCTAGCATTTCTAGGCAATTTATGTGCCACCTCAGATGGACACTGTCCCATAGACCTTGTGCAGAGTGGCCACTCATGCCCGCTCCCTATCCTGTGAGGGATGCATCCGTCGTAAGCACAAAGCGATGACCGGGAACTCCCAACACGAGGCCTTGGAGTAGGAACCCGGGATCTCTCCACGCATCTAAGGCACGTAGGCCTCGCCGTGTGACTATGTGGGCAATAAAAAGCTGCGTGCACATAGTCGCCGAATCCCAAATAATGCAGAGATAAGTGGTTCTCTGTATGGAGAAAGCACACTCTTCCCGGTATTCAGCCGAGACCCCAGCTCCTTCATGTGAGCGGGAACAACATCTCAATGCCGGACCGCTAAGTGCTCTGATTGAGCTAATATCAACCAATCGTTGATATAATTGAGGAAACGGATGCCCAGAGCCACATCGACCATTCGTGAAGGTGCAGGGTAACAGGGCAAGGCCAAATGAAAGGACCTGATATTGGAATGCCTTGACCCCGAAAGCAAACCTTAGGAACTTCCTGTGAGAAGGGAGGATGAGTACGTGTAAGTATGCATCCTTTAGATCTACTGTGACAAACCAATCCTCGGATCTGATCTGAGACACGACCTGCTTGAGGGTCAGCATCCTGAACTGGAGCCTCATCAAAGAGCGGTTCAGCTGACATAGATCTAGGATAGGATGCAACCCACCGTCCTTTTTGGGAACTATGAAGTACCAGGTGTAGAACCCGGACTCTCTGACGGAGGGACCACCTTGATGGCCTCCTTCCTCAGGAGAGTATTTACTTCTCGTTCCAGGACCAGAGCCTGCTCGCTCACCAGAGTGAGAGAGAGCCTTTTGAACTGATGCGGGCGAGACATCAAAAAGAATCGCATAGCCTCGCTCTACAGTTCGCAGGACCTACTGGGACACGTCTGGCAAAGCCATCCAGGCTGCCAGGTTTTCCCTTAAGGGTATCAGTTTCTTGAGACTGACCTCTGTGGACCCAGACGCAGAGTGCCCAGATGCAGTTCTAGAAACAAGACCTCCTGGTACGCAATGATGCCGGGCGGAACCGAGAGATGGCTAGCCAGACCCTGATGCACATTCATGGCAGGGTTAACGAACCAGGTCCCTGAAGGGGCCGGGGGGAAACGGGCAACAAGAAAAGTGGTGCTACACACACCCTGGTCATCCCTCCACAGGTTGGGTCATGACCTTTTTGGTTGTTACCCTCTACTTTGAGATGACAGTCCTTCGATCTGTCACCTCACAGGGCTTGACCCAGGGCGCCGCGCGGGATCCTGCACAGGTTGAGAACATCGCGACACTCTGTTGGTGCACTTGGCAGTACGAAGTGCTGGGTTGGGGTTGGGGCTGTGCCCGCCGAGCAGCCCCATGAGAGCGGCGTGGGAGATACCGCTGGAACACCACCGATTGTCTCTTGGACTTCTGGAACCTGTTAACTACCGAATCAATGGCGTCGCCGAACAGGCCCTAAGGAGAGAGTCGGGCGTCCAGCAGCACGGCCCTGTGCCTGTCCAGTATTTCGGACAGGGTAAGCTAGAGATGTCTCTCAATGGCTATTAGGGCGGCCATAGACCGGCCGATGGCTTTAGCGGTCTCCTGTGTGGCCCGTAGGCGGATCTCAGAAAACTAGCCGCTTAAGGGATCTCCCAGATCCAGCTCCCGCAGCAGGTCGCTTGGTATGCCTGCAGTACCGACATGCTGTGCAAACATCCAGTGGCCTGACCTGCTGAGGTGTAAGCCTTACCCACCAGTGCCGAGGTAGTGCGCAGGGGCTTGGTGGGTAATGTCGGGGGTTTTAGGGAAGATGCCACACCCGGGGAGAGATAGCGTGCTAGCGTCTCTTCAACACATGGAATGACACTATATGAATAATCCCTAAGCCCAGAGACGTTAGAATACACTGCGGTCTTGGGGCTGAAGGGGCGGGACGAGAAAGGCCGCACCCAGGACTTGTACACCTCAGTGTGCAGGTCAGGGAAAAATGGCAAGCCCGACGTGGATGCTGTGACGCCAGGAGCAAAAAACGCTCATCGAGCTTGCCCGAAGGGGGGGCTTTATGCTCACCGGCTGGCCAAGCTATATTGAACTTCTGAACGGCATGTGTCACAACCTCCAGAAGCTCCTCGCTATCGGGTTCGTAAGAGCGTGTGTATCCCTTCCCGTAATGACAGGGAAGGACAGGGAGAAGCACACGACCGGAATATATATATATATTATTTTTTATTATTATTATTATTATTATTATTATTATTATTATTATTCATTTAAATTTTATTTCTTCTTCTTTTATTTTATTTATTTATTTTTTTTGGGCCACTATTTGCTCATTTAGTTTTTCTGCAGTAAACTATTTATTTAAAAGCAAGAAAACAGGGAAATTCACTTATATAGTGTTTTGAACTCCAAGATGAGTAAATTGTGATAATGATTTGACTTAAAATATAACTTTTTCTTTAACTCATCAGCTGTTCAACAGAAATAAGAAGCTGTTGGCAAGTTTTCATATAATACTTTGATATTTCATGAAAAAAAGGGCTCTATAGGGAAATCTCATACTACATTACAAAAAGCATCCTGCAGTCTGCTTTCTCTCAGGTTATATAGGTAGCAGGCAACTCTGTGCATCTGAAGGTCAGACATTGGAGATCGGTTTTATTCAGGTATACGATTCTACACAGTGTTGTGCAACCCTTATCTAACTCATATAAAAATAGACTATATGCCTTACAAATTATATACATCTGAGAAAAAGGAGAGGAAAGTTTTTTTTTTTCTCACCACTGTCAAATGCTTTGGTGGTTCCCTTCAGGACCTCCAGGGTGAGTGCAGCAATGATATCGGCCTGTCTGGCGATGGACTCTGCCCTCTCTACAGCCTCTGCACCCATGGAGGTGATCATCTGTGTCCCGTTAATCAGAGCCAGACCCTGCATATCAGGACAAGTGGAATGTTAAAGCAACAATGTACTTCTTCTCCTTAGAAAATCAAACCTTTTAAATTATAGAAAAACCTTCTTTTAAGCTTTCACCCATACATACAGTATCATGTTTCTAGCATCTAGAACAAGCAGTAATTATAGATTTTATTTTTCTGTTTCAGTACCCTGCCACCCCCCTCCATAGTTTTCTATAATCCTATGGTGTTACAAAATCTAAGCTTTAGATGGGTCAAGGGCGCATTTTTTTTTTTTTTGCTGAGGCCACCACCACTGTGTCAACACAAAGACAGATAAACATGGTTAAAGCCTGACAGAAATGATTAGAGTAATACCTCTTTTGGTTTCAGTGATATAGGCTTCAGGCCATGCGCTTCCAAAACCTGTGTGCAATGCAAAGGTCAGACTTAAATGGATTGCTGTAGAAAGCACAAATCGACTTCTAAGTCCTTTTTATCATTAAGCTTCGTAAACAAAGGGACACTGAATGGATGACGTCGGAGTATTGTAGGATCGTACATATTTCGCATCAGCCCACCCACTCTTAGGCGACCACATTTTGCCCTCTCCCATCAGCCCCAGAGCTAAGTGTGAGAGAGGAGCGAGGTCTCCACTGGCACCCACTGTTCCCTTCTCTGGAACGAAAGACAAACAGGATGCTGGGGAGACAAGAGGAAATAGAATGGTATTTAAAATGCTGCTTGACTTCCAAAGCATAATAGAAGAAACATATAATGAAGAGGTCTGTAAAAGAGGTCTTAGTGTCTCTTGTGTTTCTTGGCAGAGAAGAACAAATTGTTATCAGTGAATGGTTTCCAAGTGTAACAATGCATAAAGCTTTCATGTACCGTTGAATGCCTGCATCATACTGTGCAGGGTTTCCAGAGAGATCCCGCTGTATCCCTTAGCCAGCACGTTTATTCGGAGGGCCAGCAACATTCGAGTCCTCTCAGGGTTCAGTGGGCTGCCCACACCTACACACACACACACACACACACACACACACACACACACACACACACA
>JAAIIK010020108.1:238868-260167 GCA_014706435.1 Silurus glanis
TATCTATCTATCTATCTATCTATCTATCTATCTATCTATCTATCTATGTCTATGTCTGCTAGACATTTCTCTTCAGTCTACCTCTGTCTATCTCACTTATCCTCATTTTCTTCACAGAGCAGGATGAGAGAACTCATGAGAGTACAGAGCAGTGGAAAGAGTTCCACCATGACGGCCTCGACCCTTCCTATGAGTACAACCGGCACGCAGTGTAAAAAAGTCAGGGTCAGAAGGAGCATTCTTACTGCAAAATGTGCTAAAAACAACATCACCTGCATGGACTCCATGTTATTGGACAAAAGCTCAGCAGTCCACTTTAAAGCAGACGTTACATATGGTGTGGCTGCAGGTAGAAGAGAAGTAGAAGAAGGTTATAACATGACCTAGAAGGCCCAAGTATTTAAAGCTATGCATCCATTCTTAGCTGAAAGCAAAGGTGATTGGACATTATTCCAAATGTCTTTTACAAACATAGATAAAAGTACTATTTATAGTACATTACCTCAATTTTTCAGAGATATTAGGAAAGTTTTAAAGTATTTAACAATGCATGGGGTTATGCATGCACGCTACATCATTAGAACATTGATAACTATTATAATCAATAAGCTATTAATAACATTATTCTTACATTACATAATTTCATTATACAGCAGACCTGTTTCTATATATGAGCTGTACACAAATGATATGTGACATTAAGGTGAAGTGATCTTTATTCTTTCAAGCTACATCAGTTAAATAAAAGCAAAAGCAAATTTCTAAAGCCCGATTTTTTGCCAGAAAAATATCGACCCGAAAACTGCGCATGGAATGAAGAAAAACAGGGCCTCGGCATGACACCGAGAAAAGCTGCACTTAGCTGCGAAAATTCAAAGCACTTCTATAAAGACTGTGAAGAAACACCTGGCAAAGGAGCATGAGCCTTGTGTTTTCATGTTCCACAGCAAGCACTTGCGGGAATTTTGCATCAAATCACATTTTGGTTATTGATGAACAAAGCAAAATATAAAGCACCACATATATTTTATTATTATTGTAGATGAAACGCTTATTTAAGCAAATGTACTTTTTCTTCACTGTGCTAAGTGAAGATTTACATTGAGGGACAAAAATATTGTTTTTTTTTATTATCATGATTCATTATAATAAAAAAAAAAAAAGAATAACAAAACATAATAGAAATGGCGTACAACAATCCCGAAAACGTTCATACATTAAGATAAAAAAAAAAAAAAAAAAAAAAAACACTGTTATAAATAAATACATTCGGTGTAATTTATATTTAAAATATACACCCTCTCTAATAACATTTCATAGCAATTATTATTGGAAAATGTCAAATGTTCAAACAAATCACATTAATATACTGTTCATCAGTACCCATACGTACTGAAGAAAAATAAACTGTTACAAGCTGTGATTTAAGTGCAAAAGAAAAAAAAAACATTGTGTTCTTTTCATGTAGCACAATGCAACACTACTGAGCAAGTATCGGTTCAAACACGTGACAGGCTGTAGAGTAAAACACTCTGGGAAACTGGGGCTTGGAAATCTTCTTAGCCATATAATACAGATTATCCATAATCTAATCGTTTGAGTCAAATTTATTGAAAGATTTCGGACTAAAATCCTTACAAAAAAAAAAAAAAATCATTATTGGCATTTGATTATCTGCGCACTCACGAACCCCAAACACAATTAGACCTTAAAATGCAGGTAAAATTAAGAGAGTTGTTGCTATATACAGTCACCTAACTTGACATTTAAATTGAGTGGAAATGGTGCGTCATTTCATTTATAACGATACAAACCGAGGACCGGCTAAAATGAACTACGGACCACAGTAAAGCGACTCTATACAATTGCTGCGTGTTGGTACGCTTCTAAAAGCAGCTTCAAATCGTTATTTAAATTCGAATCGCTTCATGAACGAATCCGCCAGGCAAACGCAGTCATGAAATCAGGAACACGTCGCATACACGGGTTGTCCGGCTGCAGTGCTGATCGAATAAGTGTCTTCCCTCACATCACTGACTTGATTAAACTTCTCAAGGAGGACTTGCACCTTCTGTTACTCTGTTACCGTCATGCAGAACAGTGTGCTACCGACTGGCACAACAAGGATTGAACGAGGTGCACGAAGGTGTTGAGAAGTGACCAAAGAATTGTAAAAACAACAGTAGCCTTCCGTCGGGCTTTTATAGGAAAATCGGCTTTACTTGGACCCAGTGATGATGGTGGTGACGGTCGAAGGTCGCGTGCATCGCTTTTCAGTCGGCCCCGAGTTCGAGACTCTACGGGACGCATCTGCACCAGAATAACACCGTTTATAAACCATATCATCATCATTGCAACAAGTGAGAAAGTACAAGGTGGCGCAGGAAATTTCGGAACTAGGACTTGGCAACCCTGGGATGTCGGGAATTGTTTGGAACCAGTGCAAGCTCATTTAGAACCCTTTTGTCATTTGTTTTAATGGAGCAGAGGTGGGAAATAACGAAGTACTTTACTTGACTATTTATTTTTCAGACAACTTTTTACTTTCACTCATTAAATTTTATACACAAATATCTGTCTACTTCTTACATTTTCAAAACAGTCTCATTACTTAAGTTGAAATCTACTTGGTGAAATGTCAATATTCTTTCTTCTAACTGGACTCATCAACCTGTTTCCTGTCATTACACGGCTTTTTAAATCTACCACTGGTGTATCATTTCCTGCCTTTCACACACCACAGATGAACGCTAGTTTATGAAGAATAACAATGAGCAGGGCAGAAGGTAACAAGAAGTCTGGGGTTCACATGGATGAGACAGAGGGAGTCAGTGATGTAAACATGACTGAAAACAGAGACATTCCTGATCAACTGATCATCATCATCTTTTCTCTGCTTGTGTTCTATATGGTGGTTGTTCAATCTGGATACATTCATTAGAAAACAAACTTTGAAACTGGCTGTAAGAGCCCTCGCGCATGCACTCACACTTTCACTGTTCTTTCACCCAAATGAGGATGGTTCCCCTTTTGAGTCTGGTTCCTCTCAAGGTTTCTTCCTCATAACATCTAAGGGAGTTTTTCCTTGCCACAGTCGCCACGGCTGCCCATCAGAGATAAACACACACCATTCACCTTAACTGTTGATTTCTGTAAAGCTGCTTTGAGACAATTTCTGTTGTGAAAAGCGCTATAGAAATAAACTTGACTTGATTTGACTACTCCACTGCCCCATTAGAACTAATGGCGAGGGGTTCTAAACGAGGTCACATTGGTTCCAAACATTTCCCACCACCCCAGAGTCACTCCCAGTTCAAAAATGTCCTGTTTCCCTGCAACACACTGTACCACCTGGATGTTAACTTACAGTCCTTGTGGTTGATGGAGGACACATCAATAGACTGGCTTTTGACAGGCATGGGTGCTTGGGTCTCGGTCTTGTGCATGGTGTTGTCCATGCTGCTGCCAAGACTGCTGCCCAGCTGCAAGCGCTTCATATGTCGGATCACCGCTGTAGCATTGAACGCTTGCTGTGAAAGAAACACTGCATATTGTACAGGTTTACAGTAAATGGCCTCGGTCGCTTATAATGAAAGAAAAGAAAAATGACTCACCCTCCATTTGGCTTTCGCAAAGTTCTTTTTCATCTGCCGGCTGACTGACTCATGAATGTTCTTACAAAGAGCCGTGTCTTCGGCTATCCTAAAGGGAAGAAATACAAAAACATCGGCCTTGTGTGCAATATTTCTTTGACACCCATTTTTGCCAGTGACTGAGAACTGAGTAAATCTGTTGTCCATACAATATATTAACAAAAGTATTGGGACGCCTGACTTTTCCAGCCATATTTGTGCATCTTTCATATGTAATGCAAACTGTTACCACAAATATGGAGGCACACAGTTGTATGCTGTAGCCGTACCAAACCTGTTCCTTTACATGAGCTAGAGTAGAAGATCTTCAATGGTCTGCTATAGAGTTCTGACCTCATTCCTAGTGAACACCTTTGGGGTGAATTGGAACACTAACTGCACCCCAGGCCTCCTCACATCACCTACATCAGTACTTGACTTTACTAACACCTATGTGGCTGAATGAGCACAAGTCTCCATAACCACACTCTAAAATCAAGAACATCTTCCCAGAAAAGTGAAGGCTATTTAAACAGCAAACAGCTTTTATATAAATGTAACAGACATTTTGAACCTTTAATATGCCTTCATTGAGGCATTTGCATAATCTCCTGCCCTCCAGCAGCTCTTAGATAATAATATTTGCAATCATTTGCATTTACATGAAAAAAGTGAACATCTAGTCAAATGTTTTATGCCCTACTCCTTAAAATATAACCATCATACCACAGCTGATTGCTTCTCAATCAATTAAATCATTTATTTTTCAAGGTTTCATTCCAAAACCTCTATAGTAGATATGCCCAAACTAGGGCCCAAGGGGTAAAAGTTGACCCATGGTGGCCTTTCATTTGGCCACCATACCATTTACGAGAAGAGGCGAAACCATTTCAAGCTATAAAATCAGACTTTCGGAAAAAATTAAGGTCCAACTTCATGTCTAATATTAGGTGTCACTGAATATTGCACTGAATGTTTCACTTGAAAATAGATTTGCAAAAGTTAAGCAGATTACAAAGCAATGTTTATTTGTTTTTATTGTATTTTTTATTTATTTGAATATTAAATCATACGGTGCATCCGGAAAACATTCACAGTGTGTTTTTTTGTTAACAAATTTTGTTGTTACAGCCTTATTCCACAGTGGATTATTTTAATTATTTTCCTCAAAATTCTACAAACAATACCCCATTATAACAAGGTGAAATATGTTTACTTAGTCAGGGAGGTGACCAAGAACCCGATGGTCTCTCTGAAAGAGCTCCAGCATTTTTGTGTGGAGAGAGGAGAAGCTTTCAGAAGAAATACCATCTTTGCAGCACTCCACCAATCAGGCCTGTATGGTCAAGGGGCCAGACGGAAGCCACTACTCAGTAAAAGGCACATGACAGCCTTCCTGGAGTTTGCCAAAAGGCACCTGAAGGACTCTCAGAAACAAAGATTGAACTGAGATTGAAGCGTCATGTCTGGAGGAAACCAGGCACCGCTCATCACCTGGCCAGCGCAATCCCGACAGTGAAGCATGGTGGAGGCAGCATCATGCTGTGGGGATGTTTTTCAGTGGCAGGAAATGGAAGACTTGTCAGGATTGAGAGAAAGATGAATGCAGCAATGTACAGAGACGACTACGGGACAACTCTGTAAATGTTCTTGAGTGGCTCAGCAAGAGCCCTGACTTGAACTCGATTGTGGAGAGATCTGAAAATGTCTGTGCACTTACGCTTCCCATAATACTTATGTATGTATGATTGTTTTTTTTGTTTAGTTTTTTTTAATTTTAAACAAATTTGCAAAGATTTACATTTTAATCTATATTGGAATGAGGCTGTAACATAACAAAATGTGGAAAAAGTGAAGCGCTGTGAATACTTTTTCCGGAATTATTGGGGCGCTCAGTGGATAAGGCTCTGAGTTACTGATTGAAAGGTCAAGCCCTGGTATCTCCAAGCCGCCACTCCTGGGCCTTTGAGCAAGGCCCTTAACCCTCTGTGCTCCACGGGGACTGGCTGACTCTACGCTCTGACCCCAGCTTCTTAACATCGCTGGGATATCCGAAGAAAGAATCTCACTATGCTGTAAAAGTACATGTGACAAGTAAATGCATCTATTCCATTTTAGTCTAAATACACCTACAACATATTGTAGTGTTGTTGCGGTGCACTAACCAGGGATGCCGGAGAGCCTCGTCACACGTGAACCTCTTCTCTGGATCCTTCTGCATCAGATTACTGATGAAATCTTTAGCTGCTTGACAACAGGATACTTTATAATGGATACTTACACACACACACACACACACACTCACACACAAATAAGAATTTTTAATGATATACAAAGTTTATGAACTACACCTCACCTGAGTCTGAGATATCATCCCAATAAGGTGAATCGAATTCATACTCAGCTTTAAGGATCTGCTCGAATAGTTTGGAATCGTTCTCATCGTAAAACGGAGGATAGCCACATAACCTGTAACACAAAAAACACCAAGCTGCCAGTGTTCTGAGGTTATTCCATTTTTCGATAAAAAAGGAGGCTTTAATGGATATACTTACAATATGTAAGAAATAACTCCGATAGACCAACAGTCTACGGCTTTACTGTAGGGCTTCTGTGCCAGGACCTCTGGAGCTAGTAAGAGTGATGAAGAAGAAACAATATTCAACATCCAAATGCCAGTGAACACGTACAGTGCGAGTGACTACTGAAATATCTAGCTGCATACTGCCACCTAGTGGCATTTTCTTTCTTTTTTTCTTTTTTTTCTTCAAGAAGAAAAACAGCAGGTATGAGCAGAATGGGTACAAGCTAGAACTAAGTTTTAGAAATCTCACCAACATATCCCGGAGTCCCACAGGCGGTGGACATGATGTCATTTGCAGCTCCCTCCATCTTCGACAATCCGAAGTCACTGATCATTATTTTTGACTCATCACGAGGGTTGAAATATAACAGATTCTCGGGCTGACAGAGAGAAAAACAGAATAATGGACTGATTAAAAATTCTCTTGCGATTTCATCTTCACATATTCTTTTACAAACTAATTCCTTGATTTCCTTTCATTTCCTTTACGAACCTTCAGGTCTCTGTGGACGATGCCCAGTGAGTGCAGGTAGTTGACAGCATCCAGAACTTGTTTGATCAAGGCGCTGGCATCTTTCTCAGTGTAGAAGCCCTTCTCCACAATCCGATCAAACAGTTCTCCTCCAGACACACTGGGAAAAAAAAAAAGACAAAGAAAGCAGATTTATTCCTTCTACTATAATTACAACAGAGCTCAATACAATCTTCTTTTCAGTGTTTGTTTGTAAAGTACTGCATGTACTACTTTCAAATATATTTTGTGTAGGAAGTGACCCCTTTTATGCTCTTTAGTATAAAGTAATCAGTATTCTGATTGGTTTCGCAATTTATTCTTCAAGAGTAAAGAGTAAAGCTGGTCTTATTTTGTCCTGTGAGAGGAACGCTTCTTTCTCTTAAGACTGAGCAATAAGTGGCCACTTTCATTATGCTCACAGCTGCATGATGAGGTACAGATGGTCTGTGCTTTCATAGATGTCCTCAAGTGCAACAATGTTCTCATGCTTGATCCTGAGGAAAGAAAAACAAACAATCAGCTTATGTTATTTTATATGTATGCTTAATATGCATATACTGTACATATTAGGGATGTACATCGCCATAACTTAGGCCGATGCGATACTTAGGCCAACAATAAAACTTTCTTTCGGCTTCTCCCGTTAGGGGTCGCCACAGCGGATCCTCCGCACGTTTGATTTGGCCCATGTGTTTACGCTGGATGCCCTTCCTAACGCAACCCTCCCCATTTATCCGGGCTAGGGACCGGCACTGAAAGTGGCTGGGGTTGGTTCCCTGACTGGGTGAGCGGTGAGAGCGCCGCATTCTAACCACTAGACCATACTTAGGCCAACAATACGATACATTAAAGATACATATGTAGCAGCTACCGATGCAATGCAATTCACCCCTATTACGATGTAGTGCGATCTGATTTTGATTCGATTCAACACAATGCAATTCAATGCAATATAAAGAAATGAAAAAATATGATGCTGCAATTCAGTGTAGTACCGCTTTTATTTTTTCGGTTCAGACAGACGGCAAATCACAAATTTTCTTAAGTGCCTTTCGACTTCAAACGGATGGCCCTTTCACAAGCAGGCCTTTGTAGTGCATAATAAAAGAGAAAAAAAGATGAAATAAAACCAGATGCTTTCCTGTTCTGTCTAAAGGAAGTTACAGCTCTACCTCTGCCATGTTAATCTGTATTCTATGTGACTCTCAGGACAAACCTCGGTCTCTAGTGTTGTGATACGTCATAATAACGTAGCAGCAGTGATGCTTGAGAAACAGTTTAGCGAGGAGAAATCAATCTACCTATAAAATATTGGTCACAAATTACTGGTAATTTCCTAAATAATAAAAGTATAAAGCATTTACTGATAATTATATATAAATAAATCCGTTTTTTACCGATGCAAATGTGTTCAAACCGATGCATTGCGATACAAATGTAAACCTTTATAAATCCACGCATCACATCTTCTTCAAATTTTATGCCGATGCACCGATGCGAATCTGTGCATCTTACCATCCCTAGTATATGTGCATGCTTTCACAATATTGAGGAAAAGATTTGCAGTGTACTAAAGGATTGCTTCCATACTGATATAAAGACAGAGTCATAAGTCATAGGACAGAAATGACGTTTGTTGACATAAGGTTTGTTGGGAAACGTTCTGGACTGTTAACCTGTCATGACAAACAAAAGGTCACAGCCCCACTATTATGTCCCGCTGATGTACCAGAAGCAGACTAAGTTACAAAATCAGCTTTTATGATATAATAACAATCGGCAATAAAATTGCACTATATATGGACAAATGTATTGGGGGACTTGACTTTTCCAGGCATGTGTAATTTGCAATGAATGGACATTCGGTGCCACCAAGATAAGAACGGGTTCCTTTTTGAGTTTGGTTTCTCTCAAGGTTTCTTCATCATACCATCTCAGAGAGTTATTTCTTGCCAGAGTCTCCACTGGTTTGCTCATCAGGATAAACAATTATAAAAAAACAACTTATATGCAATAAACGAACACATTCTCTTATATAACCTTATTACCGCTTTATCTGTGTAACGCTGCTTTGAGACAATGTCTATTGTAAAATGCGCTATACAAATAAAATTCAATAGAATTTAATTGAAGTGTGATTCTTCTCCAAAATGTTACTAGGTGGTTGCATAAAATTTTCCCTTCACTTGAACTAGGAGACCCAAACCTGTTCCAGCATGACAATGCCTCCTCACTTCACCTACATCAGTGCCTGACTTTACTAACACCCTTGTGGCTGAATGACCAAAATTCTCCACATAGACGCTTTAAAATCTAGTAGAACTTCTTCCCCAAAGAGTGGAAGTTATTATAACAGCAAATGGGGACTAAATGTGAAATGGGATGTACAAAAAGCACATACCAACCATATGGCCAGGTGTCCAAAAACCTTTTCGTTCATATAGTGTATATATGATTTATAATATAGGTTTTAAGCCAAAAAGGCCACAGAATCACCATTTTTTTTTTAGGTATTTGGTCACAACACGGCACATTCAACACACACATCTCAGACAACATGACGCAATTTTTGTTCTAATACCCAAATAATACACTTCAACCAGAAGTGTTAGGCTCAGATGTAATTTACATTACAGTGGAAGCAGAAATAGCAGCTTCAGTAGATGTAGAGCATAATTACATTATAGCAATTATATAAGTTAATGACAGTTTAGAAATGAGTTTATTAGAGGGACCGCACATGTAGGACGTTTTGGAGACATGGTGAGGGAGGCGAGATTGAGATGGTTTGGACATGTGCAGAGGAGGGACATGGGGTATATCGGTAGGAGAATGCTGAGGATGGAGCCACAAGAAAGGAGGAAAAGTGGAAGACCAAGGAGGTGGTTTATGGATGTGGTGAGGGAAGACATGCAGGTAGTTGGTTTGAAAGAGGCAGATGGTGAGGACAGGGGGGGTATGGAGACGGATGATCCGCTGTGACGACCCCTAATAGGAGAAGCCGAAAGAAGAAGAAGATATAAGTTAATGACAGTATTAATATATAACGTACTTAATAAATAGCAATTAAAATCTTAACAATAATAATAATAATATGGATAGTGAATTTAGCCTTTATAAATGCTGGTTAAAAATGGTTATTTTTTGTTATTACTTGCATATGCAGATGTCATGTAGATTTATAAACACTACAATCAAAGAACACCTTCATTAGATCGCACACAGTTTCTTTAAAGTGATGATGGCTAATTTAGCTAAAACCTGAGGTAACATTAGAGATTTTATGTGACTTTGTCTTTACATATAACAGAAAGGAAGATAAAACAGATCTTTGTCTTACAAAATGTTATTATTTAACACATACATGGCACTCAGAAAGCCTATAATAGATGTACCCGGTGCTTCACTAACGTAAATCCACTTTTGATTACTACTTCAGCTTGAAGAAAGTAAAATAATTCCTTTGACATTTCATATTGTATTTCGAAATACAGTAGTTTTTTACCAGCAGCAGGATAGATGACTGGGACACCTCATAGACGTTTTCTCGATACGTTATAAATGTGTTGTTTGTGAAGGCAAAAAAATAACAATATCTAATGTTCAAAATGACAGATGTGATGTGACCTATAATGGCATAATGGAATGATGTTTGTTCTGTCATCTTATTAGATTTGTTGGTAAGTAAATGTTTTGATTTCAATATCAATAAATATAAAAAAAAAATGGATATTTTTATTATTACTCTTATTAAATATTACTATTTGGATAGTAATAATGCTCTTTTAATAGGCGATGTATCTCTTGAAAAGTAATGCTCATTTGTCTGTATGGTGCATAACAAACTACTAAACTAATCTAGCATTAGAAGGCATAATAAGTACATTTAAAATCATAATAATAATAATCTAAAATAATAATACTGGTAGCCACTCTGGCCCATGTAATTTTTGCAGATTGGCCCCCAATTAAAAAAAGAAAAAATGATGTGGCCCTCACAGAAAATCGTTTGGGGAATCCTGAAATATACTAAAACTTGCACTTTTAGTAGTAGTCTGAGCTACTGTTGAAAAGCACGTATGAGCATGTATTTACAATAAAGGCGAGGCGAAAGGGCAAGCCCTGGGACGAGCAGCAAGGTCGATCGTGGTGGTCTGGTCCTACAGTTTAGTTCTCTAAACAAATTGTTCGATTGAATAAGTACTGGGATCGATTCAAACATAATCTCGGTGGTAACATCCAAGGTACAATTTTAGAAAATCAAGCTCCAAAGGGGGCTAAAATGCCCGGTGGCTTTTCTTTCTCAGGCACAGTAGATCACACGCAGCTGGAGTTGTTTGAAAGTTACCCGAGGAGCTCTTTTACCACACAGCATGTGTTCGTTGTTGTATACAGGCGCTATCAGGCACTTCACAGGTGCAGAGGATTCCCATTTTCGAACTCCTTGACAGGGTGTAATCATGTGCACTCTATCTTGTAACTACGGCTGCAAATGATATGCAACGCACTGATCGAGTCCAGTATATTATTACTATATCAATACAAATGATTACTCGCAAAATATTTCAATCAGATGAAATTTCTGAGAGTTCAAAAATGAACCACACCGTTCATTCCAGTATTGAAAATAATAAAATCATTACTCGTAGATAGCCTTACGTATACTATCCTTCATGCGTAAGCTTTCTCACAAAAAAACTCAACAAAACCAGGTTAGCTTTGCTTGCTGATGCATTGTAGCCCTACAGCACTACATGCACCCGGTTTTGAGCAGCTGTCTGCATTAGGCCCCTCGTCTTCATCATAACCAGCCCTGCTCCACTTTTACCATGACAACCATCAGGTTGGACTCGGGCGCAAACGTGTGTGGAATAGCGAGGTCTGCAGAGGAGGCAGCATGACTCATTGCTGAGGGAGGGAAATTGGCTGGAGGTGCGCAAAAAAAAAAAAAAAAGGGAAAAGAAATAACATTTACCTTGGTGCAGTGTTGTAAAACTACAGCACTACATGCACACAGTGATGTGCAGCTGATTAAAACACAAAAGCTACCAGCTAGTCTCAGTTTGCTATAAAGTGTACAGTAATTCACATGGTCACTGTTGATAGGAGGTGGAGGTGGGTGTGGGGGACGGCCTGACTCATCTCTCGGTCTTAGAGGAGAATGGAGGCAAGAGAGAGCCAATCCAATTATCACTTCCATTCTGCTTTTGTTGAATTACATGCTAGGGTTTTTAACTGTTTGGCATATAAGTATGTTCGGCCGTGTTTTGTTAAATATTGTTTACACGCATCACACCAGGATTTCCCTGTGAATTTCCTTATTCTCCCATGTAGACGTGTTTATACAGTATCTTCAGCAATACCTATAGAATACCTACTTCCTTAGCACGGCGATTTCGTTCTCGATACTGCTCTCTTTCCCTCGTAGAGCTTTCTTCGGGATGCACTTGACCGCATACATCTTCCCCGTGGCCCTCTCCTGAGCAAGAACCACTTCAGAGAAAGCGCCACTGAGAAAAAAAGAAGCAGAGAGACAAAACACACTTTGTGTTTAAAAATAGACAGGCGATGTTGTGACTGTATTCCGATACACACTGTTCAAAGTTAATTTCTGTTCATGTTCTAGCAGTTCAGAAACTTTCGATATGGTAGTAGTTACTGTGTGTGTGTGTGTGTTCAGTTGTTCACATGTTCTTAAGTCATCTGCAGTGTACAGTACTATAGCTAAGCCTTCCATGGGGACTGAAAATCCTCAGTAATCCCTCACACCACGCTCAGAAAACATGCGCGCCCGACACACCCGATCAGCGCAAGGTCACAGGGGGGCAGATCAGACCTCACTAAAGTTCACGGCTCTGTTCACTCGTGTGTGTTGTATGTCATGACGCCAGCAAGGCTGTAATTCTTAACGGTTTAAATGCAATTTCCCGGGATGAATTAAGCACCGTTTCATCGACACTGCGTTAAAGGGTCACCTGAGACACGGACACGTATGCAGTATAAGTGACCATTGTGATATAAAACTCCCAAAAATGGGAGAGAAAAAAAAAAAAATTACAACTCAAGCTATTGTAAATTGTATATTAAAGAAGGGAGAAATCTTAATGGGGTGTATGCTTATAAGAAAAGAATCAACAACTACACATGCAAACTTATTATGAACTAATTGCATACGAATGAAACAGACGTTTTATTCCGCAATACTAAAGCAATTACAATTTTTAGCTATTTACAGTTACATTCAGTGTTGTGGACCGTCCACAGAAACGTTTCCTGTTTTATCATCAATAAACATTCTTTATAGTTTATAGAAAAAATGGATTAATTTCAGCATGGTAATCCTGATTCGTTTATGATTATCTTGTAACAGCAACCTAAAGAACATGTACACATGCTCCTTCTCTGAAGGATTTTAAGAGCTCAGCAGGTCAACAATAGCTGACCTTTTACCAGTACAGGAGATGCAGTCAGACAGATTAGAGGGGACATTTTGCAGCTTTGCTCAGAAGCCACAAGCTTCGAATCTGACTTTAGTTTCCATGGTAGTTGGATATACAGTAGTGTAAGGTACTCTGGATAACTAGTGAGTACAACAGTGTAAGTTTACTGGTAATTTAACTGTCTGAGAAATTATTATATAAAATAAAAATAATAATGAATTATTAAAGAAAGAAAATAAAATTTATATATATATATATATATATATATATATATATATATATATATATATATATATATATATATATAAAAATCATTTAACGTTATGCATATGATTATACACTGCAATACAGAGCCCTATACCAAGTATAAATAAGAGCTGTCTGGTTCGAGATATTATCGTTTGACAGGATGTGTTTATTGAATAGTCTCAGATCTGTAAATGAGATAAATGTCACTTGCTCTAGATTTGGGTGTCTACCAAATGCCAGACAATGTGTGTTCTAACCTAGTAAATGGTTGCTGATATGTGAGTGGTGTACTCACTTTTGTGAGATACTATAGTTATTTACACTTTTATTAATGATATGGTAATGTACACTATATTGCTAAAAGTTTGCAGACATGGTTGTATGTATGGTTCCACATTTATTCCCAAATTACTATTATCATTTCCTCCACTCATCTGGAAAGATGTTCCACTAGATTTTGGAGTGTGCTTGTGGACATTTGTGTTCAGCCACAAGGGTGAAGACAAATGTCCACAATGTCAGCCACAGTAGGGATGAGATCAGAGCTCTATAGTAGACCACTCAAGAACTTTCTCACCGAACCATGTAAACCATATCTTCATGGAGCTCGCTTTGTGCACAGGGGCATTGCCATGCTGGAACAGGTTTGGGTTTCCAAGTTCAAAATTGTATTATACCGCATCCTATACGATGAGCGCCTCCAGTTTTGTGGTAACAGTTTGGAAAAGAACCACATATGGCAAGAAAGGTCAGGTGTCCCAATACTTTTGTCCATATAGTGTATGATCAAATTTAACCATAAGACTACACAATCTTTACAAAAGGTGTTATTGAATTTGCATTAGCTGTATAACTGGCAAGAGCACGATTGTTTTATAAAAGTTCCCTGCAAAGAAGCAAAGAATTCTAATAAAGTCAGTGTCTTAGGGCTCAAGCTACATTCAAAGCATCAGAATTTTTCATCATTTATTTTTAATTGTTTATTACAGTGCATTGTGATTTATCATCAGAAATGCACAAGTAAACACTGCATTACTCAGTGGGATCTGAAAAAAAGAAACGCAAGAGTAAATACTATTTATACAATACTGTAAAGAATAATATTATTTAGATTATTCTCTGTAGTCCCTTTCTGTTTTACCACTTACTAGATACACTATATAAACAAAGGTTTGTGGACACCTGACCATGAGATTCATACATACTTTTTGAAGAGCCCATTTGCTGTAATAATAACCTCCACTCTTCTGGGAAGATTCCACTAGATTTTGGAGTGTGGTTGTGGACATTTTTGCTCATTCAGCCTTAACAGTGTTTTTTAAAGTCAGGTAAGTGAGTTGCAGAGGCCTGGGGTACAGTCAGCGTTTTGATTCATCCTAAAGGTGTTCAGTAGGGTTGAGGTCAGAGCTTTATAGCAGGCCACTCAAGATTTTCCACTTCAACTGACATAAAGCATATCTTCATGGAGCTGGTTTGGGTCTCCTAGTTCAAGTAAAGGTTAAATGTAATGCTACCACCATCCAAAGACTTCTTATACAATCGTGTGGCTCCAACTTTGTGGAAACATTTTGTGGAAGGACCACATATGGCTGGAAAAGTCCGGTGTCCCAATACTTTTGTCTATATAAAGTCACACTGTCTCCGCCTCCTCGGAATGCTACGTATGCATACTCCATATTCTATTGCTATTTTTGTCATTTCATCTCAATTTCATTTGTAAATTCTATTATATGGTCAATTATGTTTTATTCCTTTATTATAGTTTTATTTGCACTGTACATTTTTATTCAAAAAATTGAACAAAAAAACAAAACAAAACATTATATCGTTACATTTAGTGTTAAAAGATGAGGGTCATGGTCAGATATTTGGATGCTGGAAATTCAAAGCATGTTCAGGACCTGGTGGATTTTGTTTAATGATATCAGGGAAAGTGTGCATTGGATTGAGAATAGATTTTTGATGAGTCACCATTGCAGGGACTGAATCGTCTATTTTTGACAACTTAACAACATGCTACCACATTTTAATTTGGAGGAGATGAATGTTCAGATTCACTTATCGCACAAAAGTATTGGGACACTTGGCTTTTCTGGCTATATTTCATTCTTCCCAAAACTGTTACCACAAAATTAGAGGCATGCAATTGTATATTATGTCGCTGGATGTGGCAGCATTACATTTTCCCTTTACTTGAACTAGGAGACCCAAACTCGCTTCCGCATGACAATGTCCTTGTGCACAAAGCCAGCTCCATGAACATATGGTTGAAATGGTTGAAATGAGTCGAGCAGTGGACTCAACCCTAATGAACGCCATTGGGATGAACAGGAATGTTAACCTCCTCACAAAACATCAGTACCTGACTTTACAAAGGACCTTATGGCTGAATGAACACAAATCTCCAAAAGCACACTTCAAAATCTAGTGGAACATCTTCCCAGAAGAGTGTCGGAATGTTCTTATAACATTGATTGGGCACCAAAAATTAGAATGGGATGTTCAAAAATACGATCTAATATATAAGCAAGCAACCAGTAAATCTTTTGTAACATCAGCAGGTCAGTATTTTGCATTGCTAGTCAATGATCAGACCGGAGCATCTTATGCAGGACGCATTAACGGAGTCTTATATAAGAGACGGGACAGGAAATCCTCAGGGCGTAATCCCGAGTTCAATCCCGAGTACTTTATGTAACTCGGCGCCCAGTTTTACAGAGGCTAATCTGACTTTTTAAACAAAAAGTTATGTATGTGGGTTTTTTAAGGCTCTGAAAGGGAGGAAGAGAACTTTAATTATAGACCTCACAGCTATAAAGCCTCTCATGCATCAGCACGATTCTAATCCACACTGGAGGCGGCGGTACTGTAGACGAGAGGGGGTGGTGCAGTCGGACGCCAGTGGGTGAATGGCGCATGGTGATTCATAACCTGAAGACTCAATTAGCAATCAATGAGGTGGTGATTTCCTGAAAAGGTTTTCATTCAAGGCTTTATAACCAGAGCATGAGCAATGCAAAATACAAAAAAATACTGTCCATGACTAATTTTGCAAAATAATGCAGGCCAACCTGTCTATTTCAGCCTTGTGTTAATGTATAATCACAACACGTATTCCTATAAATGCAAGAGATTTAATGTTTCTACATTAAGAAGCCCACAATTTTTTGCCAAAGTGAACCACATTCCTTCTGTGATACTTTTTCAAAGAATTATGCAATAGTCTTATTTTTGTAAGTGTCTGTATTTGGAATAAAGCCAGAAAAGCTCAGGCTGAAAACCATGTGAATGTGCATTAGAGGGACTGCTAGATACTGGATAAAATGTCCAGACAACTGAAAAGAATAGAAGTGAGGTGTCAGTTAGGTCATTATCAATAAATGTATGTTCTCCATTAAACCAAGCAGTGCATTACCTTTCATAACACACTTAGTATTAGCATAGATTCATACCATAGTCTCGGCTCATTACTGTTTTTTTTTTTTTAGCAGGCCATCTACGAATGCATACATACAGACACAACAAGGCCAAATCTTTTTGGACATCTAAGCATGACACCCCGATCTGTCCCTGAACATCCCATTTGCATGGACTTTGGTGCTAAAACAGATTGCACTTTTTGAAAGAAAAAGGCTTTCCACGTGAGGATTTGTGTTCATTCAGCCACAAGAGAATGATCTCTAAGCAGGCATGGTGTACCTTCTTAATTCCAGATCATTCCAAAAGTATTCACTGGGAATGTGGTCTGTGTAGGACACTCGTATTCATCCACTCTACACTTTAATACACCATGTCTTCATGGACCTTACAGGTTTCAATTCAGTTTTATTTGTATAGCGCTTTCAACAATGGAAATATGGTTCATATGGTTATTATGAAGGTGTGGAATGTATACGTTTAGTGCCAATATATACTATATATATATATATATATGTGTGTGTGTGTTCCTTATAAGTTTATCCCTAATTAGTGAGAGACTCAAAAGGGAACTCATCTGTATCTGGGTGGCACCGAATGTCCATTCATTATACGCTATTTCTCATACTTCCATTGACCAGAAATTGTTTTACACCGTACAAATACATGAACATACAATCATGCGGTTCAAATTCAAAGCGACAATCTGGGAACACACTACAAATCGGTGTGACAATCAGGCGTCCACATGTTTCTAAGTCTGTCCAAACCGGGACCAACCAAAATGAAAGGATGGAGGAATTTTGTCTTTGAAATAAAAGTGATCTCAGGCTTAAATCATAATCCGATTGTTTGCTGTAGGATGTTTGGTTTGATCTGGATAATGACCAGAATAGCACAAAGGACTTGTGTGCTCAGATTGAGCTCTCAAAGCATTAATTAAGAATGAAGCACCAATTACTTGTGTATAGTGGAAGCCACAAAGAGCATCTTCCAAGAAACAATGTGAATACACCATTGAAGAAGAAAAAAAAAAGGGTCCTGGCATGGGATAAGTGCTGGCATTCCTCAAGTGTGCAATCTGCCTCTGTCTATTAACGCATGACGTAATAGTTAGCTCTTCTTGGTATGTGATGCATAATAATAATAATAAAAAATAATAATAATAATCCTATAGGAAAACAGCTGAACTTGCTTACAGAATTAGGAATGGACTGTGTGTGTGTGTGTGTGTGTGTGTGTGTGTGTGTGTGTGTGCATGTGGAAATGGAAGGAGATTGCAGACAGCATTGATCTACTCACGTCCCGAGGATCTCTTTCAACTCGAAGATCTTCTTGATGTCATCGACTTGCTTCTTCCACGAGCCCTTTGCCGAGTCTTCGTTTCCTTTGGCCATGGGATCAACCAACCAACCCAACCGTGCGTAAATAAACAACCAGGTTACCAAGTAGAAACGCAGCCGCGGTGTTATTAATGACCCACAAGGACACGATTCTATCAATGCACGTCTAAGAGTGTGTGTGTGTGTGTGTGTGTGTGTGTGTGTGTCCGCGTGCTTAGGTGCGTCTCAGCTGAGGCAGAGCCGCAAACCTTGCACTAATCCACCGGACTGCTGCAGCTCACGCCTGTTTTTTTTTATTTTTATCCCCCACTCTCTCTAACTGTCTCCATCATCCATCCAGCTCATGTGCACGTGAAAAAAACCCACTCACCCCCCCCCCCCCACACACACACACACACACACACACACACACACTTCATTACCAAAGAACTGCAGTTTATCTGAAGAACATCAATGAGATCAAAGGCGCACAGAAACGTGCAAGACGCATCATCATGCCTTAATACGCGTCCATACACAAAAGCAGTGCATTGGGGAAACAAACCAAAGCTTAGGACAGGAAAGAAGGAGATGTTGAGAAAATGAGACTAAACACGTTTAATGACAACACAGATTCTTGTGAATGATAGTGTGGAGGATATGCAGGAAAAATTGAGCAGGCAGGAAGGGAGGAGGGGGAAAAGAACTGGAGTGTAAAAGATGATTAAAGCTATGTATAAGTGCATGCAAACACTTTCTCCCATAGGAATTTTTGTAAGATCAACGGCCAAAAACTGCTAAATATTTAGGGTTTAATGGTCTTCAAAACAATCCATTTCCTCAATTACTTTTGCTGCAAGTGTCTTACAAAATACTTCAGAGAATGTATCCTGCTAAGCATGTTTTGGAAATATTTGATGAAGATGAAGATTTCATATATCTGAATATTGTGGTCAAGAAAAAGAAACTATATTGCATCTTTTTTTTTTTTCATTGTATTTATTATTTTGGGAGGATATGGAATTCTATAAAAGAAAAATGGAATGTGGGATAGAAATATGTGTATCTGATGTGCTGTTTTATACAGAACATGAACATTTGCATTGTGAACAACACTATATATTTGTTTATTTTATTGGGAAAAATTTCATAGGGAAAAAAAGGGGGCTCAATGTAGACACTTGCCATTTTATTAATGACTTCAAATTGTATTTAAATCTCTTGGGGGAAAAAAATATTTTAAAAAATAAGCACTGAAAACATGTAATGCTCTGAAAGCATTGAAATTGTAAAAATTTAATTTTCTTGTTTTCTTTTTCTCTGGAAGTAAGTGTTAATTTGACATGATTATGTAATACATCTTGTTCTTTTGGCATTTAATTAATAAAAACTAATAATAAAACTTTGGCTGCAGTGAAGTGTTCAGGGAAAAGCGAGAAACTGGGACTTTATAGTTTTCATGTACTCAAAAATCAAACCATTATAATGAATCCAATGTTTGATGTTAAAATCAACAGCTGTGTTCATAACATTTTTTTAACTCATCATCAGCTGTTCAAAGCTCATCAATGTTAAAAATGTAATGAAATCGGAGGGGAAAGACTTCAGCTACTAATTTCTACATTTTGACCAATGATTTTTCTGTAAAAACGCTTCATATTTTACCATTTTTGTCCTTTTTCTTTACCCAGGGTTTTTACACCATATTGTCAAATGTTAATGGACTTCTATTAAGTTCCACTTACACATTTTTACAGACTTCATAAGTATTGCTTTATGCCCAGGGTTTACTGCCATGCCATACACCCCTGGGTCCTAAAAGTGGTTCACTGGGTGGACAGGAAAGCTAGTGATAGGGTTGCCAGATTGGGCTTGTTAAAAATTTTGCTTTGTAGAAAATAATTTTATATATATATATATATATATATATATATATATATATATATCTCACACAGACACCTTTACTCAGATATTTATATATAAAAAAAATAAAAATAAATAATAATAATAAAAAAAATAAATTAAAAAAATGCACCAAAATCCACCCTGATGCACACATCCAGCAATTAAATCCATCCGTGTGGAAACATGGCAAAAGCTTTCTCACTGATGGATTTTTTTTTTTTTTTTTTTTAAACATAATTACGTTAAAATATTTACAAAAATATTGTGTCTTCATGCTTCCTGTTGAGTTTGGTTTCAATAATAATGAACATGCATTTGCATAAAGCATCCATATTTGTCCATGCGCATGTAGATTAGAGTATTAAAAACTTGAAAAGCATTGAAGGTACATTTGGAACAGATAGAAATGTACGATTAAGTTGCAATTAATCACGATTTAACTCATGACAATCATGGGAATAATCCCGATTAAACATTTTAATCGATTGACAGCCCCAATATAAATATATATAGCGGAACCCCGATACTCGTGACCTTGACACTCGCGACCTCGATCGTTCACGAGTTTTCATTTGGAACCGAACTAAGAGTAACTCGTGAAAAATCTGATAGTTTGCGAGAAGCTGCGAGTGGCTCAAAAGTTCGGAGTAACATTTCAAAACCGAGTTTGTACTAATAAATTACATAAAAATGTTTGAAAAACTTTTATTATTGTATGATTTATTTAAAGTAGTAAATAAAACATGACAAGTAATTCACAATTTTTGTTGAGTTTACAGTACATGTACAATTCCCTTTGATAAAGGAACCATCAAAAGGAGAGTCACAACCTTGCCACTCAAGAAGGGTCATAGAACGTAACCCCCGCGAGTATCGATGTTGCAGTGATATCTATCTATCTATCTATCTATCTATCTATCTATATATAGATATAGATATAATCTATATCTATCTATCTATCTATCTATATATACACACATACATACACACACACACACACACACACACACACACACACATACATACATACATACATATACACAGTGGCGATCAAAATTAGAGAACAATGTATAAACAATTGAACAATTCTGAAATAATGTCATCTTCACTGCTCAACAGTTGAAGGAGTTTTTGTCCTGTCTATACCATGCTACCAGAACACCTTTTCCACAAAATAACTAAGGCATTTCCAAAAAAAAACATTATTTTCCAGAAAACACACTGATCAAAATTAGA
>JAAIIK010020108.1:265167-287540 GCA_014706435.1 Silurus glanis
TATATATATATATATATATATATATATATAGTTTTTGCAGTTTTGGAGATGCCCAGTCATCTAGCCATCACAATTTGGCCCATGTCAAACTCGGTCAAAGAAGCAGTAAAATATTGGCAAATTTTGACAAAAGCCAAATTGTAATGACTAGATGACTGGGTTATGGGGGGGCCAGAGGGAATTGTCTGGGACACGAGGGGTGGAATATCTACATATCAGGATTCCTGATACTTTGCTGCTCAGGAGACAGAGTATCAGGAATATACCACATAGTGGAAATGCATCAAAGAATGCATTTTCAAACTACGTGCTTAGAAGATTAGCAGAATACAATCTACATACAAGACTCCTGATCTAATGTAATAATATAAACACAAGTAAAAAGGGATCTGATCAATGAAATACATGTGCATGTCCCAAACCTGTACCTCCTTAGAAAGCCTGTGTTTTTCTTAAGACTTTGATATACAACCTGCTCACACTAAGCATGAACACTGACACACTTAGTACTGTGTTTTAACATTTGTACCACAGTACACAAATAGCAATCCTACTATCCACCCAATGCAGCACCCTAAAGAGGATTCAGATTTCGGTTTCTCTCGAGGTTTCCTCCTGATGTCTTCTCGGAGGGTTTTTCCTTGCCACCATCACCTGTGGCTTGATCACCAGAGATATAAAGCTGGATCAAGATTTCTGAAAAGCAACAACCAGTACAAAATGTAGATACTGGGAACAATGGAACAGAGTAAAGGCTGTGAAGTAATAAAACAAATATGGGCACACAGGCACGATAAAAGGCAAAGATAATTTCCCACATCCTATCGATACCAGGTACACATACAGTGAGGTCCCATAAAATCATTTATTTCCTTCAAATCCAGTAAACGTACAACAGTGGTTCCAAAATAACATTTAAGAGGATGTCATGACTCAAAGAGTAGTCAATTACAGCTGAAGTGCAGATTTCCAAAGAAAATAAAATGCCGTAATTACAGAATGTTTGTTCCCCAAAGTACATTTTGAACTGTTTTGTAAACCAACCACAAACTATGTGATAAATCAAGGACTAGATGTCAATTTTGAATGATAACCTACATGCCTCACATGTAAAATAAGTCAAATTTGAGTGTCGAGTTGCTTCCAATAATCTATAAATATAATCTGCGAAATCCAACCCACATATTACTGTATGGAACAATTTACAGTATAATTAACCTTAATAGCATTCGGCTGAATGTTTGTCTGGTTAATGAACAGTCTGTTCAGTGATCAGTTCGGCACCAACATGTATCGTGTGAGGGATAAACAGTTGCAGTGAAAACCTACTGTCATTAAGTAATTCGATGATATAGCCCTTTCTCCAGTGTTATTCTCTGCAAAACTGAAAACTGGATACCATTAAATAATGATTACTTACAAACACTTCACAATCTTATGTAAACTATAGGAAGACCATTTCAAAGTTTCTACAAGTTTGCCAAGTGGCCAAATCAGCAATATCTAATGCCGATTGTGATTTTCTTGTACTAAAATCATCTTGTTTTGACCATCATAATTATTATTATAAGTATTACAAAAAATTACCTTCTGTGATCTGGAACGATTTCAGTCTCTGAGGGATTTAAATACTTTGAGCTGTTAATAATGAAAATCAAAGTAAAGCAAAGTAACTAAGTGTCTGACATTATTTACCAGGAGGAAAAAAATGCCCGTTATGCAGCCCTGTGTACGTTATAGCTGCACTGATTTTTCACTGTAGAAATGAACACCATCTTAATATCCTTAAAACAGAAACGGAAAAAAATTAACAGTGGGAAAACAGTTAAAGCACAGTAAACGTAGCCCAGATGCTGGTCACTCTGTGGCTCCATGTACCATACAACAGTGGTTTATGTGCATCAGGAGAAGGAGGCTGTAAGAATGGCCTCGTGCTGCTGATGGTGGAGAATACCGATGCCCACAGCAGGGGCAGCCAGAGGAGGCCTACTGACCAACCGCAGCTAAGGAGACAAAAAGCAAAACCCCACCCCAGTCTGTTACACAGAATTATACTGATTATGGTCCAAAATATCAGATAAGTCGAATGAACAAAAACAAACATTTACACTTCCTTACCTTACAGCCGAGCTGTTTTTCAAACCGGGGGGACACAAAAAACCAGCTTCCCATGTTCTGGGGCTCTTCTTGGCTCCAGATAAACTCTATTGGTAAAAGGTTTACATAAGGTTTAAAAGTAGATTGAGATTCTGCACAAACCATATACTGGGATTACACACCATTGTATATAGAATGTCTTTCTGCCCTAGTATAAGGATTTCTCTTGAATTATAAGACTCAACCACGTTCCAACCTGTCAAAGCACCTGGGCACAAAGTCAACTCCCTTTGAGATGAACTGAAACCCTGAACTTCAGACCCAATTCTCACGAACGCTCTTGTGGCTGAATGATCACAAAAAGTCCACGTGCTCCAAAGGTTGAAGGAAACCAATCACAGAAACGTGGAGCTTGTTACTGTAATAACACGTGTATTATGTTATATTGCTCTTGTCAGTTTCAGATGTTGCCTCATCATCCATCAACCTGTTTCTGAGATTCATTGAAGGCGTTTGCTAATGAAAATGGCAAAGAAAGCGTATATGAAGGGAAGCTCTCCAAAGTTTTAGGACAACTTTTAAGACTCGTTTTAGCAAATCTGTATATGATTTCCTCAAATAAAAACTTAGGGAAGTTTTCTACAATTTCCATGACAAACTTGGAGCCCAGCACAGGGCTGAACATGTGAGCTGGACTTCGCTAGCGGAGCAGCGGCCGATTGCCGAGATAAAGTCTCTCACATCTGACTGGTTGAGTGTCCAAAAAGTCGAAATTTTTACGATGACGATACGACAAAATGTTTAAAATATTGTACATTTAGTGCGGCAGGCAAATGTAACATGATGCATTGGGACGCTGCCAAGATGTGCCAATGTCATGCCTTAATCTCACCAGCAGTCGGATGAGTGTCGGATGGTGTAATAGCGTGAGTTTTTAGTGTTTAAAAGCCCAATTTTAACTCGTCTCTCGTCGTCATACACTGAAACGGAGCGCGCCTGGCTCCGACCCTCCAGTGGTGTAAATCGCTATGTTTTGCAAAAATATGTACTGTAATTTGTTAATTCTATAAAAAAAATATAAAATAACAGTATAATACCCCACACTGATCACCATTCTTTAAGACTCCTGGGTAGGCAAGGCCACGTCTAGACGATATTTTCAAGTTACAATAGGGTCATCGGAACGCATTATATAAAATATTCGCTTCATAACTTCATGCTTCTGCGCCGTGATTGGCTGGTCAGCTTTAGCATGCGAGTCATGGATACTATAGTTTATCGTGGATAGAAAGAAATTGATTCCTCTCTAAAATAAAGCAAACACAAACACTAATACTTAAAAAAAAATGTAAAGAAAAATAAACTGAATACAATCTGTAAACCCTGTCATTATTTCTGATTTGGCAAAACAGAAGACGAAAGATGGAGGTCATGGCAACGCCTCACCTTTGGCGTTACTGTATTTGCTGAGCTCTTGCTGTAGGGTGTCTGTGGGGAAAGGGCAAAGCTCCTCCACTCTGATCAGCGCTGTGTTCTTACTCGCCTCGGGCAGCGTCTCTCGTTGCTTCAGCAGTGCATAATAGTGCTTACCTGAGCAAAGAAGCACTCGCTGCACACTTGCGACACACAGCATACAAAACGTCAAGATTATTAAAGGTCGACCGGATTATTTTCGAGCATGACGAACATCGACAAAATGCGTTTCTTCGTAGCACGACTTACCTCTCAGGAATTACTGAGGTGTCACCTATTACGGGCTTGAAGCGCGTTCCAGGTCCCATTTCCTCTAAGCTCGACACTGCCCCCTAGTGTTACATGAAGAAAACGTTTTCAGCTGGCACACATTGAGTCACTGGTTGAAATAATAATAATAAATAAATCTAAAACAGTGCACTGCTGGACAATTATCGAATGCTAAACTCACAGAAAAACGCAGCAGTGTTTTGGGGGATGCCACGATGAGTGGTTTGCGGAAGTTTCGGATCATTTGTCTCCGCAGCAGGTGGAAGTACTGAGCCGGAGTTGTTGGATTTACCACGGCCATATTTACTACGTCACCATCGATGCCTTCCTCTTTACTGTCACACAGCTGTTTGGGGGGGGGGGGGGGGGATTAATAACACAAGCTGTCAATTACTTAAGCAGGAGGAGTTCTGGACTTGAGTTGATAAGACACGAGGTGCTCACTTGTAAGAAACGCTCGATGCGGCAGGACGAGTGCTCCGGTCCAGCTCCATCGTAGCCGTGTGGGAGCAGGATGACCATGCCGCTCTGCAGCAACCACTTAGCCTCACCTAGAAGAATAAAAATAAGTAAATAAATAAATAAGTAAGAACTTCATTAGGTTCCACAGCTAAAAACCTCATTACGGCTTCCAAAATATAAAGTCTAGTGTATTTGTATTTATTTATTTATTGTTTTTATCTACATTCACTTTTCAGGCTTCTACACAATTATAATATTTATTACAAAGTTTTCTTGTACCTCCAGAGAGAAAGGTGTCAAAGATGATTTGTGCTCCATTGAAGAAATCTCCAAACTGAGCTTCCCATATAGGAAGCAATTTCGGCTGTTCGATGCTCATTCCGTACTCAAAACCCAACACTGCCTCTTCAGACAGTGCACTGTTACACACCTAAAATGAAACGCACATCCAGCTCATACACAACGACCACAACACTGATGCAGAACCGGAAATATGAATTTATAAAATGAATACAGAATCAACAGAATTTAATGTGTATTCGATTCATTCGATCATTACTTGGTCTTGATCTGACCTCCAGATGGCCTTTTTGTTGAGGGTCAATGTGATTGAGAGGAATGTACATGTCGTTGGACTCCTGGCACACAACCATGGCATGGCGTTGACTGAATGTACCACGACCGACATCCTGGCCACTGATCCGCACGTCGAAGCCTGCAATAAAGCAAGCAGGATAGAAAAAAAAAAAGCCTCGCTGTAAAATCAAAAATGAAGTACAGGTAACACAGAGTTGTGACGGTTCGACGTACGATTGTTAGATCTTACGATAATAGAGTTACGACAAAATTTAAAAAATACAGGTAGTTAGGATGGAGACGCGTTTTGTTGACACGGTCGAGACATGGTCCAGCCTAGCTAGAAAGTCTAAAAGAATGTATGAGGTAGAATACTACAATTTGTTAATAATTTACAAAATACATTA
Source organism: Silurus glanis (assembly GCA_014706435.1). NCBI lineage: Eukaryota > Metazoa > Chordata > Actinopteri > Siluriformes > Siluridae > Silurus > Silurus glanis. The sequence goes on from JAAIIK010020108.1 coordinate 270,453, forward strand.
CATAATTTAGCAGAACAGAGCCATTCACACTACCGTAATGTAGACATTTGACAGTATATATGTATGGGAGCTCACTGTATGCTCCGTTTTAGTGTCTGGTGATGCCGATAAAAAGGTGACAGACAACTGTTAAAATGGGCTTTAAAACACAAAAAATAGGGGCTGAATACACTGAGAATTAGCGCTACAACAACTAATCGAAAAATCTTATCGAATAGTTGGGCTGCTCAAGTTACGGGTTTGTGTGATGGCAAGATAAGTTAGAGAGCACAGGGTCAACCGGCAGCAAGAAAAAAAGAGGAAAAGAAGTCATCAAAGAGGAGCTTGTTTGGGATGGAAGTACCACAGTGATGCACGAGCACATGAAAAGAAAACACAGTGGTGTGACAGAAGATGACGAAACATCAGCACGGTGAGCAAAAACTGTAGAATCCTCATCATGTGAAAACGGTAGAGCTTTATGAAGTGCTACTGCGTAAACTGTTTGTTTGTAACTTCAAGATAGTCGCACTGGATCTGTTCTGATTGTGCAATCCACCGTGCCATTCGCCGTTGCCGGCTAAAACTCTATAGGTCAAAAAAGAAGCCATATCTAAACATGATCCGGAAGCGCAGGAGTTTTCTCTGGGCCAAGGCTCATTTAAAATGGACTTTGGCAAAGTGAAAAACTGTTCTGTGGTCAGACGAATCAAAATTTGAAGTTCTTTTTGGAAAAATGGGACGCCATGTCATCCGGACTAAAGAGGATAAGGACAAACTCGAAGCTCACTCGCGACATCGTGATGGATTCAGTTAAACACTAAATCTAAAAGCAGCAAATGATCACGTTTTTAGTCACTGTTGTGGTTTTCAGGGAATGATTAAGCATTTGTACACCAATGCAATTTTTTCCCTTTTTTAATCAAGCCTGTTAGTTTGCTGGGTAGCCTGGGCCACGTCTCGACATTCGAGTTCTGATGAAGTCATGGCAATGGGAATTCCACTAGTGTGAGAATCCTGGTAATATCTTGTCGATATTTTCAAGTCGGTGAACTACCTGTATTATTAGGATCGACCCAAGCATTTACCAATGAAAGGATTACTACGCAGTTTAAAAGGGGCTTGGAAATCTGCTTACCCTGACTGAGAAGAGTGCCGAATGCCAGCGCCTCGGCAGTAGACCAGTCCAGCGCGGTCCCTACTTCAAGTTTTTGCAGTCTCGACTGCAAAAGATCAGATGCGATCAATTGCCACAAACACCAGAGACACAAACAACTATAGATATGGGTGTCATGGTCAAGTGTCCACATACTTTTAGAAAGGTAATAAAAAGGAAAGGAGAAAATGACCTGAACGTCGAAGCAGGACACATAGGAGGAAGTGCAAAACCTCTACCTTTATATGCGTCTTCACAAGGTGACTGTGCACCTCGATCTCCTCGGGGATCTCCACCGATTTTGCTCCCACATACTGCAGCAGGGGAACAGTTACACCAGTGTCCCAGGCCGAAACTCTGTTCTGTGGCTCGACCAGATCACCCCAGCGGCCCTGCAGGTTGGTGGGTGGAGGGCTGAAGAAAGTCATGTTAGCCAGACGATCATTGAGGTAAGAGTGGTAGGCTGTTTTAATCTGAACATGTTCTTCATCAGTCATCAGTCCCTCTGAGATCAGCTGCTCGGTGTAGGAATCGGGGATGCTCTTCCTTGTTCTGTAAATCATAGAGGAGTTGGTTTAAATTAGAACGTATTCATGGACCACGTAATGGAAGTCAGAACAGACCGTGAGCTCACCGGATGATTTTATACATGGCAGGGTTTGTGAAAAACGGCTCGTCCAGCTCGTTGTGACCCCACTGACGATAGCACAGCAGGTCCACTATGACGTCCTTCCTGTAGCGCCTCTGATACTCTACAGCTAACCGTGTGGCTCTGAGGACCTCTTCAGCGTCGACGCCATTTACATGGATCACAGCACAGTCCACCATCTTACCTGGAAGAAACACCAAAAGTCTATCACATGACATGCGGGCGTCAGCGTGTAAAAATTAAAAGTTCTTTTCTCCCTCCATCTTCGTTCAGTACATTTATTGACCTGCAGGTGGCAATGTTTCATTTTTAGTAGTTACTAAAAACAAATACAGGTAGTCCCAGAGTTACTATACACTAAATCATGGGTCTTCAACTGAAATTGCTTGAGGTCCAGTAAATGAACCCTCCTCGCCAGCTGAGATCCAGACAATTATATACCTAAAAACATTAATTTCATTTCTAATTGCCCAGAAGCTTTAGCACCCTTCCTTTTCTTAGCCATCTAATATTGCAGTGAAGAAGTAGGCATTCGCAACTTCTGCTAGGAATTTTCGAAGAAGGCAATGCTGATGTGATAAGAATGCCCTGAGAAAGTTGATTAGTTTCATCACTGTATCCATAACTTCTGCACACTCTTCTGACAGACTGGTGGATAATACAGTGATATGAGCAGAGGTCTGGATTATGCTTTTTCATCCAAGTCAGTGCTCCCTTTTTCTTTTCCTAGCATGGATGGTGCTCCATCTGTTGTGATGGACACGTTTCAGGCTGATCCTTCTTAGCGTCAACATCTCTTTTATGGCCATTATTCGTCTTCTCCTCTAGTGTGTGTTGCAAGTGCGTTAACACCTAAGATGTCCTCAATGAAATCTTCCCCCTCTGCATAGTAAAATCTGATGTACACCACAAACTGAGCATCGTCATTAATATCACTGCCAAAGCTATGCATCCTGTGCTAATATTTCAGCTCTTCTTGTAGCTGGTGCAGCTGAAAAGGGTGTTTGTTGAATTTTTTCTCAGTTCATGTCTTTCCTTTCCAGTTAAAAGTGTTTCACACACACCCTCCATGCACTCCTTTACTATTTCCCCCTCTGTAAAGCGATTTTCCTATAATCCACTGTATTCTCAGTAGAACACTCATATTCTGGTTGTTGGGCTGTGAGTGAGTGAGTGAGAGAACCCGTGTAGATCGCTCGCTTTTCCGTGCCCTTACTTTGTACTGCAGAGGGTACGTTTCTTCCAAGCGTCTATGTTTAGTTTCGTAATGGCGTTTCATGTTTCCACTTTGACAACCGCAACAGACGCCGAGCGAGTGAGACACACTGGCCTCGTACAGCTCGATGCAGGAAGGATAAATGCGTATTTCTCCACACATCCCTCTCCGAAAACTCGGCTTTCAGCATCAACTTTCCTTATTTTTGAGAATGCCTTTGTTTTTCACTCGCTGTTCGTAGCACCGGTGAGCATAGCAACTGTAGTAGCGACCCGTGGCGCCGTACGACCCAAGCGGCTTTACTGAGCTCACCTTGATGTGTCTAATATCAATGTGATTTTATTATAAAATACAGTTTGCCATATATTTATTTCATAACGTGAAAAGGCTTCGCGGTCCGGCTGGACGCATCTTGCGGACCGGATTCCGCCAGTGGGTGACCCCTGCACTAAATTATGTACTGTAACGTAACAAATGACAGTACGCTACCCGATACTGATCACCATTCTTTAAGACTCCTGTGTAGGCTAGGCTTTGTTTTTATCTTATGATAGATGAAGTTACAATGGACACTAGACCATGTGCTATTTGAACATCCCATTCCACATTTGATGCCTATTTGCCGTCATAACTTCCACTCTTCACTTTTCTAGATTTTGGAGATTTAAACACATTTGGCCACATAAGTGTTAAGTTACGTCAGGTACTGATGTAAGGTGAAGAGGCCTGCGGTGGAGTCAGTGTTCCAATTCATCCCAGAAGTGTTTAGTAGGTTTGAGGTCAATGCACTAAAGTACCGTATTTCCCGGACTATAAGCCGCTACTTTTTTCCCACGCTTTGAACCCCGCGGCTTAAACAATGAAGCGGCTAATTTATGGATTTTTCCTGGTTTTTCCCGGTTTCACAAGCTTCAAGCCAAAAAACTGAGCCCAATAACATTAGACCAATGAAATTGCCGTACGGGTTCAGGTGAACCAATGAAATTCTTTATATTAAATCAGACGCGCTCCCACTGAATCGGGCCGCACCCCATCATAAATATGGATGAGGTTCCTCTGACGTTTGACCTGCCGCTCACTCGGACTGTCTACAGGAAATGAGAATCATTCGTCACGCTGAAAACAACCGGGCATGAAAAAACACATTTCACCTGTGTTCTGAGCTGCACGACGATGCACAACGATGCCAAAAGAAAAACTCTCGAGAGAAAATGTTGTGAAAGGAAGGAGGAAGAAAGTGAACAATGACTTTCTTGGTAGGCTACTGTTTAGATACAAGCCGTGTAACAGACACCGTCTTTCATTAAAGCCTGTGTAAAGTTCATTAGTTTCAATGTAGGAACCTGCGGTTTATAGACAGGTGCGGCGTATTTATGTTCAAAATAAAAATCTTTGTAAAATTCAGTGGGTGCGGCTTATATTTGGGTGCGCTTAATAGTCCGGAAATTACGGTAGGCCACTTGAGATTGTCCACTTCAACCCATGTAAAGCATATCTTCACGCTGCTGGGCTTTGTGCACAGGGAAACGGTTTGGGTCTCGTAGTTTAAGTGAGGAAAAAAATTAAATGCTACCGCATCCAAAGGCCGTGTACCTTTGTGATAAGAGTTTGGGGAAGAACTACAGAATTTGAAGGAAATGGCAGGTGTCCCAAAGCTTCCGCATAGTGTAGATCTGCATTCTTATCACTGCTTTATTTTATTTATTCATTTTAATCCCAATACTTAAAACACATTCCATTTATTTCTGTAAACAGATTTTTTTTTTTAAATGCCTTTCATGTCCTCCTTTAAAATGCATACATCGGTCTGGTTTCCATGTAGTGGACTATAAATAGAATTAGTCCTGGAACCTACCAATGTCACTGCAGTACAAGGACGAGCGGGCTCTCTCAGAGGGAGTGGTGTAGCCTACTTGGTTGTTCACGATAAGGTGGATGCTTCCACCGACTCTGAAGTGAGGGAGCTTCGACAGTGTGAAGGTTTCTGGTACGATTCCTTGTCCGGAGAACGAGGCATCACCATGGACCTGAAGACATTGCAAGAAAGAATTTCAAAAGCACATTTTTGGATTCTTGAACCGAAAATAAATCATTAGTCAGACAAAGCATCTGTTGTAGTGGAACAAAAATATAGAAATATTAAAGAGATCAAGTCAAAACGAGACTTTTCTCTGGAAACCGCAGTTATTATTTCGACATTCTCGCCTGCTATATTTTTTTTGGGAGAATTTTTATGATTCCTGGATTTGTCGGTACGCCTGAACCATCCTAGGACAGCGGGGATGGGAAACACAAAGCTGAGTGAATCATTTCGCTCATACAGCAAAAACCACAAATCTCCAGAAGGTTTATACACACAGGCTAAAATCACAGTATCTGCTTTCTTTATATAAAAGGTGGGAAGTAGTGAAGTACAAATACTTTGTAACTGTACTTAAGTAGATTTTTCTAGTATCAGTACTTTACTTCACTGCTTATTTTTCAGACAACTTTTTACTTTCACTTATTTTTATTAATTAGGCGTGTAACGGTACACGTATTTGTACGGTAATTTTTCAGTGAAGGGCTTTCGGTTTTGGTGCGCATGATGTACCGAACGCAACTCGCTTTTATGTGCGGAACAGTCGGAGTTCTCTCAGGAATTTTGTTTTGTTTTCCGCATTCCAGGTTGCTTCGTTCCGCAATAGAAGAAAAGACGATTTACGCTTCTTAATTTATAAGTAATTTTCTTCGAATAAATGTTACATATACAAATGAGAGTATTTTTATCGGCATGGAACGCATTATCCTATTTTACATTAATTTATATGGGAAAAATGATTTCGCTTAACGAGTGTTTCGCATTACGAGGAAGATTCTGGAACAAATTCTGCTCTTTATGGCGAGGTGCCACTGTATTAATATATTAACATGATATGAGGTCCAGTTACCAGCGTGACACCAAAACTGGTAGTTGCAAAGCCTACTTTTTACTCAAGTACATTTAGCCCAAACTTCTTTACTTTAACTTGTGAAAAAGTGTAATCAGTACAATGTGTGTACTTTTGCCATATAGCTTTTTTTTTTTTTTTTAAGAAATTAAATTGAGAAAGAATTATGTGGTCATCAGCTGACATACACATTTAAGTTGACGGTCTGGAAGATTTTAGATTATGCAGTTGTTGTTATTAAAAAAAAAAAAAAAAAAAAAAAAAAAAAAAAAATGCGGAGCAGCCAAAAAAAATAAATTTAAAAATAAAAATAAATAAAAAAATACACAACTTAAGCTAAAGCCCTAGGAACCATGTCCAAAATTAAATACGACTTGTTTCTGCACAACTACTTGTAAGCGAACACAAATAATCATAAAACCTGATTTCATTCGCATCAAGGAGCCGATTCCCCGATAATTGAAAATGTGTTCATTTCAAACTTCAAGTTTTGGAGCAAACAAGCCAAAAATGCATTCAGCATCCAAGTGTTTCAGAGTCGACCAATGGATATTGATCTTCGTATTGAATTTAAATCAGCGATTGAGACCAGTGCTTACTGAAATATATAGTGAGTGACAAATTTTGCATTGTATATTGCAAACAGGTTTTAGAATAAACAATGATTTTCTTCTATATTTTCTTCAAAGCAAACGCTCTAGAGTCTGGATTCCTCCAAAAACACAACCGTTCCTATTGCGTGTTTGCCATTTGTTGCACTTCTTCATCCAAACGGAAGTTCTTTTCACCCAGTGCCTTCCCAAAAACAGAATGTTGCTGATTGCTGATGACTCATGTAAAATTACAGCTGTGTAGATTCTGGTTCCCAAATTTATCTCACGATTTTAAGGTTTTCTTTTGACTCAGTGTTTTCGGTGCAAGAAAGACAAGTGCAGAAACGCATGATCACATGACCTACTGTCGGTGATTGGGACATATTTTGAACATATACATATCTTAAAAAAAACTTAAAAAAACCCCAAAAAAACTAATAATAATAATTGTAGTAATGATATTAGATAAGATAAATAATTAGTTTTATCAGTTAAAAGTGCAGACATTTGTTACCAAGAACAATGCTGCAAACTAGAGGTTGAATGATGAATCGGTTTTGCCGATTAATCAGCACCGATAGTTGATTGCTGTAACTATCGGCAATCTGCAAAAATACATAGTTTATCCGCCTACCGGTTGGCTGTCATTAGAGACGCATGGTATGCAGCAGAGGTCGACCGATAGTGGAGTTTACCGATATCGATAGCTCTGTTGGATCGTACTCGTCGATAACCGATTAATCGGTTCGTCTTTAAATGGATACTGGTTAAAAATAACAAACACTGCATGTAAAATAGTATTACATGCGGCCTCTAGAGGTGAATCACTGATGCCATGTGCAATTTCTTTTTACACGTGAGCCTGCACGCTGCACGGAGAGCGCTATATTATATTTATTATATATTCATTAACAATCATTTATTAATTATATTTATTCATTAATAAATATTTCCTTCAACACATTTTCATGATTCAGTTGTTTTTTTATTTTTTAATGTTTGTAATAAACTTAAATACTATTTTACATGCAGTGTTTGTTATTTTTAACCAGTATCCATTTAAAAAACGAACCGATTAATCGGTTATCGACGAGTACGATCCAACAGAGCTATCGATATCGGTAAACTCCACTATCGGTCGACCTCTGCTGCATACCAATAAAACGTTTAGTCTATGAAACGTGACACGATAGAATGATTAATGCCACCCGATTAAAGATCAGCCAATTTTAAATCCATAAAATGCAGCGATTCCATACCATAACTGCAGATTTAAAATATAAAACCTTTGTACCTGCACCTAAAACTAATCTAAGAAACAGATGAATGTAGCTGAAGATGGAAACAAAAAAATGCAACTGTGACAAGCTTTCATGCAGAAATTCCAAAAGTACCTGCAAACAGATGACTTTGTCTCCAGGCCGAGAGTGGCTGTCGTTAGAGTAATCCCCATCCTTCCTGATCTGTTGTCGGCCACGCGTTTTGCCCTGAGTAACAGGGTTAATGGCCTCCAAATGGGATGGGTTGGGAAGCATAGTCACGTGCAGAGGGTTTTCAGCGCCCACTTCCAAATCCACAGAGGAGGTGAGGTGAGAGAGGACGTCCCCGATGGCGGGCGAGTTCTCGGGAAATTCGCTGAGGCCTCTTATTTTACGAAACATCAACTGGATTTTAAAATATAAAGCATATATAAATAAAATAGTGCATATATTTCTTCAAATTACTTTTCCGTTTCTTATGCTCTGTGCTTTGAAGAAAAATTGAAATAAGGAAGGATGGGCTTTTGTGCTAATCACCATCCCTGAGATGATCAGAGCAGCTGTGTCTGACATGCCTTCTCTGCTATGTGTATCACTGTAGCTGACCGCCCTTTCTTTTACTCTGTGCACATCATCACTGCTAATTATAGAAGCCAACTAAATAAAGACCAACTAAATTAATGTCCTTTTACAATTTGCATAAATAAACCAAGTGTTCATACATTTCTAGCATCCATGTCATTTAAATTTGTGTCTTACATTTAAATTCAATGTAGAAATAATTAAAATGTAAAATAGTACACACACACACACACACACACACACACACACACACACACACACACAATCTCACAAAAGTGAGTGCACCCCTCACATTACAAAAACCACTGCAGTGTACCTTCTCAAGGGACAACACTATAAAAATTTAACTTGGATATATTTAGGTCAATGTGCAGCTTTTATAGCAGTATAGATTTATTGTCCTCTGAGAACAACCCCCAGTGAGTACACCCTAAATGCACATGTCATAACTGTGTCCAAAGTGTCAACATTTTTCAATATTCCTTGATCCTCCTGGGCATGGAATTCCCCGGTGACATCATGAATCTGCTGGATGTTAGACACATGGATGCCCCCACAGGTGCTACCCCCACAGGCATACTTGGCCACTCAATGACCTTTACCAAGCGCAGTTGTCATCTTTTGGGTGTGTTTGAGGTCATGTTGGAAAACTGCTGTTCATCCAGTGGTCAGTATGAGAGAATTGTACTCAAAGCACCAAATTGTAACTGATCTAATAGAAGATACACAAATTCGTATGGTCCCGTCAAGCAGACAAAAACATGAACATCATGAACAGGACATGCGGCTTTCCAGGGTTAAGCGACATACAGCTGTTACTTAGGGTGTACTCACTTTTGTTGGCAGTTATTTAGACCAGTGGTCCACAACCCCTGGGCTGCGGACCGACACCGGTCTGTGGATCAATTGGTACCGGGCCGCACAGAAATACATAACTTACATTTTTTCCGTTTTCTGGACGATGTTTTATTTTGGAAAATTACTCTCCGCCACTAAACTCACTCTTGATGCATGTCATGATGCCTCGGTCACATGTCTTACCTACATCCTCTACCTTCTTAAAGGGGCTCCGGCCGCTAACACAATACATTACCGCTAAATTCAAACCCCCAAGCGAGCAAAATGAACAAAAAACAACACCACAGTGGATTCACGTTTATTATTATATTTAGAAAATACCAGTTTTTATGCCGGTCGTATCATTTTATTTTGTTGTATTTATCCACCACACCTTAAGACCGGTCTGTGAAAATATTGTCTGACATTAAACCGGTCCGTGGCGCATAAAAAGGTTGGGGACCGCTGATTTGGACAATAACGGATATATTTTAGAGTAGTCAATGTGCAGCTTGTATAGCAGTACAGATTTACTGTCCCCTGGAAAATAACTCAACATACAGCCAAGTTTCATTTCTAGAGTATTGTCCCTTGAGAAGATATATTAAAATAGTTGCTGAAATGTGAGGGGTGCACTCATTTTTGAGAGATACTGTATACATTGGTTTGACTATATAGTGTGACAGTTTGTCAACTCACTTAGCAGACACATAATCTGGATTTTCAATTCACATTGAAAAAATATTCTCAGGGTCCCCTGGTGGTCTAGTGGTTAGGATTTGGCGCTCTCAACGCTGCAGCCCGGGTTCGATCCCCGGTCAGGGAACCAACCCCAGCCATTAGGGTTGCACAAGCCTTAGTGCCGGTCCCAAGCCCGGATAAATGGGGAGGGTTGCGTTAGGAAGGGCATCCAGCGTAAAAACATGTGCCAAATCAAACATGCGGATGATCCGCTGTGGCGACCCCTAATGGGAGAAGCCGAAAGAAAGTTTATTGAAAAAATACTCTCCTGAGCGATATAATTCGTTTGTTTTCTAGATTCTGTTTTGTAATCGTGTGTTAGAAAATCCGGTTGCTTCATCATGCCAAGGCAAGATCACGAAGATCGAATATAGAAACATTGCAGCTCCAATTTGGGTTAATCATCAACTTATGGAATGAATCAGTAGAAGATATATGAAGGATTTCAAACTAAACATAAACTGGAGCACTGAAAAAAAAAAAACGTTCACAGGAAATACAGTGAAAGGTTTTTGTCAGGAAGTAATGATAACCATTTAGTTACTTTTTTCAAATGAAAAAATGTGTTCCATCAGGTTTTCTGCCATTTCTGAAGGTTTACTAACAGGTTACTACATGTAGCTTTGCTGTATCTTATTCCTTGTTTCCTCAAGGCTGGATAAAACAACTGGCTCAGCTGGCTCTCAAAAAAAAAAAATGAAAAAATTAAAGTTGCTTAAAAGGTGTTTAACATCCCAATTGCATATTATTTATTTTTTTTTATTTTTTTTTACTTTCTATTATTGCATTTCACAGACCCAGTCTTCTGTCTGCTAAAATAAATTGAGAGAGTGGTTCTGTATTTTCGGTCTATTCCAGCTTATCCGTGATCATCTACAAATCCTTGTTGTTTTTCTGGTCAGTGATAAGGAATCATTTATTAATTCACTTTTACTCCTTTAGTATTTTGTTAAAAGACTATATGCCATGCATTTCACATTTTAAACCATTTCCACAACACATTTACTCGGATTAAAATAGCACCATTTATATCTTTTGAACAGACACGTGTGTGTATGTTGTGTGTACTGTAGGGCCTAACAAATCACCTTGTATTTAATGATTTTTAAAAGACATATGCACGTTCGTTTTGTTTCTATGCAACAAATTAATTAAAAGGCAAAAACACACAAGAATTCTATAATGAAGGTCCAGAAGAAAGTACTTGGACTCATCTGTTCACAATTTGACATTGTTGGCTATAACAGAATAACTTCTGTAGAATGGAGAACAAGTCAAACATGGAGGTGGACGCTTAATGGTTTGGGGTTGTTTTGGAGCAGGGAATGTTGGAGACTTCTTGAATGTATGGAAAACTAAACCAACATGGCAACCGTTTTCGACACCATGCAATTTCATCTCGACTGCGGCTAATTGGAAACAAATTCAAGCATTTTTTTTTAAAGAGCAAACAGTGGTCAGGAGTGATAGCTATCATGGAAGGTCCTGCTCAGTCACCGCACCTAAATACTATTACACTGCTCTGGGATGAACCAGATCACAAGGCCAGAAAGAAATCTCCAACTAGTGAAGAACATCTTTTTGTAGGTTTTACAAGAGGCATGGCAATGTATTGCAGCTAGATGTTTGGAGAAACAAACTGTCCAGATGCCAAGGAGTGTGTAAAGCCGTTATTCATGCTAAGGGAGAATTTTTCATTGAAACATCTGTACATTTATATATTTGTTTGGTCAAATCTTTCTATTACATTACCTAGTTTACCGCATAACATTTTTTTTCCTTAACGCCATGTCAACTTCTAGGGTTATATTCATTCAAGTTTGGTTATACAATTTAATAGAACATTTCCTCTTAAAACTTTGATCGTTCGCAGTTAATTTGCTTAAAAACCTTTTCGAAAGTGTAAACAGAGTAGAACAATTTTCTCCAAGTACTATAAGTATTACAGTCCATCAAAACATGCTTAACGGACATCGGGATTTGACAGGTTTGGCATTTTGGATGATTAGTTTATTGCATATAAACATAGGGAATATGCAGGTCTCAAAAGCCATAAAACACTAGGTGTCCAGTCTTTCCCTGTTCCCATTTTATTGTAAAAACATTCAGAATTTACATATTTCTACTAAGATTTTAGAACTGTTTAGAGAATCCTCTGTGATATTTTGTAAAGTACTGTATTTCCCGGACTATAAGCCGCTACTTTTTTCCCCACGCTTTGAACCCCGCGGCTTAAACAGTGAAGCGGCTAATTTATGGATTTTTCCTGGGTTTTTCCCGGGTTCACAAGCTTCAAGCCAAAAAACTGAACCCCATAACATTAGACCAATGAAATTGCATAACGGGTTCAGGTGAACCAATGAAACTCTTTATATTAAATCAGATGCGCTCCCACTGAATAGGGCCGCACCACATCATAAATATGGATGAAGTTCCTCTGACGTTTGACCTGCCGCTCACTCGGACTGTCAACAGGAAATGCGAATCATTCGTCACGCTGAAAACAACCGGGCATGAAAAAACGCACTTCACCTGTGTTCTGAGCTGCACAGCATCGAGAGAAAAGCTTCACCGATGGTGATTTTTAAATGCACGACGATGCCAAAAGAAAAACTCCAGAGAGAAATTGTTGTGAAAGGAAGGAGGAAGACAGTGAACAATGACTTTCTTGGTAGGCTGCTGTTTAGATACACGCAGTGTAACAGGCACTGTCTTTCGTTAAAGCCTGTGTAAAGTTCATTAGTTTCAATGTAGGACCTGCGTAGTACCTGCGGCTTATAGACAGGTGCGGCTTATTTATGTTCAAAATAAAAATCGTTGTAAAATTCAGTGGGTGCGGCTTATATTTGGGTGCGCTTAATAGTCCAGAAATTACGGTAATTACATTGTGGATGGCTAATCCTTCCATTTTTTTTTTTTTAAACTAACCTCTGGTGGGAAGTGCAAAAGTCCGGTAAGCAAGTTGAGGCGTCCGCGGTGAGGCATTCCCATGACCACGTCCGTTACGCCACTCTTCGCAGCCGAACGGAAAAGCTCAAAGAAAAATCCCATCATGCTCTCTGCTCCCTCGCCGCCATACCGCTTCACTGTTGCGAACTTAGTGCCTAGAAAGTGGTCGAATTCCTATAAATCATAAAACAAACAAACGAGATTAGATAAAATTTTTTTTTTAATCTTTGAGACACGACTTTCCAAATACGATCGATTCCTAAAATAAAACCAAACGTAACATGAGAAAGGTCAGATATCATAATGCAGAAATATCCCAAATATAAAAACACCTTCATAGCCATGGAAAATATTCATTTCTGATTGGCTGGATGGTGTTAAAACAGACCTGGACAGACATGTACCTGACTGATACTGTGGTGTTATTTATTGCTGCCTCCTCTTGTTTCAGCAAACGCTGTCTTGTGTTTTCGTTTGTTTACATCCCTACGTTAGACTGGCTTTAGCAATTCACGTGTAAAGTTCAAGAGTCTGTCATCAAATGATTTCTACAACCCACTAGACACACTTTCATTTAAATAAAACATCTTAGGAGCTAACAGAACTGCTACAATGCGAGACCAACGTTTGTGCGTGACACATTGGCATATTTCATATTCTTATAAAATCATAAACTAATTTTCTTTTAGGAACCTCAACCAATCCTGGGAACACGTTACACAAAGCAGAATACACTTCGTTTGGGATGCCAGTGTATCACGACTCATTATGCACACATTTTAACAAATAGGGGAAATTTTCTGTGTGACCAATCCACCTACTGTCAGGTTAATACAGTATAAAACCACAGAACCTCACGCCAGACACACACAGTATTGACTTAAATGATACAATCTCCCCCTATACTGATTATATTAATGATGATATGTCTGTGTACTCTCAAATTATTCATGAGGCCAAAACACAAGTCGGGCAACCTAAAGACAAGCGTGACTGTCTGGATCCCTACAGTGAAACAGAACACCACAACGCTACGCAGGTTCACTCCAGAGAGTCTAAAAGCCTGGACTGCACAAACAGTACAGTGCATGTACATTGGTTTTTCACTTATCGGAGGTAGTAGCTCAGTGTTTAAGGCATTAGACTTTGGATTGGAAGGTCAATCTTACCACCACCAAGCTGGACCCTTGAGCAAGAGGTCGCTCTGGGTAAGGGCACCCGCGGAAAAGCCATAAATGTAAATTTCACCCCTTGGCTTTCAGTGGTGTCCTGCCTGCATCAATTCACCTCTTAATACCAACATTATGCCACCACCAATATTATACAAAAACGCAGTATAACAGAGCAGCATCACCGACTGGTATCTCGTACTGTGAGAATGAATGGCATTACTGAAGCAAGAAACCAAATGAACACAATTCAACAAGTCTCCTTTCACTGTAGCCACAGCTGCATCTCCCACATACATCTCTAGAAGAAGCATCAATATTAATCTCATAAAATGACCCTGGGTTTTCTGTGTATTAATTACTGTAGTATTGGAGATTTGAAACTAAGGCAAATAGTGTGTTTTTTTTGCAAATTCTACAGGAAAGAAAACGCAAAAGTATAACTGGTTAAAGAAAAAGCGAAACCACTGTTCTGAACTGTTTTGGCCGATCAAATGTAACTCCAATGGAAACAGACACTCCTAGAGGCTGCACAGCTGAGAGAAAAGCTACGAAATAAAGAGAACAGACTACTGGGAATAATTAAATACATTTTCATAAACAGAAAATATATTCAAATGTGAGTCATGGGTTTTGGTAATTCACAGAGAGGTCTGATCCCTGATCAGGACATGTGAATAAATCTAAAAGGAAGCAAAATATAAATACTAAATTATATATATATATATATATATATATATATATATATAATTTATATATACATATACATGTATATATACATATACATACATACATACATACATACACACACATACATACATACACACTATAATGTATACACACATACACAATATAATGCATGTATACATTATATTGTACATACATACAACATATAATGTATACACACCTACATATATATACATATTTCACTTTAATGAATCCTGCTCTACCGGCTCATGTACCTGTGACTCCAGCATGAGTTTCGCCAGCTCCTTTCTCTCTTCAGTTGTAAAGCTCTCCTTCTTCAGCTCCTCAAATCGATCCGTGAGCCAAACGCTCTCCTCCAGATTCTGCAGCTGACTGGTCTCCACAGAGATCCTACCGCAATATGTGGTCTCCAAGTACGAAACCACCTCCTCGGTTCGGGCCTCGGCTTTCCCGAAGTGCCTCAAACCTGCCCAAGGAAACCAGAATAATGCAATGTAGAAAAGATTTGTATTTTATTTTATGTACATTTCTGAGAAACAGTGTGTACCGGATGTCCTGAGGGTTCCCGGGAGGCTGCCATCGAGGATGCTGATCTCTGGCACTTTGTCCATAAGAGGTGCATTGGGCATTAAAGGGTTAATTCTAGCAGCTTTGTGCCCATGTGTGCGATAGGCCTCAACCAAGCGAGCCAGGCCATGGTCTGGATACACAAAGTACAGATTTAGTTACATGTTTTATGTACAGCTTCGAGAAAATCCTGACAATGACGTATATATGGGGGGATAAATAGAAGATGGAAGGAATTAAAACGTTGTTAAAGTATGCTGAAATAAGTAGAACAGTTAACTTTAGAAAATTTAATATTAAACCTAAAACACACACACACACACACACACACACACACACAAATGTAAACTTTTTAATTTATTTAATCAATTTAATTTGTGCCAATTGAATCTATTACTCAATTGAATGAAAGTGTATTTAACTTGAATAAAATATATATAATTTATCTTTTTTATTTGTGTATTGTTTTGAGAATGTAAACTGTTGATGTTTCCCAAATGTTAATAAGAATAAACTGAGTTATATATAAGTAAATAATAATAATAATAATAATAATAATAATAATAATAATTAAAAAAAAACGACAATCAATTTTATGTTTTGCATTTCTCCCCCCTAATCGTACAGAAACCGTGTACGTGACCTAAAAATCGCGGTAGGTACCGGACCGTGTACCGTTACACCCCTAATGTACAGAAGCTATAACAGTATAATAAAAGATAAAATCCAGTATATAAGTAACTGAATATCGAATCTAAGATGTTTCTGCAGGCAGTAGATGGTGTTAAGTGTGTAGACCAGTGCATTAGGAGCCACACTGACCTTGATTGAGAGAGAAGTGTGTGTTCAGCAGCGCCTGAAGCTCTGAGTCCGGCTCATCCGAGCTTCCTTTCCGGGGCCTGTACCCAAAAAC
Organism: Silurus glanis; assembly: GCA_014706435.1. Taxonomy (NCBI): domain Eukaryota; kingdom Metazoa; phylum Chordata; class Actinopteri; order Siluriformes; family Siluridae; genus Silurus; species Silurus glanis. The sequence goes on from JAAIIK010020108.1 coordinate 286,701, forward strand.
ACCCCTCTCCGTGTGGTAGGAAGCGACTAATTTCACCCTCGACAGCGTCAACGAATATCTACTAATTCTGTGCAAACTCTTCAGCATAACACCGGCAGACATTATGACACGGAGTCAAAATGCTCTTAATGGAAGCGACAGTAAACCGGCTGTAGTCTGTGCACGCTATAGGAAGCGGCCATGAGCAAGTACGAGGGGGCGGTGACAGACTGCTCGCTTCCCATTGGCTGAACAGAGAGGTCGACTGTGCTGACTCGATGCTGATTGGTCCACACATTCCCCTCTGTCTGTGATGATGTATACTTCAATGTTCTTCTTTACTAATTAATGCTTTGAGGAACATGCAAATAAATATTCAGAGCCATATTGTCTAGAAGGTTTGTGTAGGTTTTAGGTTTAATATTGTACTTCACTTGGAATGAGTGGTTTGGCCCAAACCTGCTCCTGCATGACCATACAAGGCTAGTGTACTAAAGTTGGTGTGGAGGAACTTGGGCCATGTGGAAGAACTTGGGTGGCCCAAAATCCTGACCTCAACCCACTAATTGGAAAGCAGACTACCCACCTGATAATAAAGAAGAAGAAGAAAAAGAAGAAGAGGATGATGATGACGGATGGGATAGTCAAGTGGACCACATGTTTTTTTTTCAGCCAATTGGAAGCTTTAAAAATTTGGTGTACAAGATTTTTAACTTATATATATATATACACATATATACACACACATACATACATACATACATATACACACACACACGTATATAAACATATACGTATTATATGTATATGTGTGTATATATATATATATATATATATATATATATATATATATATATATAT
>JAAIIK010020108.1:287550-313033 GCA_014706435.1 Silurus glanis
ATATATATATATATATATATATATATATATATATATATATATATATAATTAGTTACTTGATGTTAACAAGTTACTTGATGTGATGTCATATGTGCAAATTTAAATGTTTTATTAATATTTAAATAATCTGATAAATAAGTGTTCTAAATCACATATTAAAAGGTTGATTGAGATACTATGTTAATCCTTTTCAGTAATTGTATTGAGAAAAATCTGGTTGAAAAAAAAAGTATATATATTGATATATTCATATTTATTTATTTATTTTTTTTTTTTTGGTCACCCTAAATAATTGATAGATAGCAAATATAGCATTGCTTTTATTCTTAAACTTTTTGAAAAATTCCCCTACTTCTGCTTTCCTTCTAGCCACCAATCATAGTTGAACTTTAGACTGAAGGTACAGTTGACCATTACTCCTCCCACCAGTTGCACAATGTTCGCTCTAATTTTGGACAGTACTCCAACTGAGGCAATGTCAGTTCACATATTTAGCAATCCACTGGAGATGCAATGAATGTCTCATTCTTATTCACAGCTCATTACTCTGTGTTAAATCTCCACTTTGTTAAGCATTACATGGTCGGATGTAGTAAAATAGCATAGTAGTAGAAAAAAAAACATGATATTTAGTGGCTTGCAAAAGTATTCAACGCTTTTAAAAGTTACCATATCCATCGGGATTACATACATACATACATACATACATACATATATACATACATACAGCAGGAAATACATACCGTGTTTATGACCAGGTGTCCCAATACCTTTGGATAGATAAAGAGATAGATAAATTTAGTAGTGTTACTTAAACTCCAATAAAGTTAAATGCAATACTTTTAATGTGCTGTGGAGGAATTTTGGTCACTCATCTATGCAGAATTGTTGTAATTCAGCCACATTAGAGGGTTTTCTAACATGAACCACCTTTTTAAGGTCTTGCCACAGCATCTCAATAGGATTCAGGTCAGGACTTTGACTAGTCCACTCCAAAGTCTTCATTTTGTTTTTCTTCAGCCATTCAGAGGTGGACTTGCTGGTGCGTTTTGGATCATTGTCCTGCTGCAGAACCCATGTTCGCTTCAGCTTGAGGTCACGAACAGATGGCCGGACATTCTCCTTCAGGTTTTTTTGGTAAACAGCAGAATTCATGGTTCCATTTATCACAGCAAGTCTTACAGGTCCTGAAGCAGCAAAACAGCCCCAGACCATCACACTACCACCACCATATTTTACTGTATGATACCGTTTAATTTACGGTATGATGTTCTTTCACGGTCTCTGTGTTACTTTTACGCCAGACGTAATGGGACACACCTTCCAAAAGGTTCAACTTTTGTCTCGTCAGTCCGCAGAGTATTTTCCCAAAAGTCTTGGGATCATCAAGATGTTTTCTGGCAAAACTGAGACGAACCTTTATGTTTTTTTGCTCAGCAGCGGTTTTCGTCTTGGAACTCTGCAATGCAGACCATTTTTGCCCAGATCTGCAGTTCTTTGGATGTTGTTGTGGGGTCTTTTGTGGCCTCTTGGATGAGTCGTCATTGTGCTCTTGGGATAATTTTGGTCAGCCGGTAACTCCTGGGAAGGTTCTCCACTGTTCCATGTAATTGCTATTTGTGACTAATTGCTCTCACTGTGGTTCACTGGTGTCCCAAAGCTTTAGAAATGTCTTTATAACATTTTCCTGATAGATCTCAATTAGTTTCTTTCCCATTTGTTTCTGAATTTTTTGGATCTCGGCATGATGTCTAGCTTTTGAGGCTCTTTTGGTCTACTTCACTTTGTCAGGCAGGTCCTATTTAAAAGTAGCCCAAACAAGTCTTTCAAAAAAGACAAATAAATAAAGCAGTCTTTTAAACAGGTATCTTTAGTTAACAAATCGATTTACAGTTTAATGTCACAAAGTCAAACTATTATATTTCAAAAGAGAAATAAAAATTGTACTTTGGCAATGCTGGGGCTTGAACCCACAACCTTGTGGGGACCTGCTGACCAGTAACCAAACACCTTACCTACTGAGCAAGCAGTCAATAAGCCTAATGAACCAGCATGGCTTTTCCATACTTCAACACCATGTAACTCATTAAAAGTAGGCCAAACAAGTCTTTCAAAAAAGACAAAGAAATAAAGCAGTCTTTTAAACAGGTCTCGTTAATTAACAAATCAATTTACAATTTAACCAGACAAAATAGACATACTATTATATGTCAAAAGAGAAATAAAAATTTTACCTTGGCAATGCTGGATCTGGAACCCACAACCTTGTGGGGATCTGCTGATAAGCAACCCCACGCCTTACCCACTGAGCTATTAGATCTGACGTCCACAAGCAGTCAATAAGCCCAATGAACCAGCATGGCTTGATTTCCATACTTCAACACAATGTGACTCGTATTAAAAGTAGCCCAAACAAGTCTTTCAAAAAAGACAAATAAATAAAGCAATCTTTTAAACAGGTATCTTTAATTAACAAATCGATTTACAGTTTAATGTAACAAAGTAGACATACTATTATATTTCATAAGAGAAATAAACATTTTACCGTGGTGATGCTGGGGCTTGAACCCACAACCTTGTGGGGACCTAGTGACCAGTAAACCTACGTCTTACCCACTGAGCTATCTGATCTGACTTGTGCAAGCAGTCAATAAGCCTAATGAACCAGCATGGCTTTTTTTCCCATACTTCAACACCATGTAACTCATATTAAAAGTAGGCCAAACAAGTGTTTCAAAAAAGACAAAGAAATAAAGCAGTCTTTTAAACAGGTCTCTTTAATTAACAAATCAATTTACAGTTTAATGTCACAAAGTAGACATACTATTATTTTTCGAAAGAGAAATAAAAATGTTACCTTGGTGATGCTGGGGCTTGAACCCACAACCTGGTGGGGACCTGCTGACCAGTAATCAAATCAAAATAAATAAAAAAAATAAAAAAAAAGTAACTCCACACCTTACTCACTGAGCTATCCAATCTGACTTAGGCAAGCAGTCAATAAGCCTAATGAACCAGCATGGCTTCTATTCCATGCTTCAACACCATGTAACTCATGCGAAGAGATTTCTTGATTGTGAACAGGTGTGGCAGTAATCAGGCCTGGGTCTGGCTGGAGGAATTCAACTCAGGTGTGATAAACCACAGTTTCAAACACTTTTTCACACAGGGCCATGTAGTTTTGGATTTTGTTTTCCCTCAATTTAAAAACTGCATGTTGTGTTATCTTTTACTAATATTTAAATTAGTTTGATCTGAAACATTAAAGTGTGACAAACATGCAAAAGAAAATAATAAATCAGGGAGGGGGCAGACAATTTTTCCCACCACTGTATGTTTTTTTCATCCATCTCATAAGAAAACTGTCTGTCATAAGGTCTGTAATAAATCAACTTAAGTAAAAAACATCAAATGAATCTGCTCTGTCCTCTACACAGTATGCATTCAAATGATCATTCAAATAAAGAGTCCACTGCAAGTCAGAAAGCTTGATCATCACTTATAATAATGTTGGTCATCTTTCTGAAATCTAAAATGTCCATATTTGTTTTAACACAAACAAACAGATCAATCTGATATTGTGTTTAATACTTTTTTTTCTTATCCAGTTAGTGGTTGGGAGGTTGTAGCTCAGTGGTTAAGGCATTGAGCTTTGGCTCAGAAGTTCACATGTTTTATTCCCTCTACCACCATGCTGCCACTGCTGGACCCTTGAGCAAGGCCCTAAACTCTTCCTTCTAAACCTGTTCAGTTCTAAGTCGCCATCTGCCAAATGCAATAAATGTTGACCCTTCACAGTATGCATTAACATTATAAAGAGCATTTAAAATTAATCTAGTCTTAATTAAGGTCGTAATTGAATTACTCTTCATTGGACCAAACTCAAATCTCTGAAAATGTAAATTCTCCCAGCGGTAAGCTAGATGTTTTTGATGTTGTTTCACCAAGGATTTTGTGATGTTTTTGAAATTATTCACTGATCTTTTAAAAACAAAACTATGTTTGGCCTCAAACCTCATGCACCATACATGAAGAAGTGGACCTATTTTACAAATACAACGTGGACAATGTTACATGAAATGGTGCTTCGGAATAAACTTTTCTCTGGAAACAAAGACCTGTAAAGCTTGTGGTGATCATTAATCAAGTGCTTCAAATAGTATGTCATGCCATCTGTTATAACTGGTGAAAAAACAATATTCATAATCTGAATCAATAGGATGAGCATGTTCCAGTAACTGTTACTTCTTTCCACTACATCACCAAAAATAACAGGAGCATTTCTTACAAGACACCAAAACTGAATAGCATTTAGTCCAAGATCCTTGGTCTCATCCATTTTTACCCCACTTGGTCTGTTTTTTTCTCTCAGTATAATTGTAACATTGGATCCTCTGTGGCAATGCTTCCAAAGACAGATACTTCTGGTAAACAAGGCATTGAAATACATGTTTCAGTTCATACTGCACTACACCTTCAAGCAAATCACATTATGTCAACTGCATAGTTATTAGAAGTGTGGAAAAATGCAATGTATTGAGCAAAAATGTCTTTTTGACCCCAAATGTTGAATCCAACTTTGGATTTTTCTATAGAGATGCACAATGCTGTGTATGGATTTCTTTTGTATGAAAAATCATGCCAGGGTCATCTTCAGTGAAGATGGACTGTAACTCGTCTTTACTCTACAGCAATATGTACCACTAAAGGACTCAACAAAACCAAACAGTTCATGTAACCCCAGCAAAGGCGAGTCAGAGAAAGGCACTTAAATTCCTTGTGCTTCAAGTGTATTAAAATCATCGATTAGAGGCCTTAGTGTATCATCAAATCCATATTTCTTCACGTCTTGTGAGTAAAAGACTGCCACAACATGTACATATATTAACACAGAATGAAATTTTGGGGTTTCTCAATACAAAGTAACTACAACCACATTTGTGTCTGAATGTCTGAAATACAGCTGTTAACTGCCTCTTTTACTTGACCATGAATGTCCTTTACAAGTTCCTCAATGGATTCTATTATTGATTGCACTGTGCTTTCACCAACACCATGCGCTTGTAGCTGTGCTACAACAGAATCACACATATTTAACAAGTGATGATTCTCAACAGATTGTTGGGCGGCAAATTGGGTGTCTATACAGACTGCTTGAGAAGATGAGGGCTCATCCGCTTCATTATGAATGTCCACATTGACAACGGTATTAATCCAAAAAAATTTTCTGTGGAAATTATTAAGGTGTTCCTTGAAACCTGAAAACGTGCAACACCGCAGCTGTCCACATTGCAAACGTAAAATTTTATTTTTCAAGGATATAAACCATGATGGAGCCTTAATTGCTGACTAAGCATATTTATCACCTCAAGTGTTGCTCTGAGCTCCATGACTCTGTGATTTTCTTTGGCACTTCCGATGCCAATGTTGAACACCGCGGTTTGAATGAATGCATATAAGTTGTAGATGGATTTGGGGTAGATGACACTGAAGATGAAGTGTACTTTAAAGAGCTCATCAAAAGCTGCCACTGATGTTTGCGCTTCGCAAAGGATGGGCTCGTGATCAAGGATGACATAGAACCTTTGGATGTTGTTCCTCTGCTCACCAACACACAGGATGAAGGGCTGTCCTGACTTCACACCTGCATGGAAGGTTTCAACACTGGTTCCAATCTGTACCAAAACAAAGAAATATCTTGAGAAAAAGTGCTTAGCACTACTTAACAACTTTTGTTTTATGAAGCAAGGGTGTCAAAATAATAACGATAAAACAACTGCATACCCGCAGATGTCTTACAACATGGTCGAAGGCTTGATATGAGATAATTTTGGCACTCTTCTTGTGGCCTTTGGAGGTAGGTGGAAGCATGTGAACCAGCAGTACAATACTTGACTGGTCACTGTCCCAGCCTAAAAGCAAAGTAGGAGACAAATCATAACTATTTACATCTGAATTAAACATAGAAAGGAAAAATATTGAGCAAAGCTTACCTGTCCCATCAGAGTTTGAAATAAGTGGGCCATTTTGCCAAAAGTCTGCCAGACACCTCCTCTCCAAACATCATGGTGAAGTCTTGTTCAATCTGCAGGAGAACGCAATCATTTCAGTCTTGTACAAATTGAAGTGAATACCTTAAGCAACTGTTCACTTGAAAAAACGTGTCTTACCAAACCAGGGTTGTCGAGGAATCATGAGAACACATCTAAGACTATTGACGACTGTTGCTGATCCTGAACCAGTGACTGACGATATTGAAATGTGGCCCTCATCTTCTCTTTGATAATCGATCAGTTGAGTGCTTCATAAAGGACATCGTTCATGACAATCCTCTCCAAGCAGTTGCATGTCGGTCAGAAGAAACTCGCTCTTTCTCTTTGGACTATCTTGATCGGTAGCGCCGGTAGAGAGTTTCCGGCACGGAGGCAAAGTGTTGCGCTGGACGGTCTTTAGCCTCCAGGCCAAATAGCCAGATCCAATCTGTGGGTCATAGAAGTGTTCTTGTAAATTTTAAAAAGTAAAATCTAATAAATTAAGTTGTATTACTTCCAAAAAATTTAATATGAGCCAGCCACTAGTGTAAAAACGTACATATCCATTGTCTGAATATGGATCTCTGCGGCTGGGAAATACAGAGACGATGCCAAGATTATATTTCATGCGAACAATAGTTGGCAGGATCCTCCTTTAAACCTCTGAAATGCACACCGATTTGTGTAATTGGCAGTGTAAGTTTAATTCATGATTTTATATCTGAATGTTTTGCTTCTTTTCCTTAGTTTTTGCTATTATCCCTACACTGGCTACCTGTTTCGATTACAAACTATTGCTACTTACCTACAAAGCCCTTAATGGTTTAGCTCCCAGGTATCTCTTGTAACATGCTACAATCCATCGCGCTCCTTGAGAGCCCAAAATTATGGACTTCTGGTAGTTCCTAGAATAGCAAAGTCCACTAAAGGCGGTAAAACATTCTTACATTTAGCTCCTAAACTTTGGAATAGTCTTCCTGACAGTGTTCAGGGCTCAAACACACTCACCCAGTTTAAGTGCAGATTAAAGATGTATCGTTTTAGCGAGTAAAACACATAACACTCATATCATAACCTTGTGCTCCAGTACATCTGATCAAATGCACATTATCAACTTGTGCTTGTTAATATCATGAACAGCAGCTACGCTAATTCCTCTCCACTGCTTCTCTTTCTTTACCTATCTCGAGTCATCCTGAGGTTGCACCAGCTCAGGTTGTGTTCTACCTCATGAAGATTTTGGACCTTTAAAGAAGTAGATGAAGAGCCCACAAACATCCCGAACCATCTAGAGACGTACCAGTGCCATATGGATCCCACTTCATGTAAAGTTTGGACATTGGACCTTTTAATGTTTAAAGGCATGGAGAAGCTGGTGTTGGATCTATGATGATCTCAAATGTTAAGCTATTTTATGAGTCGCTCAGAAGCTCCTGGTTCCATAACGTCAACTGACTGTATAAGACTGTAGAAAGGACATTACTCATAATCTCACACTCTGGTGCTCATGGTGGTTCTCACTCTCTGGTGTTTTGTATTGTTTAAGATTTATAATCACAATCTTGATATCAGCCAAATGAGGATGGGTTTCCCTTTTGAGTCTGGTTCCTCTCAAGGTTTCTTCCTTATAAGATCTAAGGGAGTTTTTTCTTTGCCCCAGGCTGCTCATCAGGGATAAATACACATAATTCACTCTAATTCTGTAAAGCTGCTTTGAGACAATGTCCATTGTGAAAAGTGCTATAGAAATAAAACTGACTTGACTTGAGGTAGATTTTGCAAGTTACAAGTATTTTATTATATTTTTTTTATTATGTTTTAGCCCTTTAACCTTCCTTTTTGTAAAAAGTTTCCTAAGTAGTAAGATTGCTTTTACTGTTATGCGTCATAATCAGTCTTTAAAAAAATATTTTATTTGCATAAACTACCAATGTGAACACTGAAGTCTTACCTATGAACCTCAATCATGTCAGCCACAAGTGATTGTTGATTTCGATATCATTGAGGGTTTTTACTCAAATTCGGGTGATTAGCCCTGGATTTGAAACCTGGTGCGAGGTAAGAACTGGCTGTACCGGTTGCACCAACGGTAGCGGATTTGGTTCTTCGAAAAATCCGGCCAGACAGGTCACACCACAAGACAGGCAGCCACAAGAAGGTTTACCATCTGTCTCCGTGTTCTATCTGTCAATGTCTTTGTTTTGTCATAATACTCCAAAATATTTTGTCCCCCTGCCTTAGAGTGGAGGGCATCTCTCACTATCTACAAGAATCGGAAATTTGTGGTTAGCCTTTCCAACAATAAAACCACAGCCGATCTGAACAGGATCTTAATGTCTGGAATTCAATAACTCACATCATCCATAACAAAAGCGGTGGTTGCACACGTTTTTGCTGATTCCCGTTCAGCATGGGTTCTTTTTCCTCTATTTGTCTTACTAATTACTTTTGCATCTGATGAATCAGAGGATTTTAGAAAAGTGGATAAGTTCTCTGACACAGGTGATGAAGTGTGTGATACATGCTCATGAAGCACAACTGTAACACAGTGAAATAACACAATGAAATATATACCTGCACAATGACAAAATAAATTGGCCTTCACAGCATTTGTCACTAATGATCCACTGTTTTCCCATCAAGATCAAGTATTAATAGCTCTTACCCATTGATTGTTCAGTGGACAAAAGCTCCTCAAACACATCTGCGTGCATGTCTGTCCCTGATTCCTCTGTCAAGCCCAGCTCTGTTTGAAGTGGAAGACCTAGCTTTTCTATGACTGAGAAAATAATATTTTCTCAGTTTTCCTTGTTTAATGTTTTCCTTTTTCTTGTTTAAAGTTTTCCTTGTTTAAGTTTTCTTTGTTCCATGTTCCCATTATTAGCTCCACAACATCTTCTCTTTACTACTCAACCCCCCTGACTGCTGATGACTTCGCCTTCTATGATGAGAAGATTAAGGAAATCTGCCAGACCTTCACTTCCTCCCCAACAATGACTACACAACACAGCCAGAAATAACTCCTTCACTGTCGAGCTTCTCAACCTTAACAGAAGATGAGATACTGCAAGTTATCCAATCTTGCAATCCCACCACCTGCCCTCTGGATCCAATTACTTCAACTACGCTTCAGACCATCTCACAAGATCTCCTGCCCTTCAATCATCAACGGGTCCTTGACATCTGGCTATGTACCTTCAAGCAAGCAAGGGTAATTCCCATCTTAATAAAACCTGCTCTGGATCCATCACTTCTCTCCTTTCTTTCTAAATCTCTGGAACACACTGTTATTAACCAACTGTCTGTCTATCTCTCACAGAACAAACTCCATGATCCAAACCAGCCTGGTTTCAAAGCGGCACATTCCACAGAGATGGCCCTTTTGGCTGTTTCTGAGAAACTCCATGCTGCTCGATCAGCCAAGCTGTCATCTGCACTTATCTTCCTGGACCTTTCAGCAGCATTTGACACAGTCAACCACAAGACTCTCTTGTCTACCCTCAGGAGCCTCTGTATCCATGGAACAGCATTGGAATGGTTTACTTCCTACCTGGAAAGTCACTCATACCAGGTAACATGGAGGGGATCCACATCTGCCCCGTGCAGACTCAAAACTGGTGTCCCACAAGGCTTGGTACTTGGTCCCCTCCTTTTCTCCCTCTATACCCACTCCATTGGTGAAATCATATCCTCGCATGGGTTTTCTTACCATTGCTATGCAGATGACACTCAACTCATCTTTTCTTTCCCTCCCTCAATCTGCCCAAGTTCTACACCACCCCACTGCTGCGCTCTCTCCACTGGCTTCCAGTAGCTGCACGTATCAGATTCAAAACACTGATGCATGCCTTTAAGGCCAAAAATAGATCAGCAGAATCAGAATGAGAGGTAAGTATACTTCAAGGCTCTTCTCTGTTCTGGCACAGAGGTGGTGGAATGAACTTCCCCTAGATGTCCGTACAGCGAAGTCCCTGGCTATCTTCTAGTGACGGCTGAAGACCTACCTCTTCCTGAAACACTTAAATTAGCACTTTGTATATAAAAGTTTTCTTTGTAGAAATCAAGAGTTATAGTCTGATTTATATTAAGTTTGTAATCTTGCGTACCAGTGTAGATTTATTCATTGCTAAAATCTAAAAAGCCCTTTTGTACATCACTCTGGACAAGGGCGTCTGCTAAATGTCACAAATGTAAATGTAAATTATTATTACTGTTTTCACAATAAGAGCAACACAATCTTTGTGGTACAATATAAACATATTGAATGGTCAGTTAATTCAAACATTCACAGTTGTTTGAAATGACACTCAATGTCGAAGTCTTCATAGCCCTCCTTAATTTTTGGCACTTTCACATACTTCTGACTTTCTCTAAAATCTCACCATCACCAACATTTTGCAACAAAACAAAGAAACTTTATGAAAAGTCAACAATTTTATCTGAAATAATACAGAAAGATTTCAGCATCTCATTCTTAACTTTACAGTCTACAGCAGCCCAGTACACACACACATCTCATAATCAGCATGCATGTAATAACAGTGCACCGCTAAATCTTTACAATATAAAATCCATTTTAAACACTTTTAGTAAATGAGTAAAGGTGCAGTTTTTATTCAGAATTTCATTTTAATACACCGTTAGCAATGTTGCGCTTGTGTGGCTAGCTTAAAACCCTGAAAATATATGGGCTTCTTGAGGCATTCATCAAGCAAATTGTGTGCATTAATTGGCAGTTCTGTGCAAAAAATGAAAACGTTATAAATCCTTCAAAAACAAGCGGTGCTTGAAAGCTCTACCGATCTTGTGCTGTAATTAGCTAGATTATTGCTAACTAGTTAGCCGGACTAGTCTTAGTTGAATCAACTTGCAAGTACATTGTACTTTTCAACGTTGTAACCATATAAACCAACCAACAGATTGCAAATATCTACTACATAGAAAATGTGATTGAATAGACATATTGTCATTACACGAAAATGTTCCTCACAGGAAGAAAAGAGAGTAACGTTGGGCTTCTCCCGTTTCTTTAGAAATACACAACACATATCTGTTAGAACAACTCCGGTCAATGTTCATTTTGAATTCAGCACTGACCAGAGTTGTTCTGATTTGACACCCGGAATCAACACTTTTTAAGGAATAACTTTCAGGTAGTTGAAATAACTAAACAAGTGTTGAAATGACGATGTATTTTCAAAACACAACACTAACACTAAAAAGGTAACACTTTTGAATTTGCTGTTTAGATCAATAGATTGTGGAGAGATAGGATTCTGGAGACTCCTTCCATAAATGTTAAATAAATGTATCCTATGAGAAAAATTGGTTATATGGTTTTAAATATTGTGGAGTGTAATTATATAGAACAGAGATCATAGAGAACCTCACACAGATCTTCTGAAGACTGACTGTGAACCTTGCTTTTGTTTTGCACCAAATCCTTATTATGTACTATCCTACCTTCTTTACTGTCATAGAAACATTTTTGTGTAACATGTAGTTTTAGTTAGAATGCGTAATATTTGCAACAAAAAAAAAGTATAAAAAAAGAAGAATGCAGAAGTATTTTAATAAAATAGTGCCAATTCTTTTAGCATGGTCATGTTCAGTGTATATACAATATATTCTAAAGCCAAAGGTTTGTGCACACCTAACTTTACATCACATTTATATTTGCTTGGTAAGTTTCCCATACCAGATGTAGTCCCTTTTTTTGCTGTTATAACTTCCACTCCTCTGGAAAAGCACCTGGTGCAGTTGTTATAATAGAGTGTCAAAATTGTGTAAAGATTTCTTGACACTTTAATATTTATTGCAATGGTGAATGATTGCTTTATAGTCAGTGAGTTTTGACATTACAAGAAAACTTATGCTCCCTGTGCTATTAGGATACACTACCTGGAGGGAATAATGACTTTGTACCCAAAGAAGCTATTTGTGGGCCATTTTCCCAGGTCATCAGGGTGCCACGGTCATCAGCAGCTCAGAAATCACATAGTACTTCATCGTGTATGTGTTAATGGCACCTGGTGTTTACTCTGCGTTTGCAAATAGTGTGAGTAAAAGAAGTGGTCTAAAGTTGCTTATTAAGAGACTCAGAGAGGCCAAGTACAGCATAATAAGGGAAATGTATACACAAAAATAAAAAAAACCTGGTCGGGTTGCATATCTGCACTCACATATAGGTTTCATGTATGTATAATCTGGAAGGTTATATAATGTACAGCATGAAAAAGAGGAAAAGGCATATTAAAGTGGTTAATAGAAGTGCCTCTATATGTATCTCAGATAGACAAACATTAAACCTATTAAAGAGCAGATTTGTACACCAATATGGTCTTTGTTTCTCCCACAACCATTCCGTTCATGATGTCAATTATTTTTATTGTCCCCAGTTTTGACACTGGAGAGTGATTACCAGTAGCTAAGTCTGCTCTCAGCGGAGAATCTCCACACTAATACCAGGTGGTCCAAAACCAGTACAGACAATACACTAACATTAACTCATATGCCAGAATGAATAAAACTAACTTAATTTTTTGCTTCATGCTTTGGGAATGAAAGTCTATTGATGTAACCACTGATTTTTTTCTTAGCACTAATTAAATCAGTACCATGGACAGCAACATAGCCAAATGCATTTGGACACCTGATCATCACACCCATATGCACTTGTTGATCATCTTCTTACAGATTTATTCCCAATTTTATGTTAAAATAACCTCAGCTGTTTTATGTACTTTCCACTAAATGTTGGTGTGGGTATTTATTCAATTCAATTCAATAAATTTTATTTGTATAGCGCTTTTAACAATGAACATTGTCTCAAAGCAGCTTCACACAGATAATGTGGTGATTAAAAGTGAATATGTTCTTTATAAGTAAGTTTGTCTCTGATGAGGGAGCCGGTGGTGACTGTGGCAAGGAAAATCACCCCGAGATGGCATAAGAAAGAAATCTTGAGAGGAACCAGACTCAAAAGGGGAACCCATCCTCATCTGGGTTGCACCGAATGTCCGTTTATAGCAGAACATTTATGTTAAATGGTGTCAGGTACTGATGTGTTCAAATTGTTCTGGTTCACACCAGTCGTCAATGACTGGTGTGAACCAGAACAATTTGTGTTTAAAGGGTTTCAATCAGGGCTCTTCCACTCCGAATTTGGCAAACCATGTCTTCATGGAACTCACTTTGTGCTTGGGGTCATGTCATGCTGGAAAAGGTTTTGGATTCTTAGGTGTAATGAAAGAAATCGTAATACTGAATCATACAGTCCACTTTGTGTTTCTCTACAATTGTGTATTATCTATGTGGTAACAGCTCGAGGAAAAAAAACACATAGTTATGATAGACAGAGATCATTTTTGGCCAGAAGTCAAACATCAGAGTTCCTAAAAAAAAACTATTCAACCACAGCAGTAGTTTGGTTTTGGTTTGTATTTGCTTTTGGACCACGTGAAGCAAGAAAGAGTTCTTTTTGTATTATTATTATTGTTTTCTTTCAACCAAATTGTCATTACAAGGTCCAAACTCAAATTTTAGTCCTTGTAGGGACATTTGATCTGGTCCTCAAGAAGATAAACACCCGCAATTCACACAAAGCGGACTGTTCAGTAGACGAAGGATTTCTCTCTCCAGATTTCTCGCGTCTAGCCTCAAATCCTCGTTCACGTGACTCGCGGCGTTCGACCATGCCGAAGGCGCGTCGGTGCGTGCGTGCATGCGTGCGTGCGCTGTGAACGCGTGAACGCGCCGATGTACCGTTTCACGTCAACATTTTCATTATACGTGCTCTTAGGATGAGGAGCGGCTCCTAATCTACTATCGTTATCGTCGGTGGCCGAGGGACCCCCCCCCTGCTCTCGCAAAGGAAGAGGAGCACCGCGGCTAAGGACGAAGATGAAGGCGCGACGGCAGCGCTGCTCCGGTCACCTTGTGCCGATCCAGTGGGAGCGGGCAGCGATGCGCGGCGCCTGCGAGTAAACGCGCTCTTTGCGCCGCCTCCGTTTACCGAACAACACGGGGCACCACGGGAGAGGTTCTCATTCTCATTGTCAACATCGTCCAGTTAGAATCTGCACTTGAGACCCTTTAGTCTTTCTAAGGTTCGTGCGTTTTGTTTGCTTTGGAAAGCTCTGTAGATGCGTGTCTGGCATACGTACGAGCGGCGCTGGGCTGTTGGCATTTCCCCTCACTCCCAGTCCTATTTCCCTCTAGCCATGCCCGAGGTAGGTGGCAGATAATGCCCAGGGCGTCGAGATGGGCCATCACGGCGACGAGAAGGACCGTGTTGTGATCAACGTGGGCGGCATCAAGCACCAGACGTACCGTGGCACGCTGCGCACGCTGCCCGGCACGCGCCTCTCGTGGCTCGCCGAGCCCGACGCCGCGAGTCACTTCGACTACGACGCGACGGCGGGTGAGTTCTTCTTCGACCGGCACCCGGGCGTCTTCGCGCACGTCCTCAACTACTACCGCACGGGCAAACTGCACTGTCCGGCGGATGTGTGCGGTCCGCTGTACGAGGAGGAGCTCGCCTTCTGGGGTATCGACGAGACAGACGTGGAGCCGTGCTGCTGGATGACCTACCGGCAGCACCGCGAGGCTGAGGAGGCGCTGGTTAGTTTCGGCGGCGGCGCGCTGCTCGAAGGCGGTGGCGGCGGCGGCGGCGGCGGCGTCGCGCACGACGACACGGAGGCCGACGGAGGTACGCACGACGCGCCGGCCGAAGGGGACGAGGGGGCGGAAATGACGCGGCGCCTGGCGCATGGAGACTCGCCGGAGAGCCGCACGGGACGCTGGAGCCGATGGCAGAAGAAGATGTGGGCGCTTTTCGAGGACCCGTATTCGTCCAAATACGCGCGGGTAAGTGAGGACCCAGGCTTGCTAAAGTGCACCTATTATTATTATTATTATTATTATTATTATTATTATTATTATTATTATTATTACTATTATTGTTATTTATATTATTATTATTATTATTATTATTATTATTATTATTATTATTATTATCATTATTATTATTACGAATACATCAATATGTTATATATATAACATGTATATATGCCGACTGAGAAATAAAAAAATAAAAAAGCAGTGAAGGACACTACGTGTTCCTCAGAACATCATTAATGCTGTTGCTTAGGCAACTTCTCCAGCTCTCACTTTACCAGCCCACTGAATGACCTTGAAGCAGAAACCATCAATATTTCACCCTCTTGTGCCTACTGAAACCTGAAAAGACCTGGGTGTCATCATGTACATATTAAAACACCATAATAATAACTCACGACTGAAAGGTCATCTTCCAATTTACTTCTCAATGAGTTCTTAATGAGCAATTCCGAGTAATTCCCTCCTGCTCGTTCTTGCCTACTGTCAGTCCTGTCAGCATTCCTGTTTTCTATGTGCTGTAAAGACACTGCGTTTTGCTTAAAACATTGTAAATATGTCCTGCGATGTTTATAATTGTGAAGACAAAGCACGTTCTTGCTTGTCACAGAGCCTGTGCATTTATTTTGATGTCCTATAAACTTCACCCATGAAGAATTACAAACACACACACACACACACACACACACACACACACACCAAAGATAGGACTGGCCCTATTCCAACCACTCTTCTTACTATTAACCCAGCAGCACTCTCACTATGTGGCCTGTAAGCTTTTAAATAGGTCTGAATGTGATCACAGCTTTCACACACATTTTGCCAGGTAGGTTAAAACAGGTCAGGTGAAATAGGTTTACTCTGACTTGAAGGTCTGGCACAGAAAAGGCACAAGATGGCAGGTTTCCAGACCCAAAAAATGAGCTGGCTCAAAACTGCATATAGTGAAGCCAGTGTGTGAGGAAAGAAACAAAGGCGGTTTGCATCTGCTCCTGAACAAGAGCAGGGATGCTAAGCTGAAAGGAGATGTTTTATTAATTTGGCTGTGACCAGGGTTGTCCTGCTCCACTGCTGCGAGTCAGGCTGGACTGTATGTCTGCCATGGCTGAGAGCTGCTGGAGCTGCTGATCCCAGCGCCAAGAATGATGAAGTGTACAATTTAAAGCAACCACTACTATTCTAATTATGATGATGATTTATGAAGTCTAGATATAATATGCATCCGTGAGTTTTCAACAATGCAAAGCCTCAAATGTATTATTGTATTTTTGCACAACACTGCTTACAATTCAGTGATATGGGAGTATAAGGGATGAGCTAGGAACGTGAGAGCTATCAAATGCACAATCATGCTGCTAACATGTTGCTTCTTTTCGTTGGAATCTGCTGTGGGCATCTGGATTATTGCTTTAGGGTCTTTTTTCAGCACAAAGGAACCGGACCGGGTATGTTTTTCCCAAGCCAATTCAATTGTGTGCCAGTTATTTTTAGTCTCTCTCCATCAAACTGTAGATCTTAATTACATTATCACTTGACAACTCAATTACTTGCTGCAATCACCATCAATGTATCTTTTTATCTCTACTTAAAGAATGGAAGCCTCAGAGGGACGCCTCCGGTGAGGTGTGAGACTCATTAGGGGCAATCAGGCGATCAGGGAAGAAAAAAAAAGGAGATCCCCTTAAGGCTGCAATGGTGACTGGTGCTATTGTAAATCCACTTAAACCTCTTCTGCCTCAGGCAGGAAGATCTAAGGGAATTGACGAACCTGAAAGAATTCCACCAAGGAACAGGGCAAGATCTCCACACAGAGAAGAACCTGAGC
This sequence comes from Silurus glanis, assembly GCA_014706435.1. Lineage (NCBI taxonomy): Eukaryota > Metazoa > Chordata > Actinopteri > Siluriformes > Siluridae > Silurus > Silurus glanis. The sequence goes on from JAAIIK010020108.1 coordinate 304,306, forward strand.
TCAGGGTCAAATTGGGGACACTGGAGCTGTAAGGCAGCAAGGGTCAGTTTATTAGGAACATCACAGTAGGTAGGACTGATTACACCTAATTTTGCAAACATTGCTTTTGGTCCATGTTGTAATGATTGCATCAAGTAATTATGGGATGTTTTACATGGATGGCGTGCTATTCAAATAATGCTCAGTTGATGCCTATAGTGCACCAAGAAAACATTCCCCACACCATTATCCTGTTCTTCCACCACCAGCCTGAATTTTTAGCACAAGTTAAAGTTTATTTCTATAGCGCTTTTCACAACGGACATTGTCTCACAGCAGCTTTACAGAATTTAGGAATTAAGGTGAATGATGTGTGTTTATCCCTGATGAGCAGCCAGGGGTGACTGTAGCATGGAAAAACTCCCTTAGATGTTATGAGGAAGAAACCTTGAGAGGAACCAGACTCAAAAGAGGAACTCGTCCTCATTTGGGTGATATCAAGAGTGTGAATCAAAATCTTAAAACACCAGAGCGTGAGAACCACCATGAGCACCGGAGTGTGAGATTATGAGTAATGTTCTTTCTACAGTCTTATACAGTAAGATGAAGTTATGGAACCAGGAGCAACTGAGCAACCTATAAAATAGTTCAACATTTAAGATCATCATAGATCCAACACCAGAATCTCCATGACAGAGCCTTTAAACCACATGTGTCAAATTCAAGGCCCGCGGGCCACATCTGGATGATTTTATAAAGAGCTATTATTATTGTTATTAATGTCCCGGCGATATGAAGCGCTGATAACACAAACTACAGATCCCATAATGCAGCGCTTCAGCTGCCTTACCGAACGCTAGACTACCTGGGAACATTCCAGCGTCAATCAAGTCGAGCTTCTGTTGATGTATTTAACCCTATTGTAAAGTTATTTTGAAGCTCCTCACAATGACCAAGAGAAAAGTGGATTCTGAAAACAGAGCCTTTCAAAACCGATGGGATTCTGAGTACATGTTTACTGACACTGCCGGTAAACACGTGTGTCTTATATGTGGTGCGAATGTGGCTGTAATTAAGGAATTGAATCTAAGACGGAACTACGAGACAAAACATCAGGAGAAGCTGAAAAGCCTGAATGCAGAGCAGAAGATCCAGAAAGTAGAAGAATTAAAGAAGAATCTGACATTTCAGCAGACGTGTTTCACCAGAGCAAAATCACAAAGTGAAGCTGGTGTGAAAGCAGAGGAGAAATCAGAGGCACATCAGTTATTTACTGAGGGAGAGTTTCTGAAGAGCTGCATGATGAAGCTGTGAGACGTCTGGTGTTTGACAGGAGATATTTTTATGGAGAGTAAAATATTTGAAGTTATTTAAAGTTTAAGATTATTTTTTATAAAATGGCATAAGAGCAAAGAAATCTGATTGTTTTGATTTGTTGTTATTTTAACGTTTACTTAAAAGCACAATTTATGTTTATTTGTTCAGGGTTTTTTGCAGCATGTTTATATTTTTAACTTGTATAATTTTGACAGGAGATATTATTATGGAGAGCAAAATTGTTTAAGTTATATAAAGTTTAAGATTATTTATTCTGGAATAATATTCCTGTGTGGTTTTTATTCATATTTATATAAAAAAAAAAACATTTAGTTTTAGTGTGTTCAATAAATGTTTGTCCTGTTCGGGCCGTGACCTAAAGTGTGCTTTGAGTTTTGGCCCCCGGTGCAATTGAGTTTGACACCCCTGCTTTAAACATTCAAAGAGGTCCAATGTCCAAACTCTACATGAAGTGGGATCCAGATGGCGCTGGTACATCTCTAGATGGTTCGAGATGTTGCGGGCATCTACTTCTTTGAAGGTTTATAAGAAAGAGAAAGAGAAGCGGTGGAGAGGAATAGTGAAGCTGCTGTTAATAATATTTACAAGCACAAGTTTATAATGTTCACGTTATCAGATGTACTTGAGCACAAGGTTATGATATGTGATATGAGTTTATGTTTAGAACTCACTAAAAAGTTACATCTTTAATCTACGCTTAAAATGTGAGAGTGTGTCTGAGCCCGAACACTGACAGGAGGCCTGTTCCAAAGTTTAGGCGCTAAATGTAAGAATGTTCTACTGCCTTTAGTGGACTTTGCTATTCTAGTAACTACTAGAAGTACAGAGTTTTGAAATCTCAAGGAGCGTGAAGGATTGTACCATGTTAGAAGACTGGAGAGATACATGGGAGCCAAACCATTCAGTAAGTAAGCCATGTAACTAAGTAGCAAGTTTATAGTCGATTCGAAACTTAACAGGTAGCCAGTGTAGGGATGATACGGTTGGAGTTATATGGTCATATTTTCTCGACCTTGGGAGAACTCTGGCTGCTGCATTCTGGACTAACTGTAGCTTGTTTATTAATGATGCAGGACAACCACCTAGTAATGCATTACAATAGTCCAGTCTGGAGGACATGGTATGCATGGACAAGCTTCTCTGCATCACATATAGACATGTTTCTTAGCAATATTTCTAAAGTGGAAGAAGCCTGTTTTTGATATGATTTTCAAAAGTTGCTGATTAAAATAACTACCAGGTCTTTTACTGTTAAACAAGTAGTTACAGTACAACCAGTTGAATTGCTGAAGCTTCTGTGTATTGGTTTCTGGGCCGATGAAAAAAAACTCTGTCTTATCAGAATTTAATAATAGAAAATTATGCGTCATCCAATCTTTAAATTCTTTAACACACTCAGTTAACCGAGCTGAGATGTTTCGTGTGGTTTTGACGAGATATATAGATGGGTATCATCGGCATGACAGTGGAAGCTAATCCCATGCTAATCATTTGCACATATTAATCACATTTCCCAAGGAAAGCATGTATATTGTGAAAAGCAGGGGTCCTAGAACTAAACCTTGTGGCACTCCATAATTTCCTTGTATTAACCTGGATAGTTCTCCATGTAAATCTACAAAATGGTAACGATCAGACAGGAAGGATTTAAACCAGATTAATGCCTGTCCCTGAATGCCAATGTAATTCTGTAAGCGATCCAGGAGAAAGTTATGATCTATAGTGTTGAATGCAGCATTAAAATCTAGCAAAAACTAACAGAGAGTTGTAGCCTTGGTCTGAAGCTAAAAACATGTAATTTGTGATTTTAACTAGCGCAGTGTCTGTGCTACGATAAGGCCTGAAACCTGACTGAAACCCTTCATAGATATTGTTTTGTTGTAAGAAGAAGCATAACTGGGCAGACAAAATCTTTTCTAAAATCTTAGACATAAACTGACATCGGTTTGTAATTTGATAGTTTGTTTGGATCCAAATTAGGTTTCTTAATGAGGGGCTTAATATCTTAATAACTTTAGGGGTTTAGGGACATGACCCAAAGGTAGCAAATTAATAATAACATATTGAGAAGAGGCTCAACAGCTGTATGTAATACTTCTTTCAGTTGTTTAGTTGGAATGGGATCTAACAGACACTTTGATGATTTGGTTGGTGATAATATCATACAGTTCTTCCTGTCCTATACTTGTAAAGCAGTGTATTAGTAATTGTGGAGCTTTGGGTGAGACTGGCTCATGAGATGCTGTCAGAGGTTGGACCTGTGTTTCTTATACTTAAATATTTTTAGTGAAAAAATTAATAAACTCCTTACTACTAAACTGTGATGGAATGCTCTTTTCAGATATCTGATTTGTTGTTAATTTAGCCACTGTACTAAAAAGGAACCTGGGATTGTTTTGGTTGTTTTCTATACATTTAGCAGTGTTTAGTGCCAGTCTGTAGCTGAGCATACTGTCTTTGTCTCTGTCTGTTTCCTTCAATTTAGTTTTTCTCTATTTTCTTTTTAGATTACAGACTGCTCTCTTAACCTTTTATAATCGGTTGGGGGCAACGGTGTCTAATGTAAAGATAGTGTCTATGTTGTTGGCCATTTAATCAAGAGCATAGATCACAGATAGGGCAGGTTATTTGTGAATCTGTCCTTAGGGGTCGGAACAATTCTCCTACCAAGTCAAAAACGTGGTGAGATGCGGCTAATCTGCTCTACCGGTAGTGGCTACAATATGAGGTAATAGTCTGTAATATCATCACCAGTGTCGGGGGTAACGCGTTACAAGTAACGTGCGTTACGTAATAATATTACTTTTCTGGAGTAACGAGTAAAGTAGCGCGTTACTTTATAAATGTACACACTAATATCTGAGTTACTTTTTTAAAAAAGTAATGCGAGTTACTTTTCAGTTAAATTATTTTGCATAAAAAAATAAATACTGAATTAAAATGAACGTAGTCACGTAGATTCGCGCACTCATACGTGCGAGCCGCGGGAACAGAAGCTGGTCAGAAGCGGAGATGGCAAACCAGGGCATTACATTACTGCGATGGAAGTATTCTTATTATTTTGAAATAGTCGAGGAAAAGGAGAAGGGAATAATGGTTAAGTGTAGATTATGTGTTGGTGAAAAGCTCTTGTCAACTGCAAAAAATACCACTTCAAAAAAAAAAAAAACATCTGCATGCAAAGCACAGCACTACAGATGTGCGTGTGTTTGTGTGTGTGTGTGTGTGTGTGTGTGTATAATGCTGAATATATGTAACATTATGCAATGTTGCATATATGGAAATGGAGACAGAAATATAGAAAACTTTTGCCGACTTTCCACCACTGCAGATCTCTAGACTGCTCAGAATAAAAGTTTTCCGTGGGAGACACATGTACGATGCCATCGTAGCGGAGAGAGAGAGAGAGAGAGAGAGAGAGAGAGAGAGCGCAAATTCACAGCTCATTTGCTCTTTGTGGAAAGATAAACTGCCACGGTCACTGATAATAGCGCGAACTTTGTAAAAGCGTTCAGAATGTTTCAAGCTGATGATGAAGCAGAGAATGATGTAGACGAGGACGAGGTCATATTTACGGAATTGCACGTTACATTCCTGACGGCGAAGGCAGATTGAAAAGCAGTGTACAGAAGTGCGACTGGAAAGTGTTCAGCCTTGTGGTCAAAAGTTAGTTGATCATCTTATTGTTCTCTAAGAAGTTATTAAACATTTTAAATGTTTAAGACATGTCTTTTGCCCTAATATAACTTATTTCTTAATGGCAATTATCTATATTACACCTGTTACACCTGTAAGGCGTGAAAGAGATACAAGTAACGCAAAAGTAACGCAAAAGTAATATAACGCATTACTTTCCATAAAAAGTAACTAAGTAACGTAATTAGTTACTTTTTTGGGGAGTAACTCAATATTGTAATGCATTACTTTTAAAAGTAACGTTGCCCAACACTGATCATCACTCTATCAGTGACGTCTGCTCCATGGGTTATTATTAAGACTAGTGTGTGATTAAAACAATGATTCGGTCTAGTGATGTTTTGTTTAACCCAAAAAGATAGTCCTAGAGCATCATTTGCATCATCTATGTGAATATTAAAATCTCCTACAAGCAGCACTTTATCAAAATTGATCAAGAGGTCGGAAAGTAAACGAGCAAACTCTTGAAGAAAATCAACATAGGGCCCAGGGTGCAGTGTGACAGTTAGTAGGTTTTCTATGTTTTTCTTAAAAAGTACAACATTAAGAACAAGCACTTCAAATGATTTAAACCTGAATCCTAATCTTTGACTAACATTAAGAAGGGCACTATAAATAGTTGCTTACCACCCCCATGACCAGCGTGATGGGGCTCATGCTTATGAGCATATCATGACGGTGTAGACTCGTTTAGAGCCATGTAATCATTTAGTTTACTCCATCATCCATCTTGAGTGCATCAGGATGATTTTCTATAATCTTATTTACAATGAGTGCTTTGGATGCAAGTGATCTAATGTTTAGAAGTCCAAGCTTTAGAACTTTTTGGTGTTTGCTTATTTGACATTTCAACTTTAGAACTTTTTGGTGTTTGCTTATTTGACAGTTTTAACTGCAATAAGATTATTTTTGGATCTTGTGTATTTATTCCTTGATCTTACTACACAGAGAATAGACACGGTTTCTATAAAGTGGGCTACGTGTGTCCTTGTAACTATTTGGTTTGTTGTACAACTGCTATCATAATTGTGAATTGCATGATGTCTTACCAGTCAAATGCTATGCAGCATCCTGGAGATGTCGTCTGATAGGACTGCTGGTTTGGGGGGGTGCAGGACATCAGGAACAAACATGACAAGCACATGGCAAGTTAAAGTAGGTTCACAGATTCCTCAGTTCATGGAGACTTGGATTCCTGTTCTTTGCTAACAGCAGTAGAACATGAAGCATTCTCCTGTCTCAGCTTCTCTGCCTCAAAGTTGTGTTCTGAAATGCTTTTCTGTTCACCACAGTTGAAATTAGTTACTGCAGGCATCCTGTCAGCCGGAACGTGACCAGTCTGGCCGTTCTCCTTTAAGTTTTCCTGTCGATAAGCATGTCCAGCTGTTGGACTGCCACTGACAGCAAGCCTGGAATTTGATATGTCTAAAAGTTTTCTGATGTCAGCTTTTTTTGTGACTGAAAGCTATATTTTAACTACTTGTAACACTTCAAGATATTTTTTCAAATGTAAATATAAATATAAAAATCTATTTGGACATGGTTGGGTTTGGATTCACGTGTAGAGGCCAGCTAGCTGTAAATGTTTGTGTTGAGAAGATGTTTTATTGAGCTGTAGGCTGAGTTTAGGCCTGTCCAGACTCTCTTTCTCAGTAATTATCCTCCCACATGTCATTTATTAGCCTGCCCTGCTGGTTTGTGTGTGAGGGTGTGTGAGGGTGTGTGTTTGTGTGTGTGCTGAGGGCATAAACAGTATTCAGCATTAACAGCACAAAGTCAGCCCAAGACCTCACCCCGTTTTTCGTACATCACTGAACAAATGCAAGTTTTGATGACGCATGTGATGGTTACTCATCATTGTGATTTAGTATTTTTTTTTTCCTCAAGTGTGAACAGGACTAGAGCAGCTGGATTGGGTTTTCTGAGACTCTATAGTTGTTTTTTTGGTGGGGCAAAAGTTTTAGTAGTCTTTTGGTCTATAGATCTTATTTTGCTTTTCACTGAGAGAAACCTCCTCCTGAGATTGGTTGGACTTCCTTCTTTTTACTACAATAATCGCTTTGAAGAACCTAAAAGTCTGAGATCATGTCAGACCATCAACAACCTACACCAAGCCGAGCTCTGCTATTGATATGTAATGACAAGAAACAAACAATTAAGCAGTTTTGGTTTTAAAAACAATTATTTAAAAAAAAAGCGATCTTACAATGATAATAGAAATAGGTTTTGCACGGCAGGCAAATGTCACATCATATGCTCCACCCTCCACTCATGAACCGGCGCTCGTCCACTTGCCCACTGCCACATGCATATATACGCAATGTATAGTTTATACATTACGGTACTGTGAATTGCTCTGTTTGAACTGCAATTAAGTTACAGCAATTTGTAAAATTATTACCAAATTACAGTAAACTCTAATGGTTCCTGTGTCTTGGATACCACTAAGGACCAATAGAATGCTTTCACACAGTTTTACATTTTACATTACATTTATGCTATTTGTTCGGATGCCTTTATCCAGAGCGACTCACAGTTATCTCAGTTATACAGCTGAGCAATTGGGGGTTAAGGGCCTTGCTCAAGAACCCAGCAGCTTGGTGGTACTGGGATTTGATCCCATGACCTTCCGATCAGAAGTCCAATACAGTACCTTATCCACTGAGCTTGTAGGTGAGCACTTATAGATCACATGTTGGTATCTAATGAACACCAATGGGGACCATCAGAACGTCAGGTCCAGATTTCAGTAGGTTTCTGCAATGATTTGATGATAACGATGTGCACAAACACACTGTGTACAGAAAACCATCCGCTAAACAGTTTAGTTGTTAACAGCTGATGGATTGTAATAGAATTTGTAGTGGAAACCAATAGAATGGCTTTTATTGGTTTTTCAATAGGTATATTAGGCCCATAAACAGCTATTTGTGGGCCGTTTACCATTTTCACAACCAAGATGTGCATTAGTAATTACTAGGGTGGATAAAAGATTGCTGTTAGTGCTGTTAGAAAATGACAAGATGATCATTTAAAAGAAAAAAAAAACCAAACAGTTATCCTATTTTATTTTATTCTATTATGACATTCCATAGTGCCCATTATCAACCAGGGAAGAACGTGTATAGAATAGCCTACTTGTATCAATAAATTGACTTTGTTTATGCTGAAATGTACTGCAGTGGGCATTTTTTTTTCTGTACTTGGATTCATGTATATTGGGTTTCCAAAGTGTGAAATATGTACAGTAAAAACAATTCCAAACAAGTCAATATTTTGTTTCTAATAGTGAAAAAAAAGAAAAGAAAAAGCCCTACTCTCAGTTTCCTATTTTCATAATGAAAACGAAAGCACTGTACACGGATCGTCATTGTGTCTGTAGCAGAAATGAATGTAAGCAGGTATGATTGCTTTCGTATTTCGCATCAGTCCATTGGTCGAGTATCTCGGAAACGCCTGAGCGACCGTGCTTTGTAATTCATCAGAGCACAGCGCATTATGGTAACACCTGGTGAGGTCAGTGCTGTGGCACAGCAGGCCAAAGAGCACAGAGAGCTATCACATGGCAGCCCAGACATGGATGATCAAATATTTTGTGTCTCACACTGAGATGAATTAGATTGTGAGGCAAGATTAGGTAAGGTGAGATCACTAAGTGCTTTTAAGACCACACACACACACACACACACACACACACACACACACACACACACAC
>JAAIIK010020108.1:313043-330564 GCA_014706435.1 Silurus glanis
ACACACACACACACACACACACACACACACACACACACACACACACATTTCAATGCAAGTCCAATTTTGATCTATTGCATAACTCAAACCCTCACAGATGCCTGAGCATTTCTTCAGGGGGGTCAAAACTTAAATGCTCAAATGTATATCCAAGCCAAAGATAGTTCTCATTGACTCCTGAGATTGAACGTTGGACTCTGTTCTTTCCCACTGTGATTAAGAGACTTTGTTCTTACGAAAATCAATTATTAAAAGCATTTATATGGTCTGTGTGGTTACTCCGCTATGCTGAGCTCCGGATATCTGCTTGAATATGTGTAAAGGCGATCAATCCTGAGTTTTGTCTTCTGTCTCGAAAATGCTCTCCATTTCTCCATCTTTTAAATCTCCGTCATTAATTCTGCTCCTTTCATTAGTGTTCCCTTCATTGACTTCTAAAGATAGCACAATTCTGCGTTCCATCTTCCATTTTCACAAACCCCTCGTGCTCTGACATATTCAATCACGTGCCATCCTTTGAGGTCCCCCAACCCCCCCAAGATTATTGCTCCTCCACCTTTTTTTTCCCCAACTTATTAAAAAGCCATCATCTCCCCTGTCCTCCACATCATTTCATTCCCCTCCCCATTCTTCCTGATTTTGGACTCCATGTTTTTTTTTTTCTCCCCCTCCCCTTTTCAAATCTAATGCAGTTTCCTCTCTGGCTATTCGGTTCCACAGCTGAAAGCACAGTGCCGCCTTACACAGTCGAGCTCATTCGGTCTCGGAGCAAATGCAGGCTTGCCGCACCAGTAAACAGAAGAAGGTGATCCTAATGATAAATGAAAAGGTCCTGTTCATGAATTTGCTTGTGTGTATGCAGGTTTTCTCACTGGCTCAAACAAAGCAGCTCGATGCCTACAAATGACCAACAAAGCACATCCAAGGAATTTTGTCTCTTTGATTAAGTAGCGCGTGACCCAGATATAAAGCACCTGTAGAAAGAGAGATAGATAGATACAGAGAGAGAGAGAGAGAGAGATAGAGAGAGACTTGCGTGAGATGCAATATAATATGGAATTGCATTCGAAGAGAGCAGTGCTTAGCTTTCAGGAGAACGGCTGTGTAAATGTTTGCATGTTCCGTTAAATGTTAATACATAATTAAATACAGTTATGTTCAAAATAATAGCAGTGCAATGTGACTAACCAGAATAATCCAGGTTTTTAGTATATTTTTTATTGCTACGTGACAAACAAGTTACCAGTAGGTGCAGTAGATTCTCAGAAAACAAACAAGACCCATCATTCATGATATGCACGCTCGTAAGGCTGTGCAATTGGGCAATTAGTTGAAAGGGGTGTGTTCAAAAAAATAGCAGTGTGGCATTCAATCAGTGAGGTCATCAATTTTGTGAAAAAACAGGTGTGAATCAGGTGGCCCCTATTTAAGGATGAAGCCAGCACTTGTTGAACATGCATTTGAAAGCCTGAGGAAAATGGGTCGTTCAAGACATTGTTCAGAAGAACAGCGTACTTTGATTAAAAAGTTGATTGGAGAGGGGAAAACCTATAAAGAGGTGCAAAAAATTATAGGCTGTTCAGCTAAAATGATCTCCAATGCCTTAAAATGGAGAGCAAAACCAGAGCGACGTGGAAGAAAACGGAAGACAACCATCAAAATGGATCGAAGAATCACCAGAATGGCAAAGGCTCAGCCAATGATCAGCTCCAGGATGATCAAAGACAGTCTGGAGTTACCTGTAAGTACTGTGACAGTTAGAAGACTTCTGTGTGAAGCTAATCTATTTTCAAGAATCCCCCGCAAAGTCCCTCTGTTAAAAAAAAGGCATGTGCAGAAGAGGTTACAATTTGCCAAAGAACACATCAACTGGCCTAAAGAGAAATGGAGGAACATTTTGTGGACTGATGAGAGTAAAATTGTTCTTTTTGGGTCCAAGGGCCACAGACAGTTTGTGAGACGACCCCCAAACTCTGAATTCAAGCCACACTACACAGTGAAGACAGTGAAGCATGGTGGTGCAAGCATCATGATATGGGCATGTTTCTCCTACTATGGTGTTGGGCCTATTTATCGCATACCAGGGATCATGGATCAGTTTGCATATGTCAAAATACTTGAAGAGGTCATGTTGCCTTATGCTGAAGAGGACATGCCCTTGAAATGGTTGTTTCAACAAGACAATGACCCCAAACACACTAGTAAACGAGCAAAGTCTTGGTTCCAAACCAACAAAATTAATGTTATGGAGTGGCCAGCCCAATCCCCGGACCTTAATCCAATCGAGAACTTGTGGGGTGATATCAAAAATGCTGTTTCTGAAGCAAAACCAAGAAATGTAAATGAATTGTGGAATGTTGTTAAAGAATCATGGAGTGGAATAACAGCTGAGAGGTGCCACAAGTTGGTTGACTCCATGGCACACAGATGTGAAAAAAACTGTGGTCATACAACTAAATATTAGTTTAGTGATTCACAGGATTGCTAAATCCTAGAAATAAAAATGTTTGTACAAAATAGTTTTGAGTTTGTACAGTCAACGGCATACACTGCTATTTTTTTGAACACACCCCTTTCAACTAATTGCCCAATTGCACAGCCTTACGAGCGTGCATATCATAAATGATAGGTCTTGTTTGTTTTCTGAGAATCTACTGCACCTACTGGTAACTTGTTTGTCACGTAGCAATAAAAAATGTACTAAAAACCTGGATTAATCTGGTTAGTCACATTGTACTGCTATTATTTTGAACATAACTGTAAATATCCAACGCCCGCCTTTTAGTTGGCAATTACGATTTAATAGAATTGACCAATTGCACAACTTTAGTTGCTTCTACGAATATAAAGGAATCAATCAAATGACATGAACGCATTGCCTAAATGATTTGACCCTAAGGCCCCTAAGGATCGAGCGGCAGGATCTTGGCATTGCGAGGCAGCAGTATTAACGTTTATACCTGTAATGTGCTCTAATGGTCAATGTGAGTCTTCTATTGGTGGCATATTATGTCTAGAGGATTCCAATACAGTTTTTCTCAGTTGCTTTGGAGCGTTTCTCAAATCATCCTTAATATTTGCAAACCAGTAAGTGCAGGATTAAGAAGCACAATACATTGGATTTCTTGCAAAAGCCTGTATTTTTCTTCAAATCCTTAGTTCAACTGTTGAAAAAGTAAGTATTTGTGTCAGATCATTGGCATCAGAATAACAAGTCCTTCTGTCATTGTTCACAAACAAGATCGTCAAAAAGTTGTGTTTAGTCTTGTTGTCAGTATGATGGCGCACATTTTCTGTATTTTCTTATATAAATTACGGTTTGGATCACAGTACAATGATTGAAAATGCACAAGGCTGAATTTCTTCTGTTTGGCATCTATGAATTTCAGCAGCACAAATGTATTTATTTGGTTGCATATTCGACTTAAATTGATTGCATGAGACCGGACAGGATTCACACTTTTACTGTACTATACAAGTGTACATTCTTTTCTTGGTTGTTCATCCATTTTTAAAAATGGGAATTCTGTGTTTTGCTCTGTCTGTATACGCTCACCAATTGAACGTTCACGAGATTCACCTTTGACCTGTTTCAGAGAACTAGTTGATCATTGGTTGATCTGATGCAGTACACTATCCTTCATTAAAGACATTCAAGATTCATCTGCACAATTCATCAATTCAAGAAACATTTACCAACAAAAAAGTTTAATGGAAATTTAAGCTTGACAGATGATGACAACTGGTTTAACCATTTTGCATTCAATGACTTATACAATGAGCTGATGCCTTGATGTTTTGGGGGTTAAAACTAATTTGGTGACACCAGTATAATATATTTTGTTCAACATGAACATAAACAACTGATCATTTAGGAATCATCAAACAATTGTACACAATCGATTTATTGAATGCACCAAAGCATTTGAGGTTGAACAAGGAGTTTTGAAAGTTTCATTTCTGATCTGAGAAATGCTTCAAGGCAACTGAGAAAAACTGTAAGAACAACAGAACACTTTTGGCTTTTACATTTTACGTTACATTTATGGCATTTGGCAGACACACTTATCCAGAGAGACTTACAGTTATCTCAATTATGACTGAGCTGCAGGATCTTGGCATTGCGAGGCAGCAGCATTACCGGCTGTACCATCATTTCCATACATAGTTTGATCCAGTTCAATTAGAACTACAGTACAGTCATTCCTTCCAGTCACTGGCTGAGATTTTATAACATAATCAGATCATGTTTATTCTGAGTGAATTGATCATACACACACACACACACACACACGAAAACACACACTACCTCATATTAACGAGTAGATTAGATACCGGTTTAAATCGATTAGTATACACAATGAAATCATGTTCGGAAAATAAATTTAATTCACTTCAGTTTTTCCATGGTCTGTCTAACTCTGACTGGCTGGAAGGTGTGCGTTTAAACCTTTGAATCTGCAGGTAGTACCGATCAGTTTGATCACTGTTCTAAATAAATGCCTAGATTTAATACGTGATTAAATAAATGCCTTATAAACAAGTGTAAGCATATTAACATGCAGTTATATTTTAAACCCCTATTCCAACTCATGAACACACCCTGAAATCATTGTCTGTAAACATATCCACAAATGCGGATTAAATCTCTATCATACAAAGAAGAAGACATGCTTGAACATGATCCAGAAATGCTGACATCCTCTCTGGACCAAAGCTAATTTAAAATGTTCTGAGGCAAAGTGGAAAACTGTTCTGTGGTCAGACAAATCGAAATTTGTATTTCTTTTTGGAAACCGTGGACACCACATCCTCTGTACTAAAGAGGAGAGGGATCATCTGGCTTGTTCAAAAAGCCACATCTCTGATGGTATGGGAGTGCATTATTGTGGAATTGGCAGCTTGCACATTTACAAAGGCTCCATCAATGCGAAATGGTAAACACAGTTTTTTAGATCAACATATGCTTCCATACAGAAAACGTCTTTTCAGGGATGGTGTTGCATATTTGAGGAAGTCAATACAAAGTACATACTTCATCTATTACAATAGCTTGGCTTCGTTGTAAAACAGTCCGGTTGCTGAACGGGGCTGCCTGCAATCCAGACCTTTCACCATTTGAAAACATTTGGTGCAAGATGAAAATAAAAAACACAACAAAGGACAACCAGAACTGTTGAGCAGCTATAATCCTGTATCCTGTCTCCTCAGTTCCCAGATGTATGGCCCACATGGCCCTGTCCCAACTTTTATGTGTTGCAGCCTTCAAATTCAAAATGACCTTATTTTTGTCTTAAAATGGTACATATTCAGTTCAGTACAGTTTAAACATTTGATATGATTTTATTTGTATTATTATTTATTATTGTGAATAGAATATGGATTTAAGAGATTTGAAAAGCAGTGCATTCTTTTTTTTTACATTTTACACAGTGTCCCATTTTTTTGGAATCAGGTTTGTATATACAAAGTGTAACAGCTATTGTATAAAAAATTGTTGATGACCTTAATGAGCAAAATATATTTTTCCATGTCATGTAACTGAGCAATCTGTAACAGAAAAGTGTACAATGAATTAACACCCACAGTTTATTATTAGAGACTTGACACTGATATACATGACTTCTATCTCTCTTTCTGCAAAGGCAAGGTGGGTTCACCTTGTGAGATGCGCTTCAAATCGTGTAATCTAGCTGTGATGATCCCGTACATAAACAAAAAATAATCATTTCTTAAATCTGACTGACTGCATATTCCCTTTTATTTTGAGAAAAGTCTTGTACAAACTACTACTGGTCTACAACTTCACAGCTCTAGGATCCTGGTTTGACCTTGAGCTCGGGTTACTGTCTGTTTAGAGTTTTTTCATGCTCTTTGTGCATCCACAAGTTTCCCTAACATTCTCCTGTTTCCACGTCCTGTACCTTCCAAAAACATGTAAAAATCCCTATTGGTTTAACTACACTGCCACTAGGTGTGAAAGAGTGTGTGATACCCTGTGATGGAGTAACCTCCCATACAGGGTGTATTTCCATTTAACACCTAGTGTTCCTGGGATTGGCTCCAGGTCCATTGTGACCCTGGCCAGTATAAAGTTAGTTAAGATGAATGAACGACTACCGTAATTTCCGGACTATTGAGCGCACCCAATTATAAGCCGCACCCACTGAATTTTCAAAAGATTTTTATCTGACACCTGTCTATAAGCCGCAGGTGTCTACACTGAAACTAATGAACTTTACACAGGCTTTAACGAAAGACAGTGTCTGTAACACGGCTTGTATCTAAACAGTAGCCTACCAAGAAAGTCATTGTTCACTGTCTTCCTCCTTCCTTTCACAACTATTTCTCTCGAGAGTTTTTCTTTTGGCATCGTCGTGCGTTTAAAAATCACCATCGGTGAAGCTTTTCTCCCGATGCCGTGCAGCTCAGAACACAGGTGAAGTGCGTGTTTTCATGCCCGGTTGTTTTCAGCGTGACGAATGATTCGCATTTCCTGTTGACAGACCGAGTGAGCGGCAGGTCAAACGTCAGAGGAACCTCATCCATATTTATGATGTGGTGCGGCCCGATTCAGTGGGAGCGCATCTGATTTAATATAAAGAATTTCATTGGTTCACCTGAACCCGTTCGGAAATTTCATTGGTCTAATGTTATGGGGCTCAGTTTTTTTGGCTTAAAGCTTGTGAAACTGGGAAAAACCCGTGTAAAATCCATAAATTAGCCGCTTCATTGTTTAAGCCGCGGGGTTCAAAGCGTGGGGGAAAAAGTAACGGCTTATAGTCCGGGAAATACGGTACTTAAGACTTTATTTAAATGGGATCAATTGAGAAGGGGTTATTGGCATTCTTTGTTAAAGCTTGATAATAGTGATGGTGTAAATGTTTCATGCTGCTTTACAAAGAAATGCTTTGTTATTTTGATCAGCCAGGTAAAATAGAAAACACTGGAGATCCAGTAAAGCAACAGATTTATATAATTTAAACTTTTTTTTAAATCACATTCTTGATAAAATTCTGTCCCAGTAGGTTTAGGGACTTTTTTTAGCGATACACATGGCAAAATATTGCTCCAGTAAAAGTGCTCCCTTTAAACTTTCACTTAAGTAAAAGTACAAAAGTATTTGCCAAATGTACTTAAGTATCCAAAGGACTATCATTTATTATGGCTATAATGTTCTTATTATCATTTTTGTCACAAGGCTCTTTACTTAATCAACTCAGTTTATGACACAGTTTTAGACTCTAATGTTACTGTCAGCACACCAATATATTAATAGAATAATATTAATGAGTCAAACACCGATTGATGAAAAAATTGTGCAAAAAAGGTCACAGGTGTTGTGGCGAGTTCGAGTCAGGAGTTTCTTCCATCATTTATTCCTCTCAAAAATTTCTGCTTGCTGTTGAACTGAAGCTGAACTGTATGTTGGTGATAAGTAGATACACCAAGCGCCAGTCAAAACAAGTTCAAAACAGAGTGCACGCTCGACCCTGATTGGTGGCTTGCTGTGTGATTTTTTTTTTCCCACTCCTTAATAAAAAGGATCGACTAATTTAGTAAAATGTAGTTGAGTAAAAATTAAGATATTTGACTTGGAAATGTAGTGAAGTTAAAGTGAAAGTCTCCCCAAATGGAAATACTGACAACTACTGACAATCTCATGCTAATCTTGAGTACCTATTCAATATATGAATACTTCATTACTACAAAGATTTTTTTAGATTTTACAGAATTATAAAAGAAAGATACAGCTTAACACTTCTCTCTGAAACAGCCAAGCTCCTGGATGCATGCTGTGGACAAAAGAGCTAAAGAGTCACAAGCAAACGCAGTTTATGCGTAGCGAATTTACTTATTAATTTTTTTTATAAACAGGAACAGAAACTTAAATTAACTATGGCTAATAATCAGATCTAGCTAGACATATATGATCCAGAATCGGATCCAGAGTCTGAAATTAAACATCATGCCCCCAAAAACACACTTCTTTGAAAACATTACTCTTGAGCAAGTCTTGTGTAGTCCTGTGTATAAAATCTAAAAAAACACAGGTCAAAAACATCCGATGCAATGCAGGGAAAACATAAAATCTGAATCCAATAAACTGTCCAAAAGCTGTGAAAACAGAGCACAATAATCTGCCCCAGAGTATATGTCCTTTGTTTGCTTAAATACTGGGTGGTATGGGAAAAATTTGCAATGACTCGGATATATTCTCTGTCATGCAGCAGGTCCAGGATTCACGGCACGCTGATGGGCTGGGGGGTATGCTCGGCAGGGTAGACAGGGAGAGTGGTGATCTCAGCAGGTTGCAAGAGGCGGGCGATACCCCCAGCCAGGCAGGGAGGCTGAGGTTGGGCAGCCCCCCCAGCAGGGCACAGAGGCTGGAGGGATAGCTGTTTTAAGATGTCATCAAGGACCGCTTGGCTTGGCAAAGCTTGGGCATGACGTGCCCTTAAAAACTATGTTCCCTGCTGGGGGCTAAGCTTAAAAATATCGCTCGTCTTGGGTGTGTCTTTGAATTGCCAGTTTAGGGTGGGGCAAGCCCAACGATTTGGTGCATCTGCTGGTATTCTGTCAGGGACTGGCATGAGGCACCCAAATGCAGGACCCAAGCCGAGTGTTTAAGATAAGAGCCTTTAATGAAAACAACCGGAGAGTAACCAGGTTAACAGTTTCAGAGCACAAACTAAAACAACAGTGCAGATCCCAACAAACAGTTCCAAAACAAAACCCCAAAAAACAGTTCCAAATCATTTATATTATTTGCTGTACATACATTTACATATTTATATCTGCACTTGTTAATTCACACAATGCTAGGGTTTGCAATGGGTAGTGGAATATCTATCTATCTGTCTGTCTGTCTGTCTGTCTATCTGTCTATCTATCTATCTATCTATCTATCTATCTATCTATCTATCTATCTATCTATCTGTCTATCTGTATGTGGTATCAACATTGAGAACAAACAATAACACATAGCAGGGCTTCTGTACCTCCCAGACACACTTGTAATGCTTAAGTACCAATAGCTGTCTTTACAAATGGTTGTTTTTGATTTGTGGCCATTTTTACTGCATTCTGTTTTTAATTTAAAATAATAAACGATAAATAAACGAGTTTTAGACACCTGAAGTGTGATGACTTGTCATATATTGATTTTAAATGTTTTGACTTCTGAGGTCCACTCTAAAGCATCATCTATTATTTATTGTATTCAGGCCAAAGCATTTTGTTCTCATAATGTGTAACCCACTTTCCTCTTGCTCCTGGCCAGTTGTCCAGCAGCTATTTCTGTGTCATCTACAAGAAGCTACATCCATCCGAACCTGAACTCCTCTCATGTTTCAGTGTATGAGGGGTTAATTATCCATGATTATCCATCCTCCAGGAAGAATCAATGTGCCCTTGTTGACCTTGCTTAAGCAGCCTGCAGTCTCTAGTGAGAGGGGCGTACAGATAAAATTAGCCCAGAGAGCTGGACTGGCACCAATTTCTCTGCTGTCCTTGAGCTCGAGTAGTGACCTTGAGCTTCAGCAGCAGCAGTAGAAGGAGGACGGCTTAAGTGACACCCTCCTGTTGACACGGCAGTATTGTGTGACTCATAGAGAAACTGAAGCAGCAACATTATCCTTTTGAACTCCTTCAAATTTTGCTGAAACGGCTGTTTAGTGGCAATTAGTATTGCTATTATGGTGCATTTTGTCCTTTTACTCTATTGACCTCTTTGCAGTTCGCAGAGTATGAAGTGGATTTGAGGACCTGAATGATAAAGCAAACATTCAACATGCAGCTGATAACCTGTACTCGATGAAATAAGTACAACACAACAGGAAGTGTTGTAAGAAATAAGCTGGGAATTGTCAGAAAGGAAGCATATTGCAGTGACTCCCTAAATTTGTATGTAATTGATTCCATGGATAATCATTCAGACCTCTGTCCCCTACACACACACACACACACACACACACACACACACACACACACACACACTCACAGATACAAATACACTTTTGGTAATTTCTTTCTTCTCTCTTTCACACAGTGGGTGGCTTTTGCATCACTATTCTTCATCCTGGTGTCCATCACTACATTTTGTCTGGAGACTCACGAGGCCTTTAACCCCATCATCAATCGCACAGAGATCGATATAGTGAACAATAAAACCGTGGTGCGTGTTTACCCGGAAACCGAGACCATGGTGCAGCTCACATACATCGAGGGTGTTTGTGTGATCTGGTTCACTTTTGAGTTTTTAATACGAATCACTTTCTGTCCAGACAAACTCAAGTTTATCAAAAACGCCCTCAACATCATTGATTTTGTGGCCATCCTGCCTTTCTACCTGGAAGTAGGCCTGAGCGGTTTGTCCTCCAAAGCCGCGAAAGACGTGCTCGGATTCCTTCGCGTTGTGCGATTCGTCCGGATTTTGCGCATCTTCAAACTTACGCGCCACTTCGTCGGCCTGCGAGTGCTGGGCCACACACTTCGTGCCAGCACCAACGAATTCATTCTCCTCATCATCTTCCTGGCCCTCGGCGTCCTCATATTCGCCACCATGATTTACTACGCGGAACGTATCGGAGCCAACCCAAACGATCCCCGGGCCAGCGATCACACGCAGTTCAAGAACATCCCCATTGGTTTCTGGTGGGCCGTGGTCACCATGACGACCCTTGGCTATGGGGACATGTGTCCTCAGACGACGTCAGGGATGTTGGTGGGGGCGCTATGTGCTCTGGCTGGAGTGCTCACCATTGCCATGCCTGTGCCGGTGATTGTCAACAACTTCGGCATGTATTATTCTTTGGCGATGGCGAAGCAAAAACTACCGAAAAAAAAGAACAAGCATATCCCACGGGCACCTCAGCTGGGGTCTCCCAACTACTGTAAGTCAGCCATTAACTCACCAAGACCAAGCACTCACAGTGATTCCTGCCCTCTGGCCCAGGAAGAAGTCTCTGAGATCAGATACCAAGGTAGGACATCCAATACCATTCCTCTTTCACAAAAACCAGTGAGTTTGCTAGGCAGTGGGTACATTAATAACGATTAAAATAATAATGATAATAATGATTAGTTTTGCACCACATAAAATAAACTGAATATTATTACAATTATTTAGATTGTTATTCAAATAGGAAAAAAAAAAGTTTTGTTTATTATATTTTTTAATCATTATAATTAATGAATCAGCAGTATAATTAATATTAATAACAATATAATAAAAAAAAGTAAAAAAAAATAATTGTAGACATTAAATAAGTTATTAAACATTTTCATTTTCTTGATCAGGATGCACATTGTACATCTAATTATGATTTTTTTTATTTGATTTTTTTTCACCCAACCTGAATCTAGACATAAGAAATGCTGATGAACATCGGGTCAACCTGGCTCTATGTGAGCTCTTATGTCATTTTCAGGAATATTTTTGATCATAACCCAGCAATGTAGGATTTGATTTATAAACACTATATGGAAATCTGGAAACCTGACATTCACATCCTTTTGTGGTTCTTCCCTTAAATGTTACTACAAAGTTGGAGGCACACAATTGTATAGGATGTCTGTGGATGTGGAAGCATTACATTTTGCCTTTACTTGAACTGGGAGACCCAAACCTGTTCCAGCATGACAATGTCCCTGTGCACAAAGCAAACTCCATGAACATATGCTTTACAAATTAGGGCGAAAGTTAGAATGCTGACTGAACCCCAGGCCTCGATGCATCAGTGGAAGAATTGAATAGCCTTAATTTGTCACATGTACATTACAGCACAATGAAATTACTTTCTTTGCATATGCCAGCTTGTTTAGAACCTGAGACCAGAGTGCAGGGTCAGCCATGATACAGAGCCCCTGGAAC
Organism: Silurus glanis; assembly: GCA_014706435.1. NCBI lineage: Eukaryota > Metazoa > Chordata > Actinopteri > Siluriformes > Siluridae > Silurus > Silurus glanis. The sequence goes on from JAAIIK010020108.1 coordinate 324,919, forward strand.
ACAGGCTCGTCTAAGGGCCCAAGAGTGGCAGCTTGGCAAAACCAGGTCTTGAACCTCAGACCTTCCAATCATTATTCCAGCAGCTTAACCACTGAGCTACCACTCCCCAAAAAGCACCTGGATTTATTAACACCCTTGTGGCTGAATGAGCACTTTCCAAAATCTAGTGAAGCATCTAGTGAAATCTTATGTTCAGGTGTGCACAGACTTTTGTTCATATTGTGTATCCTCATGGATAGCAGGTAGAATTGGTTAGTTAAAGCTTCTGAAAGAAACCAACGTACTCACTTGTATTTCATATTTATATATTAGAGGATAAAGCAAATATTATAACATTTATTCACCATAAACTTATTCAATTAATTCATTAATGAAAGCCCAAAGTCTATAATTCTTTATGACAATTAGTTGTGTCATTTTGAAAAACATTAATTCTTTGGCCTATATTTCACTGCATGTAGCTCTCCACTTCTGGTGTTAGAGCTTAAAATTGCTATGACTATTTATGTCTTTACATCATAACCGTCTGAGTTTATAACATCTTACAGGCTATACAATTGCAAATTGCAGCAGATCCCTGACTATGAGGAACTCCAAAAGTCTGAGAGCACCAGTGTAAATTCTTCTATTTCACATTTTTTTCAATTTCACATTATATTATGGACAACAACTTGAGTGAAAAGAGGAATCTTTTAAATAGCCATATGAATTTCAGAGCTTCTCAGCGTTCAATACGACCCCTTTTTTGTTTTTGTGCAAAACGATCCATGTTAGATCAAATCCATCCGAGTGACGCATGATCACATGACCATTGTTCAAAGCAGATCACATGACCGGTATCACACATTTGCTTACCTTAAAAAGGTACCAGCGGTGGACGAAGAACTGTACACAAACCATGTAGTTGAGTTAAAGATACACAAGGTAAAATATGACTCCAGTAAAAGTAAAAGTGCTCCCTTTAAACTTTCACTTGAGTACAAAAGTATTTGCCTTCAAATGTACTTAAGTATCCAAAGTACTTTATATGGCTATACAGACGCTGCCCACATTACGAATGACTGTTCGTACCATGAATTTGTTTGTAAGTTGTTACTGTGTCCGTTATTGACTACGCATATCTCCTAATGATGTAAGAGCTATAAATACTATCAAATAAACTATAAAATATAATAAAACAAATCGAAATAATTCTATCGACGCCGAACAAATTTCACTTTTAGGACAGGATTGTTCGTATCCGCGAAAGTTCGTAAAGAAGGGAAAATCTTTAATGTTCCTCTTATCATTTTTTTTCACAACTCTTCAACTGAGTTTAGGTGAAAAGACTCTCTACGTTACTCTTAACACACCAATTTATTAATAGAATGATATTAATGAGTAAAACACTGATGGAAATCTATTCAAATTATCATGAGCCTAAAACATTATTAAATCGTGCAAATGAAGGCCACAGGTGTTGTGGCGAGTTCGAGTCCGAAGTTTCTCCCATCATTTATTCCTCTCAAAACGTTCTGCTTGCTGTTGAACTGATGCTGAACTGTATGTTGGTGATAAGTAGATACACCGAGCGCCAATCCAAAACGAGTTCAAAATAGAGCACGTGCTCGACACTGATTGGTGGATTGTGTGTGTTTGACCGGTTAAGTTTTTATCCGCTGATAATTAAAAAGGAACGAGTGATTTTGCAAAATTTAGTTGAGTTAAAAGTACGATATTTAACTTTGAAATGTACTGAAGTAATACTTCAGTAAAGTGCAGCTACACATCCACCACTGACCTTCACATATCATATGAGATGTTTAACTTTCAGTGTGGTCTCAGACTGTTGGATCAAAAAACAGACCGGATTTGAAGCAATCAACACCATTTAAAGTTCATCTTCATTTTCAAGAAACGTAAAATTGAGTCCTACATTAAGCTTAATTTGACCTTCTTGTCCGTAAGCCGTACCTTAGCGTATGCGATTAAACGAAATGTGTCCATGTCCAGCTTGTGAAAGTGTCCTGTGTGTCCATGTTTGTACTTGCAGATTTTAAAGTGAATGGAGAGCCGTCTAAAGCGGCCCTGGCCAACGAAGACTGTCCCCATATCGACCAGGCTGTATCACCTGAGGAAGTTTTCAGCCCTGTAGACCGCGAGAGACCCTGTTTCCTGCTCACCTCTGCAGATCGGGGCAATCACATAGGGGCAAGAGTCAGAAAGGGTACGTAACCGGCCTGTCCCTGTTGATCGTGCCTAGATTATTAATGAGCATGCAAGGGTGCTTACTGTGAAATGGAACAGCTGTCATTCAAAGGCGCCTTTTTTTTTTTTTTTTTTTTTTTTTTACTGCATTGAGATTAACTAGCTAGTAGTCTCCTTACAGGAGTCTACGCCTTCAGATCTTCAGACTTTGCTCAGAGCGTGGGAGTGTGAGGTGTAGTAGTAAGAGGAAAGACATATAACGATTCTACAAGCACATTTGCATTTCTCTTCTCTGACCTCACATGTATGAGGTGTGGAAAAGACATGGCACAGATTACAGTTCACTCTTATGAACTTCTAGGGTTTTGAATGTATAACACTAACGCTTCAAGGAGGTCTTCATTGTTTATATACTAATGATATAACATTTTTATATATATAAAAAAAATTAATTTAAATGAATTACAGGGACCTTATTAGATATTCTTGCCTGGTGATAAATTGATGCATGCAGATTTACTATGGCAAGTTGGACTGGTGATGGTGAACCTCAGAGAGGTCCAGCATGGGGTATGAGGCATGTGGTCACATGACGAGAACACAGCCAGCGCGAGGCACATAATAGGCTCGGTTCTGATGTTTTGGCTTTTTTTTAAATTATATATATTTAAATATATATATAATTTTATATATAAATTGTCAGATGAGAGTCGGAGTGTTTTGTGATTTTCTAGCCAAATCTGTTCATTCCTTTATTCATTCACTTTATCCTGATTAGCACCGAGGTGAATTCAGAGTCTATGCCCCAAAACAAGAAAACACCCAGGCCTGTATCTAATTAGTGAAAAAAAAAAAATCAGTTTGCCCCAAATGATCACATCTTGTGAAATTTAGACAGAATATCAGATTTGTATCGTTGTAACGCGATGATCTGAGCTCTTAGCCTAAGCGATAAAATATAAACTAGCTTTGTTTACAAACTCCAGCAGCCATACTCCGCATTTCCTGACATCAGAAGTGTGGGTTTTTTTTTGTTCTGGAGACTGAAGATGTGACCAAAATCCGACTCAGACCGCTTCCTGTTGCTCGAACAGGATGACTGTGAATATATCGTACCTCGTTTGATGCCAAGCTGAGATTGTTTTTACTGTGAAACCCAGTCCGCTCAGGCGTTAGGATGTAATTGGGGCGAGACAGAAGAAAAACTGCACACAGGACAACTGTTATTTTATTTTTTATTTTTGAAAACAAAAATGACACAAGAGAACTCTTTTGCTCTGATTTTTTTTTTCTCTTGCTGAACTTTAACAGCGTGATAAGTTGGCATGTAGTTGCATCAAGCTGATGTGTCTGGCTGTGTTCTTTGTGTCAATCTCTCTGTCTCGAAAGCTTTGTTTGTTATGGTTAGCGCTGTGATACCACCTCCGTGCATGCAGTAGACAGTCTAATGCATAACGCATAACACGCATGGAGGATGACGCGGTTGACTTGGTGAATAATCACTGTCAATCACTGTCAACTGGATCACCATGAGCATAACTACATGACGGGTCTAACACACTAACGCACCCCAAATGCTTAAATATGCTCTTAATATGCACATAGTCATAAATATTTACATGAACATACACATACACACACAGACACTCACATTCACACACATGTCTGGAGTTCGAGACTGCACTTTTGGTGTACTGAAAGCCCTTTTTCTCTTCAAATGAAGGTTATGAAAAGCCATGGAGCCATAGCAGCATGTCTGGAGGCGTGGCCTCAGTGTCGGCCCTCCCCTGCAGCCCGCCCTGTCTCATGCAGCAGGCCCACTCTCCCATCCCATCCATCCTGTAGCATGGACAAGCAAACTAACCAATCAGAGGCTCCGCTCCGCAGCGCTGCGCTGAGACGCCCGCCCACACTGTGTACCATCCGTCTCTCATCAGCCTTCAGTTCTTCAGTTATCACTTTCCCAGCATTCATCATCATCATCATCATCATCAGTCTTTGTCATCACTCTTCTGGTTTTCTCATAGCTTTGGGTCTGTCTTCTCAAACATCTACTGACATAGTGTTATTTTTTGTTTCCATACCACTTCTTCTGTTTCTTCTTTACTTTTTTTTTTGTCACGTCTTTCCTTCTCTCTCCAGGTCCTGCACTACCATGCGTTCCTTTTTCTCGATCTCACACCATCCTTTCTTTCCCCAACCTTCCTTCCTTCCTTCCTTCCTTCCTTCCTTCCTTCCTTCTCCCCTTTCACTGTTTTTAAAGCTGTGGTTTTTCATCAGGTGCTAACGGACACCATTTTGAAAAAGAAAAAGAAAAGACAATGGCTTTTTCATATAGTATTTCATAACACATACAGAAAATATTAATGGAAATAATAAGAATAATAATAATGAATAATCATTTGAAAAAAAACAGTTCGTAACACTAACCATTCATGATTTCTTTAGTGATGCAAACATCACCAAACATAAAACCTATGACTGAAAAAAAATCATTTGCATTGCATGCCTTGCATGGGAAACTGAGAAAACCAATGTAAGTCAAATGGAACCATGTAAGGAAAATATATATATATATACACATCTATATCTATATATTTTATTTTTACATTCAACAGCCAGAGCTTCTCGACCAATCTAATGCAGATACAGTGTTATCATTTAATATGATCTAAATGCCAATGTAGCAATCGGGGCATTTTCTTTTGCGGACATTTATTCATTTATTTATTTATTTATTGCCTTTCCCCAAACCGTGAGCTTGTGTGCGTTTGAGCACATGCCATGTCTCTACTAGTAGCGCTGGTCCAGTTTTTGTTCTTGGGAAAAATTTTCATGCAAATTGTGTAAAAAAAAAAAAATGCACTTTAACCTCAAATACCATCGTTCTGACGTTTCTCACGTGAGCAGACTTAATTCCGCTTTCCGTCGAAGGAAATTAGAATAAGTTTTTCGGTGGTGTTTGTATTTATTTTATTTTATTTTTTGGTTCTCATAAATCCATGGTACTCGGAGTACTATTTGTTGTTCTCTGTAGCAAATCGAATATTAAAGTGTATTATGTAAGAATATGTTCACTTCGCCAAAAAAAAAAAAAAAAAAAAAAAAAAAAAAAAAAAAAAAAAAAAAAAAGTATGTGTAAAGTATTTTTTTGGGGAAAGGTAAATGCATGCACTTTTATGCAAGAACTAATACGTACCCTATGCGAATGAGACTGTAAATAAAAAGAAAACGAACGTACATTGCATGAAAATAAATCTTTTTCTATTGAAGCCATGTTCGGACTCTGTTTTTTATTCGACCGAACGCACATACACGTCGGTGTCTCGTTGCTTGGCAACAAGCTCTGCACCTCCATTGCAATGGCTTCTCTTTGACCTTTTCACCTCTTTGTTCCATTGCATTGCAACTCTTTGATGGTGGTGGTGCTGAGGGTGTGTGTGTGTGTGTGTGTGTGTA
>JAAIIK010020108.1:349842-364122 GCA_014706435.1 Silurus glanis
CACACACACACACACACACACACACACACACACACACACACACACACACAAATACTGCATCTTCAAGGTTAGTGGTGACCTTGAATGCCTGTGAATGCTCTGTCTCTAGGCAGGATGCAAGAAACAATAAAAAAAAAATAAAAATAGTCACAGTGACGTCTCCACCTGCTGGCTCTGATTGCACACTACATCTCACAATGATATATGGACAAAAGTATTGGGACACCAGACATTTTCAGCTATATGTGGTTCTTCACCAAACTGTTACCTTCTTCTTCTTCTTTTTCTTTCGGCTGCTCCCATTAGGGGTCGCCACAGCGGATCATCCGTCTCCATACCACCCTGTCCTCTACATCTGCCTCTTTTACACCAACTACCTGCATGTCTTCCCTCACCACATCCATGAACCTCTTCCTTGGTCTTCCTCTTTTCCTCCTTCCTGGTGGCTCCATCCTCAGCATTCTCCTACCAATATAATTCATGTCCCTCCTCTGCACATGTCCAAACCATCTCAATCTCGCCTCCCTCACCTTGTCACCAAAACGTCCAACATGCGCTGTACCTCTAATAAACTCATTTCTAATCTTGTCCATCCTCGTCACTCCCAACGAAAACCTTAACATCTTCAGCTCTGCTACCTCCAGCTCCGCCTCCTGCCTTTTACTCAATGCCACTGTCTCTAATCCATACAACATCGCAGGTCTCACCACAGTCCTATAAACTTTTCCTTTCATTCTTGCAGATACTCTTCTATCACAAATCACTCCTGTCACTCTTCTCCACCCACTCCACCCTGCCTGCACTCTTTTCTTCACTTCCCTAACACACTCTCCATTACTTTGCACTGTTGACCCCAGGTACCTGAACTCCTCCACCTTCTTCACCTCTTCTCCCTGTAACCGCACCACTCCACTGCCCTCCCTCTCATTTACGCACATATACTCTGTCTTACTCCTACTGACTTTCATTCCCCTCCTCTCCAGCGCGTACCTCCACCTCTCCAGGCTCTTCTCAACCTGCTCACTACTCTCACCACAAATCACAATATCATCCGCAAACATCATAGTCCAGGGAGACTCCTGTCTGACCTCGTCCGTCAACCTGTCCATCACCACTGCAAACAAGAAAGGGCTCAGGGCCGATCCTTGATGCAGTCCAACCTTCACCTTGAACCAGTCTGTCGTTCCTACTGCACACTTCACTGCTGTCACACTGTCCTCATACATGTCCTGCACCACCCTCACATACTTCTCTGACACACCTGACTTCCTCATACAATACCACAACTCCTCTCTTGGCACCCTGTCGTACGCTTTCTCTAAATCCACAAATACACAATGCAGCTCCTTCTGTCCTTCTCTATACTTCTCCATCAACGTTCTCAAAGCAAATAATGCGTCTGTGGTGCTCTTCCTCGGCATGAAACCATACTGTTGCTCACAGATGGTCACCTCTTCTCTCAGCCTGGCTTCCACTACTCTTTCCCATAACTTCATGGTGTGGCTGATCAACTTTATTCCCCTGTAGTTACTGCAGGTCTGCACATCTCCCTTATGCTTAAAGATCGGTACCAGCACACTCCTTCTCCATTCCTCAGGCATCCTCTCACCTTCCAAAATCTTGTTAAACAATCTGGTTAAAAACTCCACTGCCATCTCTCCTAAACATCTCCATGCTTCTACCAGTATGTCATCTGGTCCAACCGACTTTCCACTCTTCATCCTCTTAATCGCTGCTCTCACTTCCTCCTTACTAATCCTATCCACTTCCTGCTTTACTAACTCCACATCATCCAACCTTCTCTCTCTCTCATTTTCCTCGTTCATCAGCTGCTCAAAATACTCCCTCCATCTTCTCAACACACTCTCCTCACTAGTCAACACATTTCCATCTCCATCCTTTATTGCTCTAACTTGCAACACATCCTTCCCAGCTCGATCTCTCTGCCTGGCCAATCGGTACAAATCCTTTTCTCCTTCCTTAGTGTTCAACCTCTCATACAGCTCCTCGTATGCCTTTTCCTTGGCTTTCGCCACATCCCTCTTTACCTGCTGCCGCATCTCCTTGTACTCCTGCCTACTTTTCTCATCACCCTGTCGATCCCACTTCTGTTTTGTTAACCTCTTTCCCCTTATGCTCCCCTGCACTTCCTCATTCCACCACCACGTCTCCTTGTCTTCCTTTCTATTTCCAGATGTCACACCAAGTACCTTTCTAGCTGCCTCCCTCATCACTCCTGCGGTAGTTTCCCAATCATTCAGCACCTCTTCACCACCACCGAGCCTCTGTCTGACCTCTTCCCTGAACCTCACACTACAGTCTTCCTCCTTCAGTTTCCACCATCTTATTCTTCTTTCAGTCCTTACTCTCCTCCTCTTCTTCTTCGCCTCCAAAACCATCCTACAGACCACCATCCGATGCTGTCTAGCTACACTGTCCCCTGCCAGCACCTTACAGTCTCCAATCTCCTTCAGGTTGCATCTCCTACATAGAACATAGTCCACCTGTGTGCACCTTCCTCCACTCTTATACGTCACCCTATGATCCTCCTTCTTCTTAAAATAAGTGTTCACCACTGCCATTTCCATCCTTTTAGCAAAATCTACCACCATCTGCCCTTCCACATTTCTCTCCTTTAGGCCATACCTACCTATAACCTTCTCATCACCTCTGTTCCCCTCACCTACATGTCCATTAAAGTCTGCCCCAATCACCAATCATTCATTTCTAGGGACACCATCTACCACTTCATCTAATTCACTCCAGAATCTTTCCTTCTCCTCCATCTCACAGCCGACTTGTGGAGCATAGGCACTGATGACATTTATCATCATCCCTTCAACTTCCACCTTCACGATCATCACCCTATCAGAAACTCTCTTCACCTCCACTACACTCTTACTGTACTCTTCCTTCAGAATCACCCCTACACCATTTCTCTTTCCATCCACACCATGATAGAACAGTTTAAACCCACCTCCAATGTTTCTGGCCTTACTCCCTTTCCACTTGGTCTCCTGAACACACAACATATCTACCTTTCTCCTCTCCATCATATCAGCTATCTCTCTCCCTTTACCAGTCATAGTGCCAACATTTAAAGTACCAACCCGAACCTCCACTCTCCTACACTTTTCCTTTCCCTGTCGCCTCTGTAGGCGTCTTCCTCCTCTCCTCCTCCTCCTTCGGCCAACAGTAGCCCAATTTCCACCGGTACCCTGTTGGCTAACGATACCTGTGGCGGTCGTTGTTAACCCGGGCCTCGACCGATCCGGTATGAAATTCTTATTCGTGACCCGCATATTTGATTTGGCACATGTTTTACGCTGGATGCCCTTCCTAACGCAACCCTCCCCATTTATCCGGGCTTGGGACCGGCACTAAGAGTGCACTGGCTTGTGCCTCCCTAATGGCTGTGTTACCCTCTGTGCACAAAGCCAGCTTCATGAAAATATGGTTTACATGAGTTGGATTGGAGATCTTGAGTGCAAACTTTACTAATGCCCCTTGTGGCGGAATGAGCACAAATCTCGATAAGCACGCTCCAAAATCTAGTGAAGCATCCTCCCAGAAGAGTGGAGGATTTGGCATTCAACCAGAAAATAAAAAACGTGAGAAACTCATACCTGAGTGGCTCCATGAAGAGTCCGAACCTCAGAAGGAAGACTTGATTCTGTACTGTCAGTGGTTGTCAATTGTCTCCCAAGCTGTCCATAACTGGCTCTTCCCCATGTAAGGACTCTCTTAGCATCTAGAAGTTATCGAAAGATCTGGGATAAAAATCTAATGCTCACAATATAAGCCTTTTTGTTTGTTTCACTACAAACTTATATAAGAGCTTTATTCCTGTGGCTTTGAAGCATTGAGTTGATCATAGATGGCATGCAACAAAATCGGCGATCCTTTTTTTTAACCATTTGGACCAAAAGAAAAGAATTAGGCTTTAAACAAAAAATAAATAAAAAAATACAGGTAGACTTACGAACGCTTTTCCGGTCCCTATCTATTTCATGAATCGATTATTCGTACGTCGAGAAGAGACAATGCATGTCTTCCAGGCCTTCTTCTTCTTCTCACTCTGTTTTGCGGCGTTGTCAAATCCGAAAAGCGTGCGGAATTTCAACGTTTTCTTAAAGATATTTCGATTTTCTTTGTTTTTTTATTATTCTTGCGGTTCTTTGGGGGTTTTTTGTTGCCGTGGCTCTGTTCATATCTCCAAAAATTCGTAGCTCGGGGGGCTGACTGTACAGACGAAAACCAAGCTAACACCATTTCTACTATAAATGTAGATGGTGGTAGCGGCATGCTCAGCGGTTGCTATTCAACGGGACGATCCGGAAAACTTGTTTCCGGATAAAAAGGGCCGAACACGAGCAAATTCTTGAGAAGAAAGCATTCCGGTCAACCGGACGTCTGTATTTCGAGGGAGAAAAACACATGTTTCTGATCTGATGGTGGGGCAAATACGGAGGGCAAAATGACAAAAACAATGACTCCATATCATTTGTGATGATTAGGGAAAGATGGATTACCTCAGCTTAAGGCAACATCTATGAAAGCAATTAAGTGGTATCCAAATTAAATATATACCTTTTAGCAAGTTTGTACACATAGAAATAATGTTTTTGTGATCCTAATCATTTTTATCCTGTATAATGAATCATATCATGATCCAAGTACAAATACACCCTGTGTGTGTGTTTAATCATTTTACTACTCGTACCTGTCTGGGCAATTAGATGAGTCCAGCCACTGTGTAGAGCTAAAACTCTTTCTCTATTTAACAGTGATTGGTCCAAGGCTGTAGGAAGAGGTAGGAAGGTTTCTTTTCTACACAGCTGGCCGTGTTTATTGCTGCCCCACAGGAACACCTGACCAGACACTAGACAAAACAATGACCCATGAGTTTTTACATCCAAATTACTTTTATATTCAAACTTTAGGAGTATAATCTGCTCAAACACCAAAAGGTTAGCTAGAAAAATGCTACTGCTGGTTATACTAATGCTGTAATGAGACTAGCAGTCTGTGTGAACTTAGTAGTCAAGGTCATGGGACTTGTACATGCTCAAGCTTGTAGACAAAACATTTTAAACAGATGGTTTTTCTGATATCTTCAAAGCCTGGATTAAAGTCAAAAGAGCATTTAATCTGGAATAAGCTCACCTGTTAAACAGGCACAATGTGCAGAACCTGCAGTCACATGTTTGGCAGATACCTGGTCCAGCCCTAAATGTGAAGAATCATGTGTTAGGCTGCATCTCAATCAGCTCCCATAGTTCAGCAGTCAGGGCAGTGATCAGGGAGTCAGTCATTTTAAGTCTGTCTCGAACCCAAAAACCTTTTAAAGACTGCACTGGAACATTTGGCGCCTAAAAGTATTCCCCACAATGCGCCGCAAAAACCAGAAAGAAATCATCAATGTTCTCTATGGTCCTTACCAGAAATGATGCCATAATTCCTGAAGGCTCTCAGCCTGTACTCAGCCTGAACTCCAACTTTGTCTCTGAGTAGCTTGATGTCATTGTTGTAGCTCTCAAAAGAAATTCACTATCAAGCCTATAGTCCAGCTTGAATCACTGTGACAGAATTTATATGACTGATAAAACATTATGGACTAATTTACTTCTTCCTGTTGTTGATAAATGCCGGTGGTGATGTTTTACAAGTTACCATTGATATAAATGCCAATACATTATGCACACTTGAGGTGATAAACATGTGTCTTGTAGAATCTGCAAAATGTTAATAAATAAAAAATAGCATGTTGTTTAATATTCAGAACAGCCCTGAATATGCTATGAGGTGTTCACAAAAAGTTTTGAGACTAGCACTGTTTACAAGAAAGTACTTTGTTTATCTACGTTCACACACTATCACCTTCAAAATAGCAAACAGCAATACAGCGCCCCCAGAGTTCCTGCCACTTCTGCAATGTGTCCTGGAAGCGCCTTCTGCGATTCGCGCTGGATCTCCGCAATGGTGTCAAAACTGCAACCTTGGAGCGGCATCTTCATCTTCGAGAAGAGGGCGAAGTCCACAGGAGAAAGATCTGGCGAGTATGGTGAGTGCCGAAGTGAGATCATGTTGATCAGTCTCTGACGATCATCATAAACAAGTTGCCGAATGGTTTCGACATTTTCTGGGTTTTAGCTCGTTGAAGGATTTCCTGATCTCTCGCTGTCTTCCAGTGAAGTTCCTCCGCGCTTGAAGCATACGTGCCACGCCAAACATCTCGTACGACTCGCTGCAGCGTCGCCGAATGTAAAACGTATGTCATATCAAACGTCTCTGTGGCAGATTTGTGCAGTTTAGCAGAATTTCACGTTTGCTCTTTGTCGAAATGAAATCAGACGTTGTAGCGCACGTGGTGAGCAGAGCACCAGTTAGCACCATTATCATGAAACTTTTGATACCGCCTCATATTTCACATTGCAGATGTTTTCATATAATCCACAAGACACGAGTCGCTTGAGTTCACGAGTTTTCATTTTCAGCACACTGTTCGTTTTTCCAGCATTTACTGCATATCTGACAGCTTTTTCCAGTTCTCAACAGCACCAATATGATTCTCTAATCAATTCTTCTGGCACCTGACGGACTCGCACACCTTATTATGTAAGGTGTACACATTCACTGGTTCTCAATAGGCAACACGATACATCAGAAGAATGTGATTGCAGCGCGAATCTGCCGGTTTGGGTCGTCAACATATACTGATTCACGCCCTTTAACGTATTTATAAAGTCCACCATAGATCTTACCTGTAACCAGGCAGGGCTCCTTGGAGCTGAAGTGGCCAGGGATAGGCTGAGGACTCAGTGCTCTCTTCGCTTGACTTAACAGACCAGTACCCCACTGATACACTCCCCCTGAACCTTCACACAAACAAACCAACACATAAAACGTGGAGAGTAAATAGAGGAAGGGAGACACGGAAAAAGGAAAACGTGAAGCTTATCGTACATGTACCTGTTACAGCAAGCGTGTGTCTAAGCCCTGCTGCTACACTGATGACAGGTTCCTTTAAAGACTAAAAACAAAAGGAGGAAAGACAAAAAAAAACGAATCATTTGATTGAAAGAACAAACTCCACGTCAAGATTTAGTGTAATACATAACTGGAGAAAAAGAACACGTTCTTACCGTGAGTAGAAGAGGCTCCGGCGTGTGTTGTGTCTCCACGGAGACTCCCAGTTGACCAAAAGAGTTGGAGCCACACCCCAAGACGTGTCCGTCATCTACTAGATAAAGCACAAGTGTGACGATGAAATTCAATTTTAAGATTGTGGTCATTTGCAGTAAAGATGTATATAGAGCTTCATACTTTTCTGAAAGCCTGCATTGTATCGGATCAGAAGATATTTTCCAGTCTGAATTACAGACATGGGTTATTTCTTGTGTTACAAGCAGCAGCATCTAGTATTCATTGATACTCAGCCCTGTTATTGATACTGTATACAAAAATGGAGAAAGTGGTATTGATGAATCCCTAGAGGTAAGGATTATACTCTACTATACACATTTACAATATTTGGCAGACACCCTTATCCAGACCAGCTTACAATCAACTCATTTATCCAACTGAGCAGTTGAGGGTTAAGCGCCTTGCTCAACGGCCTAACAGTGGAATCTGGAAGCTGGGATTTGCACTCACGACCTTCTGATCAGTAGTCCAAAATCTTAAACACACAGCTACCTCCTTATGGCCATTTTTCACGAGTTACCATTGATAAAAAATGCAATAAATAACCCAAACTTGAGATAATAATAAATGTACATACACCATATGCCGAATCTGTAAAATGTTAATCATTTAAAATTGCGTGTTGTATTATATGAAGTACTGCCCTGAATCCGCAATTTCACATAGCAGATGCTTATATATGATCCATAAGGCACAAATCCTTGAGTTCCTTCTCCAGGAACTGCACACTAATTAGGATTTCCAGCACCTACTGCATATCTGACAGCTTTTGCAGTTCATAGCAGCATCTATATGATTCTGTGATCAATTTGTTTTAGACTCAGGACAACCGAGAGACTCGCACACAACCACTATGTGCGACCATTCGTCGACTCTCAAGAAGGTAACACAATACATTAACAGCACAAAGTGAAAAGGTTCAAACTCTGCAATTTGTTATTAGGTTATTTAAAAATGTAAGTAGTTTCACTTAGTATGGGCCATCAGAAACTACATCAGCTATGTCCTAGAAGTCCAAATAATAATAGTTCACAGAATAATAACATTTATGTATAATAGACATGATAATATCTGCTGTGTAGTCAGGAACTGCTTGCTGCCAGTGGCAATCAAAAATACAGTGAGTCAAATAAGTATTTGGTACACCTCAACTGTGAGAGACAGAACCTAAAATAAAATCCAGAAAATCACATTGTATGTTCTTTAAATAATTAATTTCCATTTTATTGCATGAAATAAGTATTTGATCACCTACCAACCAGCAAGAATTCTGTCTCTCACAGACCTGTTAGATGGTCTTTAAGATGCCCTCCTATCCTCCACTTATTACCTGTACAAAAGACACCTGTCCACAAAATCAATCAGACTCCAACCTCTCCACTATGGGCAAGACCAAAGAGCTGTCCAAGGACACTATGGACAAAACTGTAGACCTGCACAGGGCTGGGGTGGTCTACAGGACAATAGGCAAACAGCTTGGTGAGAAGGCAACAACTGTTGGTGCAATTATTAGAAAAATTGAAGAAATTCAAGATGACTGTCATTCTCCTCGGACTGGGGCTCCATGCAAGATCTCGCCTCGTGGAGTATCAATGATCCTGAAAAAGGTGAGGGATCAGCCTAGAACTACATGGAAGGACCTGGTCAATGACCTGAAGAGAACTGGGACCACATTCTCAATGGTTACCATTAGTAACACATTACACCGTCATGGATTAAAATCCTGCAGCACACACAAGGTCCCCCTGCTCAAGCCAGAGCAGGAGTGTCTGAAGGCCCGTCTGAAGTTTGCCAGAAACCATCTGGATGATCCAGATGAGGCATGGGAGAAGGTTATATGGTCAGATGAGGCCAAAATATAACTTTTTGGTGTAAACTCCACTCGCTGTGTTTGGAGGTAGAGGAAGGATGAGTACAATCCCAAGAACACCATCCTAACCGTGAAGCATGGGGGTGGAAACATCATGCTTTGGGGGTGCTTTTCTGCAAAGGAGACAGGACGACTGCACCGTATTGAGGAGAGGATGGATGGGGCCATGTATCGTGAGATTTTGGGCAACAACCTCCTTCCCTCATTAAGAGTATTGCAGATGGGTCGTGGCTGGGTCTCCCAGCATGGCAATGACCCCAAACACATAGCTCCGTAAGAAGCATTTCAAGGTCCTGGAGTGGCCTAGCCAGTCTCCAAACCTGAACCCAATGGAAAATCTATGGAGGGAGCTGAAACTACATGTTGACCAGTAACAGCCCCAAAACCTGAAAGATCTGGAGAAGACCTTTATGGAGGAGTGGGTCAAAATCCCTGCTGCAGTATGTGCAAACCTGGTCAAGAACTACAATAAATGTCTGACCTTTGTAATTGTAAACAAAGGTTTCTGCACCAAATATTAAGTTTTATTTTACTATTGTATCAAATACTTATTTCATGCAATAAAATGGAAATAAATTATTTGAAAATCATACAATGTGATTTATTAATTTTTTCCAGATTCTGTCTCTCACAGTTTGAGGCGTACCTACGATGAAAATCACAGAGCTCTCCTATCTTTGTAAGTGGGAACACTTGAAAAATAGGCAGTGTATCAAATTCGATTTTTGCTCACATGGCCCACATTTTGCTAGATACAAGAACAGGGACCATTATTTATAAAGTGTGAGATTTGCCATTTCCTAGTGGGTGTATTTAATCTTTAAAAGTGACATTTCTGATATTTATTCTGGCCACATTGTTTGGTTTCATCCCTGATAATAGTGAATATTTGATATTTATACAAAACAAAGATTTATAAATTGGCCTATCTTACATTTTATAATGGAGGGGAAAAAAAGTTATTTTGGTATATTTTCAGGGGATAACTCATAGTAATGTACTGAAGTGTTAAACTGCAGAGCTTCCACACAAAATGCATGAAGTTTGACACGTCTGGTAATAAAATAGAACATTAAACTTTGTATAAGTGTAATATTAGATTGTTATATAGTATCAGTTTTTGTAGTCTTCAACATCACCTGTTAGAATGATGGTAAAGTCCCAGCCACATGACACTTGCTGAACAGTCTTGAGGCCAGGCAACTGGCAAAGCTGAAAGGTCATGACCTCTGATACGTGGCCAAGTCCGAGTTGGCCTTTGTGATTCTGTCCACATACCAGCAACTCACCAGATTCTGCAGTAAAGACAAAAAATATTTGGTCATTTTTGCACCAAGATCCCTGAGACAGGGATAGAGATCCACTCGAATCCATAACAACTAGACTGAGCTGGGGCTTTATAGACAAGTGACAAATGGAGCAACATTCTGAGTAAACTTTAAGCTTCCTTGTATTTTTGGCTATAACAACACTTGCTGGTTATAATGTATATGCTAAACAACACATACGAAAAACAGGAAAACACGATATGACAACATTTAAGCTAATTTCAAGAATATATTAGCGTTTTTTTTTTTTTTTTTTTTTATCTGGAAATGTATAATGTATATCATGTATAGGGCAGTGGTGGTCCAGTGTTTAAGGCTCTCGGTTACTGATCATAAGGTCAGGGTTTCAAGCCCCAGCACTGCCAAGCTGCCACTGTTGAGCCCTTGAGCAAGGCGCTTAGCCCTATCAGCTCCAGGGGCGCTGTACCATGGCTGACCCTGCGCTCTGACCCCAGCTTCCAGATGAGTTGGGATATGCGAAAACAGGGCAGTGGTGGTCCAGTGGTTAAGGCTCTGGGTTACTGATCATAAGGTCAGCACAGGTCAAGTACCATGGCTGACCCTGCGCTCTGACCCCAGCTTCCCAGCAAGCTGGGATATGCGAAGATAGCTACAAGGCACAATCACGTCCACCGTTTGGGAAATCGGACCATGCCGCCATCTTCCTCATGCCTGTTTACAAACAAAGGCTGAAACAGGAAGCTCCGGTTCAGAGGGAGGTCGCGCGCTGGACTGACCAATCGGTGGCCGCTCTGCAGGACGCTTTGGATGACGCAGACTGGGACATGTTCCGGCGCAGCTCTGATGACGTCAACATGTTTACGGAAGCGGTTGTGGGATTCATCGGGAAACTAGCGGATGATACGGTGCAGAAAACCACTATCAGAACGTTTCCCAACCAGAAGCCGTGGGTGGATAAAACCATCCGCGACGCTCTGAGATCCCGCTCCGCTGCCTACAACACGGGGCTCGCCACCGGGGACATGGACGAGTACAAGGCTGCGTCCTACAGTGTTCGCAGAGCGGTGAAGGATGCAAAGCGGCGCTACGGGAGGAAACTAGAGTCACAGTTTCAACATGGTGGCTCTAGGAGCCTGTGGCAGGGACTAAGGACAATAACGGACTATAAAACACCATCTTCTAGAATGGTGAATGCGGACGCTTCTCTGGCAGACGAGCTAAACACCTTTTATGCTCGTTTCGAGGCTGCAGCTAACCACGCTAGCGGCGCTAGCAGCACAACCAGCGTGCACGCCGAGAGAGCCGGAGAGGTAAACACGTTTACCATCTCGGAGCATGACGTGAGGAGGGCATTCAAGAGAGTGAATACCAGGAAGGCAGCAGGACCAGACGGCATCACAGGTCGGGTTCTGAAAGCCTGCGCTGACCAGCTAGCACCGGTGTTCACTGAGATATTCAACATCTCCCTGGAACAGTCTGTTGTCCCCTCATGTTTCAAACAGTCCACCATTGTTCCTGTCCCGAAGAAACCCCAGCCTGCCTGCCTTAACGACTATCGCCCTGTAGTCTTGACCTCAGTAGTGATGAAGTGCTTTGAGAGACTGGTCAGAGACTTCATCACTGCATCATTACCAGACACACTGGACCCATTACAGTTTGCGTACCGTCAGAAACGTTCTACTGAGGACGCCATTGCTCATCTCCTCCACACCACGATGAGCCATCTGGACCAAAGAAACGGGAATTATGCAAAGATGTTGTTCGTGGACTACAGTTCAGCGTTTAACACCATAATTCCCTCCACAATCACCTCTAAGTTGGAGGTCCTGGGACTCAGCCAGCCGCTGTGTCAATGGATCTCTAACTTCCTGACAGACAGACCACAAGCCGTACGGGTGGGAAAACACACCTCATCCACCCTCACCCTCAGCACTGGCGCCCCCCAGGGTTGTGTTCTGAGCCCCCTGCTTTACTCGATGTACACATACGACTGTGTGGCCACTTCCAACTCCACCACCATCATTAAGTTTGCTGACGACACCATTGTGGTGGGTCTGATCTCCAACAACGATGAGACGGCCTACCTACAGGAGGTTAAAAACCTGGAGAGATGGTGCCAGGAGAACAACCTTCTCCTGAACGTCAGCAAGACTAAGGAGTTGATCGTGGACTTCAGTACAAAGCGGGAGCGGTCATACCAACCGATAAACATCAGTGGGACCCCAGTGGAGAGAGTGGACAGTTTCCGGTACCTTGGTGTTCACATCACACAGGATCTTTCTTGGTCCTGTCACACCAACACCCTGGTGAAGAAGGCCCGGCAGCGTCTGTACCATCTGAGACGCTTAAGGGACTTTAAACTTCCCTCTCAGGTGCTTAAGACATTCTACACCTGCACCATTGAGAGCGTTCTGACGGGTAGCATCACTTCTTGGTTTGGGAACAGCACCATGCAGGACAGACGAGCCCTCCAGAGGGTGGTGCGTTCAGCTGAACGTACCATCCACACTGAGCTCCCTAACCTGCAGGACATTTACAGCACGCGGTGCCGAACCAGAGCTAGGAAGATTATGAAGGACCTCAGCCATCCCAACAATGGACTCTTTTCTCTGTTGCGTTCAGGGAAACGCTTCCGCTCCCTGAAAGCGAACACAGAGAGAATGAGGAGGAGCTTCTTCCCGCAGGCCATTAGGAGTTTAAATCAGGAAACACCCAGGATCTAAAAACTGGCCCACTCTCTCCATCATCACACTTCCTCTCTGTATATATCTCACCTTTCGCACCACGACACTTTAATCTCTGGACTTGCACAGCACAGTGCACTTTATATTTAATTTAATTTTTATACCACACCGTACTGCACATGGACACTTTACGGACCTTTACACCACACCATACCGCACACGGACACTTTACGGACCTCTACACCACACCATACCGCACACGGACACTTTATGGACAACCCACCACAAAAATTGTCTACTGTTTACACCCTGTTACACATTGTTTACTGTTTCACTGTTTACTGCCATTTTTTGTATATTCACATTTATAGATCTTTATATATCTTTTATATCTTTATATTCTTATATTTTATTTTATTTTATATATATATATATTTATCTACCTTCCTTTCTTTTTCCCCCATCCTATTCCCTCATGCCGGACCGTCGTATAAAGCATTTCACTGCATGTCGTACCCTGTATGTATGTGTATGTGATGAATAAAATTTGATTTGATTTGATCATTCTTTCTGCATTGAATAAAAAAATTTAATAGAAAATGTTTTCCACAAAAAAAATGTCACTCACCGGTGATGAGCGCCGAATGTCCACCTCCACCTGTGATGGCCCGTAATGTTCTTGCTTCCTGTCTATACTCTGCACACTGTGGCTTCACTTGATCTTCAGCATTTTTTAGTCCCAGCTGACCAAAACTGTTAGCACCCTAACAGAGGTCACAAGACCAACAGAAGAAACTGACATAGGACAAATCCAAGTATAGGATTTTAAAAGCCCAGTGTGTATTTATATATACAGTAAAAAGTTTGGACACACTTTCTCATTCAGTGGCTTTTCCTTATTTGCAACATTGTTCAATAATACTGAGACATCCAAACCATGAGAACAACCCAGAGTATGTTTTATATTTTAGAATGCCAATAGCAGCTACATGTAGCTTTGATTACAGCTTGGCAAACTCATGTGCCTTGTCAAAAGTTCATTTCTTGCCTTCTTATTGTGCTTTAGACAATCGGGTGATGGGGTGTCCAAACTTTTGACTGGTATTGGGTGTGTATCTGTATATATTTCACATATTTCACTATGTGTGTGTGTGTGTGTGTGTGTGTGTGTGTGTGTGTGTGTATGTCTGTAATAGTGTGCCCAGAGCTTCATAACAAGCATATCACAAGT
>JAAIIK010020110.1:41956-79315 GCA_014706435.1 Silurus glanis
ATATATATATATATATATATATATATATATATATATATATATATATGGATCCCCCCACACCTAAATCCTATTGAACTTCTCTGGGATGAACTAGATCACAACATCGGAACAACTTTGGCAAGTTTTATAAGAGGCAAAGTATTTCAGCTGAATGTTTGGAGAATCGAGAAAGAAGATGCATGTGTCTCAACAACTCTAAAAGACTAGGCATTTCCAAACTTTTGGCAGGCACTGTATGAAACCCTGTGTCAAAATGGTTTTCCCTCTGCTTGCTCTCTCAGACATATGGAATGTTGAATAATCGATTATGTTCAGTGTGAGAGTGCCTGCTGTGGGCAAAACCTTAAATCCTCAGTATATTACTCACAAGCCTCTGAACTGCAGCTCTGGCTTGTTCATCTGTTGGGGATTTCCTGCTCTATGTCACTTGGAACTATGGACATTGTATATACTATATATATATATATATATAGTAACAGTACATCCTGAAGTGTTTCAATTGGATTACATCAGCAATTTGTCACCGGTTACAATCTTCATTTTAGTAAAAAAAGAGTCAGCCATGATATAGCGCACCCTGAGCACAGAGGCCTTTCTCAAGGGCCCAAGAGTGACACCTTGGCAATACTGGGGTTTGAACCCCCGACCTTTCAAATAGCAACCAAGAGCCTTAACCACTGAGCTACCACTTCCCCTAAAAGTCAGAAAGAGATGTGTCCTGACTTTTATAAGCAATCAGACTTAGGATGTTCAAACAACAAGCAAAATACTGCACATTTTCAGCTCATGGAGAATGAATCCATAATAAAACACTGGGGTCGCAGCTTTGACATGGCGAAGTGGTAGTTCAGGGCTTAAGGCTATGGGTTACTGATTGGAGCATTGGGGGTTCAAGCCCTGGTATCCCCAATCTGCCACACTTGGGACTCTTGAGCAATGCCCTTAAACCTCTGTGCTCGAGGGGTACTGTATCATGTCTGCCCCCAGCTTTCTAACATCAGTCAGATATGCAAAAAAATCACCTGATAAATCACCTCACCATATTGTACAGCTGACATGCTTTTATCCTCTCATGCATTACCGAATGTAGAGCTTTCAGATACTGGACACACTTTATATTTTCTGCCAGTAAAGTCTGGAAAATTACTGTATTCCTGGTCTTACATTAATGGGAAAATTTGGTCCCCTTCTTGACATAGACAGCCACAGACATCAGTGACAAGTTTAAGTATTGGCTTGGTCAGAAAGTTACATTTGGGATTTGATCTATATTGTTTGGAATTTACTATCAGATTTGAAAATGCACATTAATGTAAATTGAGTCTAGAAGAAGCAAACTGGAATTGACCATAGAAATTACAGTACAATCAGACCCCGACCTACGACCACTCGACTTACGACATTTCGGAGATACGACAGTCACCTCTGACGGAAACAAAAAAATATATATATTTTATTTACTTAATTTGTTGTATGTAAAAAAATGTGAATGTGTAGACTCTTTATGTCTACGTTGGAGTAGTCACTCTTCTCGATTTATGACCTGATAGATTACGACCGTTTTTTCGGTCCCTATCTACGTCGTAAGTTGGGGTCTACCTGTACTTAGATTCGGTATCTCCGTAGGAAATCTTCTGCAACGAAAGTAGCTCCCTCTACTGACAGGAGTGGAGAATTTTATTTACCTTTGAAACATATATAGAAAGGAGTATTTGTGACAGTTTTTTTAGCTCGTATTTTTCCGAAAGTGTAGCTTGCCTCATTTTTCCTCGCCAGGAATCAGCTGTATAGTCCATGCTATAAATTCTGATCAGGAATGTTACGATTCACAGGAAAAAATGTGGCACTCAGTCACTCACTTCTTTTCAGCTCGCTCAGGGCTTGAGGCACACATCCATTAGACGTCACAATCTTGCTGTTAAACATGCCTTAGACACATTTTAGGTGATCATTCGATGTGTATGTTTCTAACAAGTGTGTGCTTGTCCACGTGTTGATCCAGTTTGAGAACGGACACACTGACCGAAAAGACTGGGACGCCTCTCACCCCATCCTGGTGGCCGAAGGACTTTTCGCCTTCGCCAACGTCCTGAGCTACTTGCGTCTGTTCTTCATGTACACCACCAGCTCTATCCTCGGCCCTCTACAGGTAAACAACAGAAGTGTTCTTTACACACAGGTATTACACACAAACACACACCACTCTGTGTACAGATAAGCACTACCAGCTGTGTTTATGTCCATCTCATCACCAACACATTTAGAACTGGTCTAACCTCCTCTCTATCTACTTCATCTCCAGTTATACATGCAACGTGTCCTTCACGTACACATACACAAATCAATGAAGCAATTTGAATCTCTAAATAAATTAGTCGTGATTTTTTTTCTTGTTGTTGTTGTTGTTTTTTTTTTTTTTTTAATGTAATGATCGCTGATCTCTGTGCTTTTATTAATTCATTTTGCTTAAAGTGTACAATCAGGAATATTGGGAATAATATAAAAAGAAACCAAAAAAAATTGAATGCAATATTGAATATGAAGATATATATAGACAGGTCTGGTGAGAAAATGTGAACAAGTCAATGCACTACTGGAGTGTTTGCGTGAAAAAGTATTGGCACCCGCGACTGTATTTGGTCACTCTACCCTTACATTATTTAATAAAGATGGCATGCTGGTGTTTGTTGTAATACGTGAAACTGGTTGATTGTAAATTATAAGGTGTGGATCAGCGATTAAGGGTTTTACATTTATGGCGGAAAATATGGCGATGTTTGGATCAGAAATCCAACATCATAACCACTGAACTACCACTTCCTAAGCCCAAGTGTTTGGATTGCTGTTTAGAAGGTGATGAATCTGAAGCACTGCTAGTGAAAAGCTGTCTTAACTTTAGACCAGTAGTTCAGCACCAGTTTTTCCCCATCTACCATCACCCTACTGAACGCCACACTACACCACTAGGACTCTGATGGTTCACTGATACTTCACTGATTCTACTGCAGCAATCATCATGCAGTTCTGCTCAACCTGGTTCATTCTATATCATTCTGGACAATTATTTATTTATATATTATTTTTTTATTATTATTGTTCTATTCAATCATTAAATTCAATTATCTTATATATTATACTTTATATATTCTAGATTATCCTCATATCTATGTATCATCTGTATATACACTGTGTATAACGTATGTACAGTTGTACATGCAATGTGCCTATTCCATATTGTACATTTTTATATCCCACATTATTTACACATATGGTGCTTTACACACATCCTGCACTGATATGACTTATATATTCTCCTGCACATTTCTACACTGCCCAGAGTCTTTATATTTATTTGTTGTACTTACAGATATTTGCACATTTATCTGCACTTGTCAATTTAAACAATTGCTACTATTTGCACTTCTGGTATATGTGAAACTGCATCTATCTATCTATCTATCTATCTATCTATCTATCTATCTATCTATCTATCTATCTATCTATCTATCTGTCTGTCTGTCTGTCTGTCTGTCTGTCTGTCTGTCTGTCTGTCTGTCTGTCTGTCTGTCTGTCTGTCTGTCTATCTGTCTGTCTGTTTATCTATGAATGAATTAAAGCAGTAGTAGTGCACAGCTATCTTAACCCTCAACTGTTGCATCACGGATTCTTGTATCCCAGCCTATTTAAATATCTTCAATCATGTATATCCTGGCCAAATAAGCAAATGTGATGCGTGTAATGTGCATGTGTACACTTGTACACTTTTGCACATGCTATGAGGAACCCAGTCGTAGCCTAGTCTATCGTAGCCTATCTAATTAACTTTTCACGTTTATCCTACAAATATCCAAATATATGTGGGCCCCAGTGGTAAATCCTGTGTATGAGAAACAGTGTCCAGCCTTCATTGTATTTCCTCTGAAAAAGAGCTATAAAGTATTTTACAGGGTCACGTGAACAGTATGAGGTTATCTGCTCTCGGGAGCCCTTTTAGAATGTCATTGTAACAAAATGCTCTCAAGCAGCAATGAGAAATCTTTAACAGATGTGTTTCAAGTGACTGTAAATTAGGCCAGCAGTTATATACAGAGCTGCAGAAAGATTTACAGCAACAGAGCATCTCTGTTAGGATTTAACTCCATCTATTTCACTAAGGCAAAGAAACATTTCCATGTAAAAGCTCAGTATTTCATTGGAAATGAAGCAATATACAGTGTTGAGTGTGTGGTCAGATGGTCTATAGATTAGATCGTTAACAGAGAAAGCTATGTTTCTAGCTCCTGTTGTACTTAGTTGTTTAATGGCTCAACAAAAAAATATTAATTCAGCATCACAATATCTGATCTCGATGTTGAATATTGTATTCTGATGGGTCAGAAGGCTTCGGTTCATTTTCTTCTTTACTGTACACAAATTGTTTTCATAGTAACTTAGGTAGGGACTCAGCTGTGAGTTTGTCTTATAGGAGAAGCTGGCAATGAAGATAAATGTTTTGTAGCCTCTATAATGTAAATGACGACAGGAATTTCTAAGACATTTCAAAGCATTAAATGTAACTTTAAATGGATAACAATATACAACAGTGTAATTTCAAATAGAATTAAAAAAATGGGAATCGTCAGATATTTTTACACAGTGTCCCAACTTTATTTTTGGAATTGGGGTTGTACATAGTGTATGGTGGAGAAGGCAGGTGTCCCAATACTTTTGCCCATACAATGACCTGTCGAAAATGTTAAAGGTTTTGATTATTAGTTAAAAATGTAAACGATCAAAAAGAACCTCTTTTACAAGAAATATGAATTTACCGCTGTATGGTTCTAATCAAAAATAGAAAAATGTAAGAAAAAGAGAGAAAGATTTGTAAAAGTTCAAACGTTTTCTCTAAAAAAATACTTTACACCTAAGATTTCATTCAAGTAATAATAGTTTCTATGTTATGGAAGCTGACAGAGTCGACTCTTATTAATGAGCCGAATCAAATTATTTGTCTGAATGCAAAAAATCTGAATTATTCTAAAAGTAATATGTAGAGTGGCCTGAGTGTTTGAGCCTATGTTCAATTAATCATAGCAAAATAATTAGTACTTGGTGTTCAGCATCTGGCCCAGATGTGCTTTGTGTGATTTTTGTTTTGTTAATGGTTTAAGAAGAATAAAGGACTTTATGGTATTATGATGATGATGATGATGATGATGATGATTATTATAAACATTTGACCACTTATATGGCAACTAACAAGTTTTAATGAATCTATCATCAATCAACCCACATTCCCTACCTGATGTTTGACGAATAAAAGGGAAGAAAAGAGAAATTACTTGGTAGGGGGAAAAAAAACACAAATCTATTCAATAATAAACATTTTATAGGTTATATCCAAATATATTCGATCAGATAATTCATCTGGTTCTTACTTAAATTTTTATTTGTTTATTTGTATAATGTAATTTTATGTATTTCTATTTAAAAAACAACACATTTTGATTCAGATCTGATTTTTGTTTGTCAGAAAGGCGTCAAGACACCATTGTCAGTAAATGGTGAAATTATTGCAAATTTGACACAAACTCCAAAAGTTGAACTGAACAAAATCCAAGATGGCCGCCATCATACGCTATTAAGTGACCGTGAAGGTTCATGGTTTTCAGATGACTGTACATCCTGCTGTGTAAAAATCTATAAGTCTGGACAAGGTTTTGAGTATGATATTAACATAAATATAGATGTTTGCTAGTTGTTACCTTTGTAGCTCTGGTGTACTTCAGATTCCAGACATGTTTTTGCTTATAGACAAAATACTTCAGTGAAACTTATTGTCGTATTTAATATTTAGAAGAACTTACCCTTGCTGCAGACACTATTTTGACTCCCTGTATCTGCTTTATTTATCCTTTAGCACACAGTAGGTGTCAAATAAATGAAAAAAAAAGGCACATTGAATCATTAAAAAGTAAACCAAAATAATAAGATACTTACCATTTACAGACGTCAGGTGATTCAGAGGTACGCTATTAGCATTTAGACACCACACAGACATGATCTTGCATGTATTCAGCTTGTATTTAAATGCCAGCTTGTTGCTAGCTCACATATAAATATTACACTCCATCAAAGTAGCAAACCAGAAGAAAAAGCTTGTCTTCTTTTTCGCTTCTCTGGTTTTGATTATGTAATGCCCACAGGATTTGCCTGATAACCAGATGGATTCTAAAGAATTCTCTCTTTCCGTCTTTTCTGTCAAAATCAATTCTCTCATTTCCCTGCCGGTTTTGTGTCGGATCTTCGTCGGTTTTTTTCAAGATTGCTCACAAAAACAGCACGTAGTCCTATGGCTATTCTTATTCGTGCGGATTTGTTGCATAAAGCAAATCTTTCTATGTTGCACTTTCCAGGCTTCCCTAATAGCAGCGATGCAACAGCTATAATAAATACGCATTATGAGAAATACTGTATATCCATGTTTTTTTGCTGCTGTGTGTTTTGGATGCTGTTTGACTTTAAAACAGTGGCTGAACTGTGTGTTGAGTGATGTCCTGTTATTCTAGCTCAAATCATTATTTTGAGTGCTCGAATACCTTTTCCATGGTTTCCTCTGTTCTGGGAGAGGAGCTCATGCCGTGACATCACTGCCTGGCATGACAGCATGGAAATGTGCTCAAAAATATGGAAGGTATTTCGCTCTCACACACACACACACACACACACACACACACAGACTCTGTTTGTCTCTCTTCTTGCTCTTGTTCAGTGAGACTTTATACATCCAGACATTTAGTACACTGACTTATGTGTTTCAGTAATTTGTGCACAAAGCCAACTTTATGAAGATGTGCTTTACATGGCCTTTGGGATGAATGTGAACACTGACTGCACCCCAGACCTCCTCGCCTCACCTACATCACTACCTGACTTCACTAACACTTTGAATAAGCACAAATCTCCATAAGCACACTCCAAAATCTAGTGGAACATCTTCCAAGAAGAGTGGAGAGACTTATAAAAGCGAATGGTGACTAAAAGTGGAATGGGATGTTCAAAAACCTGACTGTAATATTTGTGTTTTTATTGGGTTTCTTAATTAAACACATTTTTGAGTCTATAAATAAGAATAAACACACAAAACACGAGAATAGACTAATGAATTATGAAAAAAATATTAAAACAAAAAAATAAGCAGGCATTAAATAGACTAAAATTAAAATGAAATGGGAAAAATGGAGACCACACAAAAGCACACAGAAATGCGTTCAGGTTACAAAAAAAATCTACACGATAAATAAAACATTTATTAAGGGATGTATTTTTTACACAACGCTGAACTTCTCTTGATGTGCAAGACAAATCCTGCTGGGTGGCAATATCAGAAAATAATCAGCTTTGCCTCATGGTGTTTTTCCTTCTGCTTCATCTGTTTGTGTTATTAATGCTGGGCAGCTTTGCTGAGGATTATCTATAAATCCAGTATTTATGCAGTATCTGGTGTCTGAACCAAACCCCACTGGGTGTTGACTCAGCAGCCTTCCAGACATTCTGTTGCGCCATGTTTCCATCCACCCGACGCTCTGACTATAATGCTGTTAAAATAATTCCAGAAATTTTGAATCATCACTGTGTAAGATGTTCTCATTGTTTTCTTTTCCTCTGGAGGGAGAGTGGAGGATTGGATGTTTGTATAGATGGATTCGTTTTGTTGTTACTGAGCTGTTCTGAACCCTGAACACTCAGCCATCTGGATATTATCCTATGCCACATCTAGAAACATTGATATTAAATCAGTCTGGTAGAGCAACCATATTAGCTATGGGGAATTGCCCTTTGCTTGACTTCACTATGATTGTAGAATAACTCATACAAATTGGAAAAAAAAAATATAAAAAAAAAAAGTTTATTTGTGAATCTTCCTGAATCTTCCAAACTGTCCTTCACTTGCTCTCCATGGCTCAGTGTAAATAAATCTAAGACTTTTTAAGAAAACTAGTTCTTGTTGGTATGTAGACTATATATACTGTTATATATAATTATATATAATATATAATTATTTGATCCCCTGCTGACGTGAGCTTTGAGGATGGATTTGGACTGTAGTTAATATCAACAGACTGCTATATTGACTCAGGACTACAGTTTGCTTCTGATCACCATCACTGTACCCCACAACATTGTATATCTGTAATAAATGGACATTTGGTGCAACCCAGTTGAGGACGAGGTTCCCTCTTAAGTCTGGTTCCTCTCAAGGTTTCTTTCTTGTGCCATCTCGGGAAGTTTTTCCTCTCCACAGTCACCATCAGGGACAAACTTACACTTATAAAGAACATCGTATTCATTTTTATCGCCACATTATCTGTGTAAAGCTGCTTTGAGACAATGTTCATTGTTAAAAGCGCTATACAAATAAAAATGTATTGATTTTGTATGTTTGCCCACTAACAAAGTAATGATCAGTCTATAGTTTTAATAGTAGGTTTATTTGAACAGTGAGAGGCAGAATTACAACAATGAAAAATCCAGAAAAATCCAGAAAAAAGTCATAAATTGATTTGCATTTTGATGAGTGAAATAAGTATTTGATCCCCTTTCAATCAACAAGATTTCTGGATCCCAGGTGTCTTTTATACAGGTAACAAGCTGAGATAAGGAGCACTCTCTGAAAGGGGTCAATCAATCACATTTCAAACTCTCCACCACGGCCAAGACCAAAGAGCTGTCCAAGGATGTTAGGGACAAGATTTTAGACTAACCAAAGGCTGGAATGGGCTCAAAACACCATCGTCAAGCAGCTTGGTGAGAAGGTGACAACATTTGGTGCGATTATTCGCAAATGCCACCTGCCTAATATTGTGTTTCTTCCTTGGAGCACTTTTGATAGATTCTGACCACTGCAGACCAGGAACATCCCACAAGAGCTGCAGTTTCGGAGCTGCTCTGACCCAGACGTCTACACATCACAATATGTCAAACTCAAAATCCTTACGTTTGCCCATTTTATTTTTTACTGCTTCTAACATCAACTTTGATAAGAAAATGTTCACCTGCTGCCTAATAAGTAAATCCACGCACTAACAGGTTTCATAATGAAGAGCTCATCAGTGTTACTCACTTCACCACTCATAAAGTTATAATGTCAATGTTATGCCTGGTCAGTGTATATACAGATAGAATACAGATATATAATGATAAACTAGGACATGCTATGATTTTACAATTATGTACACTTATAATAATTATGTATGTACATACTGGAGCAGAATTGTATGATGTTCACAGGCAGTGAAATCAATAAAGCATTAATGAGACATCAGTGTCCATGAGGTATTCAGTAGGGTGGTAGTGGTTGTGGTATTCAGTATTCAGGTAGTGAGATGTCTCAGTGAGCTTTTGTTGGAAAACCATATGTGTATATACTTTATGAAAGCCAGGGACGTTCTTGCCCCTTTCACACCTACATTTCTGTATATGAAATCATACATGATCTTCAGAAGATCAGGTCAGAATATTAGACCACGCCCATTAGATACGTGTTTCTAATACGTGTTACGTGATACGTGTTCGCCAAGTTCTGTATCATCCAAATATTTCTTTATCATGTACCATTTCCCTGAACTTCTGTGGAATAGAGAGAGTCTTCTATCTGACCGAGCGTGATTAATGATATCATGCAACTAAATATTTGCTATATATATTATTTGCTCAACCTTTTCTCAATCCTAATTTAAATAAACATCAGCCCAAAAATAGCAACTTAAAGTCGTTTGTGAGGCAGCAAAGTTTACAGTCATTTAAAAAAAATGTCCCAGAATCCTTTTTAAAGCATTTTAAATAAAGAACGCCTTCACAAGTCTCAATTAAAGCTGATGTTTGCCTCAGGCATGTTGTGATTGCAGGTCTGGAAATGACTAATCTCTGTACAGTTCGGTTGTGAAGCTGGGTAGATACTGAACACATTCCTGAATTGAGTAAACTGTTTAAATTGTGTGTGTGTGTGTGTGTGTGTGTGTGTGTGTGTGTGTGTGTGTGTGTAGATCTCAATGGGTCAGATGCTGCAGGAGTTTGGAAAGTTTCTCGGCCTGTTTCTGTTGGTGCTCTTCTCCTTCACAATCGGCCTGACTCAGCTTTACGGAAAGGACCAGAAGGATCCATCCAAGAGCAAAGACGACAACATGGACTGCGAAGGAATCTTCTGCGAACAGCAGAGCAATGACGCCTTCCAAACGTACCTTTTTTTACATATTTATCCTCGTTTACAAAACACAGTGAGAGTTTTAACTTATAGGCACTGACATATAAATACATATTTTATAGCATATTTCTCTTAGTAAAGCTGCTTTGGGACAATGTTTAATATTAAAAGCACGCTACATATTGCATCGAATTGAATTGAATTACTTCACACACTCTCACCAGAACTGTGGGGTTATGCTTGTGCTCTCCAGTGGTGGACAAAGTATCTCTCAGTCACTGAGTGATGTCTATTAACCCAAAACCTTCTTTTCAACTACTTCGAAACAATTGTGTAAATACGGCCACGGGTGTTGTGTCAGGAGTTTCTCAGATCATTTATTTCTCTGTAAATACTCTGCCTGATGTTGAACGGATGCTGAACTGTATGTTGGTGATCAGTAGATACATCACGCGCCAATCAGAACGAGCTCAAGACAGCGTGCGCTCTACACTGATTGGTGTCTTGCTGCGTGATTGACCAGTTACGTTTTTATCCCCATAAATAAAAAGGCTGAATTTAGAAAAAATGTAGTTGGATTAAAAAGTACAATATTTGACTTTGAAATGTAGTGAAGTTAAAGTCTCCACAAATGAAAATACTTCATACTGTTAGACTAGATACACATGAAAAAGCTGCTAAAGTACAGTAAATAAATTTACATTTACCTTGTTACTATCCACCACTGTATACTGGTAATATTGTGTGCAATTTTATTTTAAAATGTCATTTTTTTATTTATTTTAAATGTTTCAAGTTTGAAAGTCATGTATTGACTCACACTAATATACATTGTGCTGTCTGTTTTTTCCAGGTTTATGGGGACGTGTTATGCGCTCTTCTGGTATATCTTCTCTCTGGCCCATGTGGCGTTGTTTGTGACCAGGATCAGCTACACGGAGGAGCTGCGCTCGTTCGTGGGTGCCCTCATCGTCGGCACGTACAACATTGTCGTCGTGATCGTTCTCACCAAGCTTCTAGTGGCCATGCTGCACAAGAGCTTCAGACAGATCGCTGTGAGTGAACTTTGAACGTTTTCGGGAACTTAACCTTACGTTCACACTAGCAAGCAGCGAATAAAGGGTAGCACTGGCGTGATTTCAGTTACAGCAAGAAACAACTGAGAGTTGATCAATTCTATGCTAATTACAATTTGTGTCGATTGACGCTAGTACAAACCTGATCATGTAGCATGTAATACAAATAATTTAGACACTGATTAGTTCATTGTTTAATGTGTTTCAATTAAGAAACCGATTTCATAGAAAATGCTTCGTGTGCAGTCTAATCTTTTTTTGTTTTTTTCATAATACTGTTTTGACTACAGAACCATGAGGATAAAGAATGGAAATTTGCCCGGGCCAAGCTCTGGCTCAGCTACTTCGATGATAAATGCACATTGCCTCCACCGTTTAACATCCTGCCATCTCCGAAGACGCTGTGCTACTTAGTGACGAGCCTGAGCAAGTGGATCTGTTCCCACACGTCTACTGGAAAGATGAAGAGACAGAACAGCCTTAAGGTCAGTCAATGTCAATGTCAGAAAACTGATTTCTGGGAAACTCAAAGCTACTAGGTTTGTTCTTATTTTGAAAGTAGTTCATTACTTGCACGAAAAGGCTTCAGAGAATCTGCTTAATGAAACTGATTTTTAATATCACATCACTGTCAATAAGAAAGAGTTTTTTTTTTTTCTATTAAACATTCTTTGCTTTGGGAAGTCAAAATTACAATTTAATTTAATCTAATCCGGGTCAGGGCAGTTAAAATTCAGCTCTCTCCTGACTGGCAGCTTCTTGATGGCTGCTGTAGATGAAACACATGACACCTCACTCATTATCTGTTCATTCTCTGCAACTAATCTTCACAGTCCTGCTCGGTGCTTTATCATGTCCTCGATACCAACACTGTTTTATTCACCACATTCTTTGTGTAAGACAATGTTCATTGTTAAAAGCGCTATACAAATACATTGAATTGAATTGAATTATAGTAAAGTCTCAAATAAACTACTGTCACATTGAGGCCATGTGCACACTCATTTTCATTTGAAAAAGCATATTTTTGGCCTCCTGTCCACTCTGGGACGGTGTAGTTTTTGAAAACGCTCTCCAACGTGGATCCATTCGAAAATGCCGTAGTGTGGTCTGTGAAAACGGAGGCTTTCGCAACAAAACAATAACGCATTTTTAATCACGTGACACGGTCGTGTGACCAATTCAGGCGTCTACCGCGTGTCTGTACTTAAGACTTATAGCCTTTAGTTTTGTTGGTATTATGAGTTTAGTGATTCATAGTTTTATTATGACTTTCATTACTATGTCATCAGCAGGATACTGTTTTTTTAAAAATGTCTAATAATTCAGCGTATTTGTTTTGCCACGTTTCCCAGTTCATATTCTCCCTCTCTTTTGCAACTATATACTCAGTGCCTTTCCTCGACATTGCCACGACATTTCAAACAGCCAGAAAGGAAATAAACGTAAATTTGGGTCAACTATTTATTTGTATGGTGTTTTAGTTATATTTTGCCAGATCTTCTATTTAGTGCTGAGCTCAGCATGTGAAGTTGTGAAAGTAATCTCTAGCGGTGAATGTATCAGTTTCTTTTGGAGGTCAAACCTGCAGCCATTTTTAAGAAGGCTTCAAGGTTTTCTGTCGGGCTTCAGATCTCCCTGAATGGCACAAACTCTATATACAAGGAACAGATTGAGAAAGAAAATGGTCAATCACTGACTTATGGATACATCTATCATTTTAAAATGAATATCAGAAATGTATATATTTCTGTAAAGCAGCATTGGGACAATGTCTGTTAAAAGAGATATACGTTTACAAATGAATGGCATCTGGCAGACTGACTTCATTTAAAATTTGAGCGATAAATTGAGCTTCAAAACTACAAAAAAAACATGGACATCGTATGTTACAAACTAACTAACCAGCTAAAATGTGTGAGTGAGTGAAATTTCAGTCTAACTGAAGCAATGTATCCAGAGCAATGTACATTTATTACATTTATGCAACTGAGCATTGAATGTTAAGGCACTTGCTCGAAGGCCGTTAATACAGAAATCCAATGTCTTAACAACTGAGCTAATAGAAATAAAACTGTATCGAATTTATTGTAGCTTTATTCATTGCTAGAGACTCAAAGCACTTTTGTACGTCGCTCTGGATAAGGGCGTCTGCTAAATGCCGCAAATGTAAATGTAAATGAATTTATCATAACAGCATTTGCTTGAGACCAATCAACACATCTTAATTGATTAAACCATTTAGACTGAGATTTTACTTATATTACTCATTTTCGCTGCTTAATTTATGACAAAATACATCCTTGTTGTAGGAATCTTGCCTAGGGTGCCCAAAAAGGCTAGAAACAGCCTTAAACCTACAGTAGGTTCCCTTTTAAGTCTGGTTCCTCTCAAGGTTTCTTGCTCAGGATGTTTTTCCTTGCTACTGTCACCAGTGGCTCACGCTATACAGATAAGTGAACATCTTATAATAATTTATGATGTTAAAATGTACATTTGTGATTATTTATTTCTGTGGGGTTTTTTTTGGTTGACAATGTTAAACTACAAAGTGTTATACGATGGGGAGAGGTGGTAGCTCAGTGGTTAAGGCATTGGACTCGGGAGGTCGCAAGCTCAAATCCCAGCATCACCAAGCTGCCACTGCTGGGCCCTTGAGCAGGGCCCTTAACCTTCAACTGCTCAGTTGTAAGTCACTCTGTATAAGGGTATCTAAAAAAATGACAAATATAAATGCAGATAAATTGGAATAGTGTTGAGTATCAAACTGTATAAAGCTTAAACTTTAGAAAGAGAAAGAGCCTAACTCGTGAATATTAAGGAATAATTTGCATCGTTCCCTTTTTTTGTTTGTGTTTACATCACTCCAATTTAATAGCTGAGAAATATAATGGCAAGGAATTTGCTGCAAAAACAGAACACATGCAAAAGCAAGGAGATTGAACCCAATCCCACTTTTTAAGAAGATCATGAGCCTGTGGAGCTTTGCAATAAATCATCTTTCTTATCTGATTATTCGGTTCTGGTTTTCAGGCCAGAGGAAAGGAGAACAGGCTCAAGGTCAGTGAGCGATGGCCTGCTAGTTAGAGATAGACTCTTCTGGCGATGTCTTCTCCCAGATGTTACAGGATCATTTCTACCATAAATAATAATTATCTTGCAGTGAGTGGAAGCAGGTGCAGCTTTCCGATCATTGCTGCAGGGTCTGTGTGTGGAGTTTCACATGTTCTCCATGTGTCCTTGTGGGCCACTTTTGGATTCTATCTATCTCTGTACTTCTTCCTCCAATAGGTGTTAAGTTTCACATGTTCTTCGTGGTACATGGGATTATGACGATATCCATTCATTTATTTATGAGGTTTAAAATGTATTCCTTCAAAAGTGTGAGGTAAAACTCCAATAAATTGCTGACCCTCTCCATCTCTATGGTGGCTTTTTCACATCTGCAGACATTTTTCCACCAACTTTTCCATCCAGCCTGGTGTTCCTGTGAATGTGATTCGATCATGTGCTTGTTTTTCAGGAGTGGAAGAACCTGAAACAGAAAAGGGACGAGAACTACCAGAAGATTATGTGCTGCCTAGTGCATCGTTACCTGACGTCCACGC
The DNA here is from genome assembly GCA_014706435.1 of Silurus glanis. NCBI lineage: Eukaryota > Metazoa > Chordata > Actinopteri > Siluriformes > Siluridae > Silurus > Silurus glanis. Next base: position 56,824 of record JAAIIK010020110.1, read on the forward strand.
GGCAGAAGATGCAGAGCACCGACCAGGCCACGGTGGAAAACCTCAATGACCTGCGGCAAGACCTGTCCAAGTTCCGCAACGAGATGAGAGACCTGCTCGGCTTTCGCACATCCAAATACGCCATGTTCTATCCCAGAAGCTAAAGCCACGATTTGCCGTCTAGCATGCCTGGAAATGCTTCTTCTTCTACTTTTACAGCAGGGACATTGTGAAGTCCTGAGACTGGAATACTATAATAATATATTTATTCTACACACAAGGCCTCCAGATTTAGAACTTGTCTGATTCCTAATCATTACACTTGTTTTCTAAAAAAAAAAAAAAAAAAAAAAAAAAAGGGTCTTTCTTTTGGACTAAAGTATATAATAAAGATTTTTCGGGAAAGAAAATGCATAACATTTTTCTTTGTTTGATTTTCTCTGGAAACTTTCTAAACTCTTTAATAAGCCCCAGGGTTTAGACATAGAATTTAAAAGACTTGATGACTCTAAGGTTTTGTGATATGACATGCTTTCAGGCACAGGTGAAATATAGATATTAGAAATCCCAAGAGAGCAGATTAGAGTTTACAGTTGAATCTGAAGACATTGTGTTGAAGTAAAAAAGTTCCATTATGCCACCAAAACAGCTCTGACTCATTATGACTTGGATTCCACAAGACTTCAGAGTTATGCTTTGGTATCTGGCACCAAGACGTTAGCAGCAGAGCCATGAAGTCATGCAAGGTGCGGTTTCATGGATCATACAGTATGTGTTTCTCAAGCGTGTCACCTAGATCCTTGGTTGGATGGAGATCAGGGGAATTTGGATGCCAAGTCTGCATTTTGAACTCTTTCTCATGTTCCCTTAAACCATTTGCAAACTTGTATTAAAAATTGAGCTGCATCACACGACCCAGTTAATTGATTTTTTTTGTTAATATTAAAGTTTTTTTTTTTTAACTCCTAAATATTAGATCAGTCCAGTTCATGTTCCTTCTATACTAAAGAAGATTACAATCCAAATGAATAGATTTGTAAACCTAAAAACTCCAACAATCAGCAAAAAACTGCATCTTCATTAGGTTTAAAGTGTGTGATAAAACTTGTACCAAATTTCAAGATTTTTGTTGTTTTAAACGATTGAATTGAAATGATTACCGAATAATTTTTTTAGATCAATATTAAAGCATGTTTTATGCTTTGGAATGTTCCTATATTACTAAATCCATAACATAACAGACAATCAAAATATATATTTATATATATATATATAAAAACAAAGCTGCTATTTTAACCTTTTGTAAAGTTTTATTTTAAACCCATGTTTGAAAATTTTACAATGGTATGAAGTTCAAACAGATCAGAAAAAAAAAAAAAAAAACCAACACCATGATTTTTTACTGTTATTAACATTTATAAATTAACATTCGCTATCAAGAATCAGATTCATATGAAAATATTTTATAGCGACAATTTCATTGAGCATGTAACGACAAAACGTGTCGTCCTGACTCCTTCACGTGCTACAGGATGTTTTTTTTTCCGTTCGGAATGAAAATCTACGAAAAAGTCCAGAACAGTTTTGAGAATGTCGCTATTATATTATTATCTCAGGTAATAATTTGCACCTCAGATTATGTACATTCATCCTTTACTGAACAAGAAGAAATCAAAAGTAAACACTTGTGCAGAATGCAACATTAACACCTTGGACTTTTCCGCATTCCGTTTTTTTCCTGTCTAACAATCTAAACTGTATACAAATATGTTTTACTAAACTCACAATAGTGCACGTTACAGTGAAGATGAAGCTGTAGAAACCAGAGTGAAAGAATCTTGGCTTGGATATCAGATGTGGATATTTTAGCTTCGACTCTGACCGGGATTCACGTTTCAACACTCCAGTCATTTTTGCCATTTTTCCAGAACATTCCAGAACAAAAATCCAGTCATAGCACTTTATATAATAGTACAGAGAGCACCTATTGTTTAACTTCCTTAGTATTTCTGCTCTTTTCCATCTGTATCATTTTTGAGTTTTTCTACACATCATTTAACAACAGATTTCATCTCTGCTACTGAGTTTATGGCTTTCGATATGATTTCTGCTCATTCTAATGTGCTATCAGTTTCTACTTACACTAGAAAGCATGCTGTTATTTACTATTTAAAGAAAGGAGTCTCCAGTGTCAGAGAATTGTACACCTTTAACTTTATAGTCCCCACTTCACTAGTCATCAGGACAGAGGACTTTGTACTTTGTGGATTTTGATAAACATGATCAACTTTTTTGGCATTTTAATTGGCATTTATACCTGCTGTGATGTCGGCGGTGTGATTGACGGTCCAGGTGGTGAAGGTGGATGAGTTTAAATAAGTGTGTTAGAGGAGTGAAGAAAAGAGTGCAGGCAGGGTGGAGTGGGTGGAGAAGAGTGATAGCAGGAGTGATTTGTGATAGAAGAGTATCTGCGAGAGTGAAAGGGAAAGTTTATAGGACTGTGGTGAGACCTGCGATGTGTATGGTTTAGAGACAGTGGTATTGAGTAAAAGACAGGAGGTGGAGCTGGAGGTAGCAGAGCTGAAGATGTTGAGGTTTTCGTTGGGAGTGACGACGATGGACAGGATTAGAAATGAGTTTATTAGAGGGACAGTGCATGTAGGACGTTTTGGAGACAAGGTGAGGGAGGCGAGATTGAGATGGTTTGGACATGTTCAGAGGAGGGACATGGGGTATATCAGTAGGAGAATGCTGAGGATGGAGCCACCAGGAAGGAGGAAAAGAGGAAGACCAAGGAAGAGGTTTATGGATGTAGTTAAGGAAGACACCCCAAATGGGAAAAGCCAAAAGAAGAAGAGGAAGACAAAAAATGCTGAAGATGCTCATGCTGGCAAATTGCTATGTGACAAGAGGAATTAATAATTTTATGACCTGCTTTAAAGCACTTACTACAGCAGGGTGATGTGATACTTCATCATAAAAGCATATGCACCAAGTGTTTTATTCCTTATTTATCATAGACCTATGCGGTATAATTACATTTTCCCTTCACTTGAACTAGGAAACCCAAACACGTTCCAGCATGACAGTCACAAAGTCAGCTCCATGAAGATTTGCTTTAAATGGGTTTGAAGATGTAGAAGATCTCCTGCCAAAGAACTCCAAACCCTATTGAACACCTTTGGGATGAATGTGATTGCTGACTGCACCCCAGACCTCCTCACCTTCTCACCTACATCACAAGCTGACTTTACTAACAGCCTTGTGATTAAATGAATCTTTAAAAATCTCCACAGAATCTAGTGGAACATCTTTCCAGAAGAGTGGAGGTTATTCTAACATCGAATAGGGAATAAATGTGGAATGGGATGTTTACACTTTTGTCTATTTAGTGTATATTATACAAAACCATAAGGATTTCACCATCCCTAACACCTTCTATGTAGAACTCTACAGGTATATACCAGAAATGACTTCATTGCTACAAACTGACCTACTGTAGACAGTGTACATAAAAAAAGAGGTTATTTCGAGGCAGTAAGAGAAAAACTCTTTACAACTCCAACTTTACAACTTTTTACATATTTTTTTTTCTAGTCCCAGTGGGTGGAGCTTTTAATAATCACACTTTATTAGATGGACATTCTCATTGACCAGAAGGAAGCTGGGATTCAGTCACCACTTTCAGCGCTGGCACTGGAGGACCTCAGGCATTATTTTTTATTTCCTTCCTTATAATATACAGTTCTGTTTTTTTTTTTTTTTTTCAATTTCTCCATTACCTCATTCCACATCCCCATTGGTCGTGACAAAAAAAAATCCTAATGAAGGATAATTTTCTGTCTTTCTGAACACACGATTTAAGATGGTAAAAGGTGGAAGGGCAAGATCAGCATCGCTTGTTCTTCAGAACGTTAAACGCTCGCTGGTTCTTGGCCTTGAAGGACACGACGAAGTGGTCTGGAGCGATCAGGCCACGACCCTCTTCGTCCGTCTGGCCCATGAGGATGTAGTTCAAGCCTAGTGACAGCACACAGAGAGACCCTGAATGCAGTGGCGTTACGGCAGAGACATTCAGGAAGGGCGTTCATCAGTACCTCACGTTACTGACACTCCATACGCTTATACACTGTTATATAAGCATATGGGGTTCACATTTTTACCCTTTTTTGACAGTGAGTTTTGCCGCTTACCTTACGCCGACATCAAGCTTTACATATTCAGCTCGATGCTGCAGTAGTATGAAGGCAAACTCAGAGCCAAATCATATCTCATTAATGGAACCTGCTGGCTGTAGCACACAATCTGTCTTCATCAGCACACAGATTTTATTTTGTTCAGTTCGGTCATTCAGCATTACACAGAGTGACTGTGAAAAATAATCAATTCAGTCTAAAACTCTAAATGTGGAGTATAACAAGCCGGTCTAAATACCACGGTTTTATAAGTGTGCCATTGTGGCTGTCTGAGAGACAGAGTGTTACCGAGCGAATAGAGGGTAATTGGTGAAATTGTGCACCCACAGGCATTTGGCACTGCTGAGACTCACCTCTTTTGACAGAAGGGCATTTCTTGCAAAGGATAACGATTTTAGTGCTCATGGTTTTTCCAGCCTGCTGGATGGCGAGGTTTCCTTCTTTATAGATGTTTATAATCGAAATGGTAGTGTGCATGCTTCCTCCACGCGGCACGGCCGTGATAATCGTCCCTGTGATGGCTGAGATAGTCACAAAAACACCACATCATGATCATTAGATCACTTATACACAGAGGTGCAAATTAACGAATTGCATTTACTCGTGCTACTGTAATCGAGGAGGGTTTTTTTTTTTTTTGTTTACCACTACTTTAAAGCATTTTTTCATTCGTTTGTTTGTAATAAAAATTTGTAGTTTGTAATTTTATAATAATTATTGTTGAAGTCTGAGCTTCGTTGTATGACCCTGTTGCAAGTAACCCAGGTCCTGTGGCTGAAAAAAAAAAAAAGCCGAAATCATCACTATTTGCTATGAGGCCCGTTCTGCCATGTTCTTTTTAGAAATAAAACGCTTTCTCCTGGAAACACTTCTAAAGAAAGCAATCTTATTTAGTCTTTTTCAAATAGTACATGAACCCTTGGGGTTTTGTAAAATTTCTCTGAGCATTGCATGGTCTGACTTGAATTGGCTGGGATGTCCACTCATGGGAAGTCCTCAAACTTGTTTACCTTTAAAGTGTTTCTCACTGTATAATGATGGACTTTGAATTGTTTGAAAATGGCCTTATAACCCTTCCCAGATGGATGGACAGCAACAGTTGCTTCTCTAAGATAAAAATCGACTTTTATCCTTGGCATTGCTCCATAGCTCCAAAACTGCTAAACCTTGGGCTTTTATCGAGGTGGTCACACTTGCTGATGATCAATTAATAAAGACTCAGTGATTTGTAGAACTTAGCTGCTACTAAATCTTTTAAAACCTATGGAAGCAATCAAAGGTGTACTTAGTTTTTCACTGCAGGATTCTCTGTTTTGGCTTTATTTTTATAAGAATAAAAAAATCATAATTGTAATATACATTGTAATATGTAGTCTTTTTGTTCATCTATTTATCTAATTGTAAGATTTTCTATAGACCAGATCATTTTTATTGTCTTGATTTGTAAAACCATAGAATTCAAAGATGGTGTACTCTGATTGCCACTTTGTGGTATCTACTTTCACCAACATACAGTTCAGCATCAGTTCAACAGCAAGCAGAACATTTAGAGAGGAATGAATGATGGAAAAACCTCCTGACTCGAACTCGCCACAACACCTGTGGCCTTATTGATTTTTTTTTTTGTAAGTACTTGGAAAGAAGAACGAGTACTTCAATTTCCAGTGCCTTCTCCAGGTCATAGTACTTTGGATATTTAGGTACATTTAAAGGCAAATACTTTTGTATTTTTTTTTTACTTTTGCATTTACTTTTGATAGAGTAATGTTTTACCTAGTTTATCTCTACTCAACTACATGGTTTGTGTACCTCATCCACCACTGTTAGTTAGTTGGTTAGTTATTTAGTTATTTTGTAACCAGGAAAAAACTCAGTAAGGTCAAATGTGTTTCATGGCCAAGATGTCGGGAAATAACACTTTTTATTCTGTGAAATAACGAAGATATAGTAATACTATCATGTTTTAAATGAGCGGTTGTAGCTCAGTGGTTAAGTCTCTGGATTACTTGAACCCCCCGGAAGGTCGGGAACCCTTTATCGTCAACCTGCCAATCCTGGGGGCCCCTGATCCAGACTCTTAACGCTCAGCACTCCAGGGATGCAGTATCATAGCTGACCCTGTGCTCTGACCCCCAGATCCTAACATCACTGGGATACAGTATGTGAAGAAAGAATTTCACTGTGTTGTAAAAGTACATCTTTCATTCTTTTTGCAGAAGCATATATCAGTATGATTGTACTCAAAGTTATTTATGAGTGCCATGATTTCAACTAAAAAAAGAGCACAGAAGGTTTCTGTAAATTGTTAAGTGTTTAGTGAGGAAGCTGAACTTTTTGTCTTTGTGTAACACTTTTTGTGAAACAGGGTGATGTAACAAACTTGGCGTGATTCAAGTAAAATTTTCCGCCACATTAGTCCAGGCTTCCAGGCGACTGGGCCACTTCTCCATATGCAAATCTGAGCAAACTCAGCAGGAAATCATAATGAACTTATCGGCCCGGCTTCGCAAACATCTCCGGGATAGAAACGTTTTAGAGGGAGGCCACGCTGAATCAACACCTCCATTTACACCCAGTTTGCTTTTGGTCCACTGCAAGCGACTGGCACTGAGAGAACTGTGTTTTCACACACACTTTACTGTTCAGAAGGAAAAAAAAACTCTGAACGACACTTTTCAGGCTCAAGAAACAAACCACCAAGCCCAAGATAGTGTATTTGCCTAAAAACACACTATTTCAGTCTCAGGGATTCTGGGAAACATTATTTAAATTTTTTTCAGGTTACACTAAAAACCTCAGTGTATACACACGTGAGTGAGAGTGTGTGTGTGTGTGTGTGTGTGTGTGTGTGTGTGTGTGTGTGTTTGTGTGAATGAAATCTGCTCTCTTACCGAAGTTGCTGGAGCAGTAATGGCTCTCGGGACTTCCTTTTCGCTTGCACTTCTGTTGACACAGCGCTGCTGAATATTTCAAAGCTGGAAGTTCAGAGTAGAGAAAATATCAGGTTTTACCACATCATATCAAATGCTTAGAATAATAAGCAGCAGACCAAGTACTGAGCCTTGAGGAACACCTAAGACAAATTCTTTAAATTCTGTCCAAACTGTTAAAAAAAATATAATCTAGGGGAAGATTTCAGAGCAACATTATCAGCAGTAGTCAAAAATCACTGCACAGAATCAGATTATAATAAGATTTGTTTCTTCAAAGAAAAAAATTGCTAATTTAAGAGCTGAAAGAGCCATATTACTAAACTAAGCCAAATGAATTGTCTCAATGAAACAAACCGAAATTCAGCCTTTGTCTACTCCTGCAATATATCACACCAAGCTGGTTTCTCACCCCAACACTAAAATCCATTAACCTTTACAACAGTAATCAAGATACATATCTAACAGCTAATGCTCTGAGAATGTCTGTTAGTTCATTTAACAAGAGCTGAACTTGAATATTATTAATATAGCATTAATATACATGTTCACTGGTACTTCTGTTTATTCTTCAGTTTTTAAACTGTTTCACTCCATTAATGTTTGCTCAGAAGTTTCAATTGTTTCAGCATGTTTTAAAAATAAATTGATTGAGAAATATATATATATATATATATATATATACAGTGCAGACTCTATACTCGCGGGGGTTACGTTCTTTGACCCCTCACGATTACAAAAAATTGTGAGGTTTTTACTGTCTCCTTTTGATGGTTCCTTTTTTAGGGGGAATTGTACATGTACTGTAGTGTAAACTCAACAAGAATTGTGATTTACTTGTCTTAAATGTTTTATTTTCTACTTTAAATGAATAATAAAATAGTTTTTTAAATATTTTTATGTAATTTATTAGTACAAACTCTGAATCAAATGTTAGAAATGTTACTCCGAACTTTCAAACCTCTCGTGGCTTCTCGTGAACTATCAGATTTTTCGCGAGTTACTATCGAGGTCACGAGTGTCAAGATCACGAGTATCGAGGTTCCACTGTACGTATTTTATATACACTGATCAGGCATAACATTGACATTATAAGATTATGAAACTTGACTGAATAACACTGATTCTCTCTTCATCATGGCACCTGTTAGTGGGTGTGATATATTAGGCAGCAAATAAACATTTTGTCCTAAAAGTTGATGTGTTAGAAGCAGGAACAATGGGGAAACATAAGGATTTAAGTGAGTTTGGCAAGGGCCAAATTATGATGTCATGCCCCTGGAGCCCTGTATCCTGGCTGACCTTGACCCTAACATCGCTGGGAGATATGAAGAGAATTTCACTGCACCTTTACCCTTTAACACACAAACAATAGTACATAAGTGAATGCAGAATGAATAGACACATATGTGTCTGAAGACACCTACGTATGAGTCTGGTGGTGATGGGCTGAGTGGTTGTGGTTGGGGCGATGGTCGTTGTCTGTATCTTCTTGTTCCTGAATTTGTAGTGGCCGATAAAGCCGTCTGCTGTTAAGCTGAGGTCTGAGAGGAACTGGATGAGAAGCTGATTACCCTCAGAGAACACTGGGCTGGAACAAACACACACATAAATACATTCACAAAAAGGATTCCCTAATAGAAATGACCTATTGGACATTGGAAAAAAAATTCGGTTAAACAACCAATCAGTAAGCAATCAACACCACAATCATGACCAGTCACATGCTTTAAATCATTACAAATAAAAAAAAATAAAAAAAACATTATTAAGGTGCTGATTTGTTTTAGTATTCAGTATTAGTTGTATGAGAGATTTGTGAGCGTCTCTTACGCTGGTGGACTGTCTCCGCAGTATTTCCCAATCCTCTTAGCATCGTTGATTTCCCCTCCGTTAAAGATGGCGACGTAGTCATAGCGGCAGTAGTTGTCTCTTTCCACGTCAAACTTTTCAAATTTCACCTCTATAATCTAAAAAAATGGAGCAAACAAACAAACAGGGCTAGAAAACCTTTTTTTTTATGTGAATTTATTTTTGGCAGAACAACGACATCCAATGAGATCTCATCGGGTGAAAATAACGCTTGAGGAAAGGTAATGCTGTGGGAACTGGCATGTTTACAACTTTCGAATTCAATTCCTATTTGAAAATTCAAGCTTTCCGTTTAGGAATTCTGTGATGCCACATGGTGTGGCACAAAGTACAAGAATCTTAAGCATTGTTAAGCAAACCCTGAACAAATATTCTGCAAATATTACTAAAATAAAATAAAAATAATAATAATCATAATAATTGTTGTGCCATGTACAAAGGTTTGGACGCCCTAAACCTAAATCAGTATTGAATAACAAGCCGTTGGCAGATATTACAGCATGCAAGCACTTTTTGTAGCCAGCCAGGAGGTCTGCCCCTCTTGTTTAATGAATTTACCCCCACCCTTCCACTCCCAACGTCTGAGGTGTCCTTCCATATCCTTGTCTTGGATGTATTATGTATCATGTGCTTTACTTTTACTTCGAAGTCTGATGTACTATGAGCACAAATAGCAAATAATGGATTCAGTTGGTTTCAGATGTATGATTTCTACGTGACATGCTTCCCCAATTTTTGTTCTTTTGTATTCCTTTGCCTCAAATTATCTTTGTATTTGCAAAAAAAAACATACCCTTGGTGATTGTGGACAAGGAGCTTTCAGTTCATCGATCCACAGAACTTTCCAAAAAGATTGTGAGCATATTTAGATCATTTATCTCAAACATCAAACAGTTGCTGTTGCAGTAAAGGTAAAGGTGCTTTTTTTACTTGTCACATGTACGTTACAGCAGAGTGAATTTCTATTTTTGCAAATCATGGCAATGTTAGGAAGCTGGGGTCAGAGCACAGGGTCAGCCATGGTAGAGCACCCCTGGAGCACAGACAGTTAAGGGCCTTGCTCAAGCACTCCAAGAGTGGCAGCTTGGCAATACATGGGCATGAACTTCCAACCTTCCAATCAGTAACCCAGGGCCTGTACCACCACTACTGGTGTAGCATAAACTTTCAGCAGGTTCTTTGGTCATTGTTTTTCCAGAACAAACTTTGACTTCTACGGTTCTACTTAACTGCCGTTTCTTAATAACAAGTCAGACAGTGGGTAAATTGTGTGCTGGAAGTGTGTTTATAGCATTTTATATCCTTCCTCTGCTTTGTAAACATCAATTAGTTTTCTTTTCAGCCCCCCAAGCAGCTGCTTTACAGTGCATCCGGAAAGTATTCAAATAAATTAATTATTTACATCAAAATTCTATTAACAAAACCTCATAAAGACAACGTGAAAGAAGTCTGTTTGAAATCTTTGCAAATGTATTTAAAAAAAAAGAAAAAACACGAACATAAATATTCACAGTCTTTGCCATGCCACTCAAAATTTAGCTCAAGTGCATCCTGTTGCCACTGATCATCCTTAAGGTGTTTCTTCAACTTGATTGAAGTCCACCTGTGGTACATTCAGTTGATTGGACATGATTTGGAAAGACACACACCTGTCTAAAGCCATGAAGTCTAAGGAATTGTCTGTAGACCTCAAAGACAGGATTGTATCAAGGCACAGATCTGGGGAAGGGGACAGAAATGTTTCTGCAGCATTGAAGGTCCCAATTAGCAGAGTGACCTCCATCATCTGTAAAGGGAAGAAGTTTGGAAACACCAGGACTCTTCCTAGAGCGGAGCTGCCTGTCCAAACTGAGTGTTCGGGGGAGAAGTGCCTTAGTCAGGGAGGTGACCAAGAACCCGATGGTTATTTAGAAAGAGCTCCAGCATTTCTCTGTAAAGAGAGGAGATCCTTCCAGATCTCTGCAGCACTTCACCAATCAGGCCTGTATGGTAGAGTGGCCAGATGGAAGCCACTCCTCAGTAAAAGGCACATGACAGCCCACCTGGAGTTTACCAAAAGGCACCTGAAGGACTCTCAGACCATGAGAAGATTTAACTATCTGGCTAATATTTAACAAAGATTTAACTATCTGGCTTGAATTCCAAGCATCATGTCTGGAGGAAACCAGGCACCACTCATCACCTGGTCAATTCCATCCCTACAGTGAAGCATGGTGGTGGCAGCATCATGCTGTGGGGATGTTTTTCAGTGGGAGTAACATGGAGACTTGTCAGGATCGAGGGAAAGATGAATGCAGCAATGTACAGAGACGTCCATGATGAAAACCTGCTCCAGTGCACTCTGGATCTCAGACTGGGTGACTGTTCATCTAGCAACAGGAAGGCTATGGGACGACTCTGTCTTTGAGTGGCCCAGCCAGAGTCCAGACTAGAACCCGATTGAACATCTCTGGAGAGATCTGAAAATGGCTGTGCACCGACGCTCCACATTCACCCTGATGGAGCTTGAGAAGTTCTGCAAAGATGAATTTGAGAAACCGCCCAAAAATAGGTGTCAAGCTTGTAGCATCAAACTCAAAAAGACTTGAGGCTGTAATTGGTGCCAAAGAAGCTTTAACAAAGTATTGAGCAAAGGCAGTGAATATTTATGTACATGTTATTTCTGGTTTTTTTTATATATATATATATATATATAAAATTTGCAAAGATTTCAAACACACTTCTTTCACATTGATTATTATGGGGTTTTGTTTGTAACATTTTGAGGAAAAGAACTAATATAAAACAATTTGAAATAAGGCTGTAACATAAAATGTGGAAAAAGTGAAGACTGTGAATACTTTCTGGATGCACTGTAGATAAGCTCATGGTTGCTGAGTGTTGGCACAAAGTTTGAGTCGGGTATTACATATTACATCAGAATCAGAATCAGGTTTTTTGGCCAAGTTTGTTGACACACACAAGGAATTTGGTTCCATCCTGGAGTTGTTGTTTCGAATGACAGTTCATGACCAGAGTGACACGTTCTAATGAGTTAAATAAGACTGTAAGAGTGTCCAAACTTTTGCTAATGCACAATACTGTGCATTGGCATTTGTAATTTTACAAAAAATATATATATAATTGCTGTGTTCATTCTCTTTTATTTAAAACAGAATGTATAAAATATATGTACATTGGTCATGTGAGATGTGCAATTTATTTACCATTAAACCACGTATATTATTGAATTAATATTATCTATCGTTTATAAAAGTAAAAACATTTTGCACGTACAGAGCCTCTCAGACGTTTGGAAATACCTAGTCTTTTTATGTTTTGAAAAAACATGGATGTTCCTTTTGTTTATATGCAAGGTAAAAGGCAAAAACACACAAGAATTGTACATTGAATGGCTGGAAGGAAATTCCGTGGACAGATGAGTCCAAATTTGTCTCTAACAGAAGAACTTGTGTAAGATGGAGAACACGAAACAAGATGTAAGCAGGCTGCCTCACCCCTACAGTCAAACATGGAGGTGGAAGCTTAATGGTTTGGAGTTGTTTTGGAGCAGGGAAGGTTGGAGACGTATACCGGGTGAAAGGAACCAACATGGCAACAATTCCATACTTCATCATACACCATGCATTTCTGTCTGGACTGCGGCTCATTGGAACCGACTTTATCATACAGCAAGAGAATGTGCTATAAAGCATACATCTGAGTTCTGTAAGGGTTATTTAGAGAGGAAACGGTCGTCTGGAGTTTTATCTCTAATGGAATGACCTGCCCAGTCACCTCACCTAAATCTTATTTTACTGCTCTGGGATGAACTGGATCGTAAAGAAATCTCCAACTGGTAAAGAACAACTTTGACAAGTTTTACAAGATGCATGGCAAAGTATTTCAGCTGAATGTTTGGGAAAATTACAGTGAGTGTCTAAAGCTGTTATATATATTTGTTTGGTCAAAGTAAACCTTCATATCGTTGAATTACTTAACTTGGTACTTGTATAAACAAAAGGAACATGCATGTATCTCTCAAAGACCATAAAAGAATAAGTGCTTCCACACTTACTGTACAAAGTCAGAAAATGCCATTTTCACAATTATTATACAATTAATGTTTGATGCTCCAATGCCTCAAGTTATACAGTATGCCTAACAAGTTCAACTTTTTTCAACTTTTAGCAGCTCAAACAGTGGATATAACATAGATGTACAAACATCACCTGGTTTTTGGGTGCGACTATGTGCCATGAGCATGTGACTCCTGCTGGATAGTCTTTCTCTGGCCAATTGGGGGTTGTGAAGGTTCCTGATGGCTTCATCAATCGTCCTCCGCAATACTGGTCTCCTGAAATATCGAATGACATCAGATTCTGAAACTATACCCACCATTGCAGAATAAAGCTTAAGATCCTGATCTCCTAATTAAAAGGGCTGGTGTTTATAATTCTCAGCCTGTGATTTGCAGGCTATAATAAGCACCCCATGCTGTAATGAGTGACTGTAGGAACTGTAGGAAAGTATACACACGATGATCCTCTGTACTGAGTCGCTGAGAGGCTGTTGAAAAGACGACCGCATGCACGAGATGTCATTAAACATGAGACAAACTTTAAGCCTGCAATCCCATACGATGCAAGATCGCCTTTATTTAACAAAACGCCGTCTGTCCAGAAATAGGCCACGATGTCGATTTACAAAACCACAACTCCACCCAGAGAGTAGAAAATTCTGCTGCTTTATTTTAACATCAGCTGCAAAATCTAAATCCCTGACCATCACTGACTAACAGAATTCTTTTACTTTTATTCTCTCAGCTGTACATACAATGCAATTTTATTTCATAAATGAATTATTTAGTTATATATATATTTCCTGTATTTCAGGAATACAAATAATAAATAATAATAATTTTTTTTATATACATAGCACCGCTGCTGCTACGTGAATATGAAGTACCACAACACTATTGAGACCGAGGCATGTCCTGGGAGTCGCATAAAATACAGATTAACATGGCAGAGGTAGAGCTGTAACTTCCTGCAGACAGAACAGGGAAAGAACCTCTAATTTTCTTTAATATTTTTCTTTTTCTTTTCTTTTTATAGTACAAATTGATGATTTGCTGTCTGTCTGAACCAAAGAAATAAAAGTGAACTGTCTGTACCATATTGAATTGAGTAGCATCAGATTTTTTCCAATGCATCGTATTGCATTGAATAACATTGTGTTGAAACAAATCAAAATCAGATCGTTAGCTATCGTATTGTTGGCTTTCCATAGAGATGTGAATTGCATTAGCCTTAGTTATGGAGATGCTCATATATATATATATATATATATATATATATATATATATATATATATACAGTGGCGATCAAAATTAGAGAACAATTTATAAACAATTGAACAATTCTGAAATAATGTCATCTTTACTGCTCAACAGTTGAGGGAGTTTTTGTCCTGTCTATACCATGCTACCAGAACACCTTTTCCACAAAATAACTAAGGCATTTAAAAAAAAAACATTATTTTGCAGAAAAGACACTGATCAAAATTAGAGAACACTATCAGATACCTCCCAGTTATTGGTGTTAATCTGGTACCTGGTGCTAATTTCCTTGATTATCTGTCAACCCCTGTTTAACTGGCAACCTAACTTCCAGTTTCACTGACTCTGCAAGATGGTGGGCCGTTCTAAAGTGACTGAAAGCCTCCGGCAGCAGGTTGTCCAGATGAAGGCCAAAGGGATGACCCTATCAGCCATAGCAAGACAAGTTGGTCGTTCCAAATTTGTGATTTCAAGAATATTGAATCTTTACAACATCACAAACTTATTCAAGTCCACCAAGAAGGCTGGTCGTCCACGGAAGACAAATACAAGAGAGGACAGGATACTGCGGAAGATCTCAATGGGCAATCGTTTCCACACTGCAGCTGGAATTGCTCACCAGTTCAGCGCTGAACAGGGTAAGGATCTGTCTCGTCATACAGTGTCTCGACGTTTAAGAGCATTTGGACTGAAAGCCCACTCTGCAGTGACCAAACCTCTCATTAGCAGAAAGAATCAAAAGGCTAGACTAAGCATGTTGTGTGGACAGAGGAGAACTGGTCCAAAGTTCACTTCAGTGATGAAAGCAAGTTTAATTTATTTGGGTCCGATGGGAAACATTATGTTCGGCGACAAACTGGAGAAAGACTGAACCCAAAGTGTGTAAAGAAGTCAGTGAAAAGTGGAGGAGGAAGTGTCATGGTTTGGGGCATGTTTTCTGCAGCAGGAGTTGGGCCTCTTATACAGCTACATGGCAGAGTGAATGCAAATGTTTATCAGAACCTTCTTCAACAACATATGGTTCCTTCCCTGCGTTCATCACCCAATCAGCCCGCAGTGTTCATGCAGGACAACGCTCCATGTCACACAGCAAAACGGGTAAAGCAGTTCCTTGAAACTGAAAACATTGAAAGAATGACATGGCCTGCCCAGACTCCTGATCTCAACCCAATAGAGAACCTCTGGAAAATCCTTGGTGACAAAGTTATGGCCAAGAAACCCACTACAGTCACCGAACTGTGGAGGAGACTGGAAGAAGAGTGGACCAAAATCACACCAGAGCAGTGTGAGAGACTAGTGCTGTCCTGTGGCCGCAGATGTGCTGAAGTCATTCAGAGCAGAGGCCTGTACACTTCCTACTAATTGCTGACTGTTGTAACCTTCAGAAAATTTTGTTGTAATCTTTTTCCATGCTACAGTCATTGTTGTTCTCTAATTTTGATCAGTGTGTTTTCTGCAAAATAATGTTTTTTTTTAAATGCCTTAGTTAATCTGTGGAAAAGGTGTTCTGGTAGCATGGTATAGACAGGACAAAAACTCCTTCAACTGTTGAGTAGTGAAGATGACATTATTTCAGAATTGTTCAATTGTTTATAAATTGTTCTCTAATTTTGATCGCCAGTGTATATACTTGACAGTAGTTGCTTTCACACATCAAATTCTTTAATGTTCTATTTTATTGTATGTTTTTTTCCTTTATTAACTGTAATTGAGAACCAAAAATAGCTACAGCTGCCAGCTAGAAAAACAAACACAGGGTTAAAACCTTGTCATTAAAATTCCATCAGTCGTACACAAAGTTAGCACTTTAAATGAGTCAGAGAAAACCTCTAGTAGTCTGACTTTCCCCGGAATGCCAGGAGGGGAAAATACTGGTGAGAAATTCCACGTCATGCTGCGAAATCCACTGCAAAGAATCAGAACCTGTCCTGTTTATCCAGTCAAGTAAAGCTTTCACTGACCGAGCCGTTAAAAACAAAAAATCCCTAAAGTGACCTTTAAGAGATTTCATGCACTGGGAACTTAGTTACATAGTGAAAACATAGATTTTTGACATTTATGGAACGACAGCAGGTGACACCGGTCGTGTAAATTCAGACTCTTGTCTGTGACCGTACCTCGTTCATGAGGGTTAGCAGCGGAGAACACTGCCAGGAAGCCACTGCCGGCCGTGTTGGCATCTGACACCATTTGAAGGAGCATTTTGTTTCCCGTGGAGACGAGGGCACCGGGCCGAAAGGTCCCGCAGAAGCGGCCCAGGCGCTGCCCGTTCACATGCCCGCTATAAACGTCTACGTGGTCGTAGCGGCACAGGTTGTCACTTTCCAGGTCGAGGAAGCGGAAGTTAAGAACAACCACTTTGCCTTGTGGGACCTGCAATAGACATATCAAGTCAAAAATTGCCTATAATCAACAATTATGGATTCTTACGATTCTTCAAATAAAAAGGCCTGTAAGACCACAGTAGACATCTAAAGTGAATCACAGAAATCTTTTCTCTGGTAAAAAAAAAAAAACCTTCACAACATCTAGTCATGTCAAGAACACTTTGGATGGAGTATCATTCTCGATGTCATCAATCAAGAAACATCTTCTTGAATGTAAACACAGAGGGCTTAAAGCAGGGGTCCCCAACCTGCTGCCCGCCCCCACATTTGCAACGGCCCTACAAACAATGCGAGACATATTTTGAAAATTGTTTTTAATATGTTTTACTCATATCATATCTGTATTTAAAAATAAAGGTTGGCTTTCAAACTAAAACTTCCCTTAATTCTTAACACATCATTTGTTAGATTCACCCACAAACCAACAGAATGGTACATTCAACATCACATAAATGTACATTTTTTCATTTCAATAGTAATGAAATTCAATTATGAAAAAATTATACAGCATCTCTCAGAGCACAGAGGGTTAAGGGCCTTGCTCAAGGGCCCAATAGTTGTATTGTGGCTTGAACCATGGACCTGCCAATCAGTAACCCAGAGCCTTAACCACTGAGCTACAATTTCAAGATACAAACCACTGACAATTCTTAAGAAGAGAAAGGAAAGGCCAAATTACATTTTAGCTGAGAAAACATCTAACAAAAAAGCCAGCCAGTTCAGAAACAAGATTCTTTGGGCAGGTAAAACCAAAATTACTTGTACTGTAGCAAGAAAAAGGAAAGGAGAGGCGTATGATCCAAAGCAGACCACATGATCTATCAAACATGAAGGTGGTGTCATGGCATAGGCATGTATAAAAGCCAGTGAAACTGGTCTATTGGTGTTTATAGGTAGTAAAAGTAGCATCATGTATCCTGAAGCCTATAGAGCTATAATTTCTGATCGGATGGCACTTCAGAGTATAATAAGCCATAAAAAAAAACATAGCTCAAAAGCAACCAAAAGCTAAAAAAGGTAACAAATGAAGAAATGTACTTAAATGGCTCATGAGTCAGTCACCCAGCTAAACTGCTTTTCACTTAGTGAGGACAAAATAAGCAAAAAAAACCACAAATATGCAGCAACTGGAGGTGGCTGCATGAAAAAAACTGGCAAAACATCTCAGCATCTGATGATGACCACGGCTTCCAGACTTCAGGCGGTCACTGGCTGCTGTTCTAAATCTTTATCTGGATGATCGTAAAAATGCGGCAATTTCACTATAATGACTAAACAATCAGGAGACTGCGAGCCAGAGAGCAATCAGAGCAATGGTTTCTTATGTGTACAGAGACGTGCTGAGCACTCAATAGTCTCAACATTAGACACAGTCTTTCATACTGTTTTTAGACACAGTCAGGTTTTATACAGGTGTGTGTATTTGTGCTTATAAATGATCCTCAAGGCTACGATAAGAGCAAAACCTAAACACATAAGAGAGCACAGGACAGATATATGGACAAAAGTATTGAGACACTTGACCTTTCCTGCTGTTACCACAAACCTGGGGGCACACAATTGTATAGGCTGTGCTATAATAAAATATAGCACTCATTTGAACTTGGAGACCCAAACCTGTTCCAGCATGGCAATGCCCCTGTGCACAAAGTGAACTCCATGAAAATATGGTTTGCATGGTTTGGAGTGTAAGATCTTGAGAGGCCTGCTGTAGAGCTCTAACCTTAACCCTTGAACACCTTTGAGATGAATTGTAACACTGCACCCCAGGGCTCCTCAGCCCACATCAGTAGAAATGTCCACAAGCACACTCCAAAATCTAGTGGAACTTCTACCCAGAAGAGTGGAGGGTATTCTGAAGAGCAAATTCAGACTAAATGTGGACTGCGATGGTCAAAAAGCACAAACCAAACTTATGACCAGGTTCTGAAAACGTTTGGCAGAATGATGTACGTACGCATCATATGCAGAAATGTCAATGGATTCATTCACATTGATTAAATCATGTATCCTTACATAATTAAGGAAAAATAGAAAAAACGATTTCCAACCTTTTATATTGAATTATGTTAGGATCTCCAATCATTTTAGAAAATGGAGGAATAAATGGCTGTCGTTTCTAATCAGTCCATGCAGTATTCCGGATAATCTCCTCGAATGAATGTTGTAAGTCTACACTTTAATCAGATCTTGATGGTGTCGTGTGTTGGTGCCCGAATTCTTATGAACATAGCCGTATTGCATCGTGTGCTCTATTGCATCATTCGCCGCTGTCCGAATACTTATGATCCTAACTGTATACCGTATTAAACGCAAAAATGGTGAAGTATATTGAACCAGAATGAAAAATATTATTTTATGTTTATCTCACTATAACCACAGTGATGTTGAATTCTTGAATCTAATTGGTCAAATCAGCTCTGACCTCAGAGTGGAGCAGCTACAAATCACAGCTTTATATTATGGATGTGCATCTGAGGTCAATGTGATTCCCATCTCAATGCATAACTAACAATACGATACATTAAAGATACATATGAAGTGGCTACCAATGCAATGGGATATGATTCACCCCTATTACGATGCAGTTGCGATATTATCTTAATTCATTTCAACAAAATGCGATTCAGTGGAAAAAATATGATGCTACTGTATGAAATTCAATAAGGTGCAGATTGTTCATTTTTATTTCTATGGTTCAGACAGACAGCAAATCATCAATTGACTTAAGAGACTTCTGACTTCTAACGTATGGCCCTTTTACAAACACGCCTTTGTAGTACAAAAAAAGAAAAAATAGATTAAGTAAAACCTGTTGTGTCTCCAGGAAGTTACAGCTCTACCTCTGCCATGTTAATCTGTATTCTTTGTGACTCTCAGGACACGCCTCGGTCTCTGTAGTGTTGTGATTTAGCGAGGAGAAATCGACCTTCCTTTCAAATATCACTCGCAAATTATTGTTCACTTTCTAAATAATAAAAGTAGAGCGCATCTACTGATATTTATATACAAATAAATCGTTTTTCAACAATGCAAATATGTTAAAAACGATGCACCTCGATACAAACGCCAACTGGTATCTGATGCACACTTTTTAAAATCGATGCATTTCTTCGTTCATTTTTATGCCGGTGCACCGATGCGAATCACTGAATAGTTTCATCCTTTATTTATAGTATTCTTAGTATTATTAGTGTTTATAGTATTATATTTTTTTATTATATTTAGTAAATCTGGCCTTTCACTGACTGTGCAGTATGTACTTGTAGACCTTTACATTGTTTACTGTATATAGCCATTTTTTTTCCTCAAAAGAAATTATATTACCACCAGTTCATCTAAAGGTTTAATTACAGAAACATGAATGATTGGCGTATTCAAACATAAACTGTGATACATTTGTCTGTAAAACTGAAGCTTCCTTCACACTCCTGAATGCAGTAAAGGTGCCAACATGCTCAAAAATGCACAAAGTAGTCCTCCGGGGCTTTCATGCTGGCCGAGAGCCAGATACAACACGCCAATTCCAGGCCAGAAAACACACACACACACACACACACACACACACACACACACACACACACACACACACTAACAATTTGAGGTCTTGCAGGGACGCACTGCACTCCCATTGCATCATTGAATACATTGTCCCGCTCATGAATAATGAAAATAAGCCTTGTGGAAAAAAAAAAATGCAAAAAAGCAGTATGATGCAGCCAGAGTGCAAAATATGAAATAGAGAGTGTGTACCTACCGTGATTCTCCACACACACTTGGTGTTTGGAGGATAGACTCCCGGATAGCCCTGGCTACCGATAACTCCTGAATCTCCCGTGATGTTTCCTCCACATAGAAATATCTGTCTGTAAATTGACAGAGGGAAAAGAATTATGAAGATCTGATCGAAGTAAAAGGCTGAGGTTAGATTTTGCTTGGATGTACACTATATTGAAAAAAAGGTTTGTGGACACCTCAAAATATGTTTTGATATGTGCTTTTTGAACATCTTATTCCACATTTGGTCTCCATTTGCTGGGGAAATAACCATCCATTCTTCTGGGAAGATGTTCCACTAGATTTTGTGGAGATTTAGCAACAGGGGGGTGTTAGTAAAGTCAGGTAGTGATGTAGGTGAGGTGAGGAGGCCTGGGCATTCACATTCACATTCATCCCAAAGGTGTTTAATAGGGGTGAGGTCCGAGCTCTATCACAGAACTGAAACTTGAGTGGTTCCTCTGGGTCTCTATTGGTAATCTGTATTAGTAAGCCTTCTATTGCTTATGTCTAGTGGATACCATTAAGGACCAATACAACACCTTGGGCACCATGTAGATCACATGCTGGTATCTACTCCACACCAGTAGGAATCAATAGGAAGTAAATATAAAGCATACACATTTCAACAATTTTTTAATGATTGAGAGCTGATGGTTTGTAATCGTATTTAAAGTGGAAACTATTTGAATTTCTGCGATGGAGAACTGGGAGAAATCCCTGATGGACACCTACAAAACCTTCAACCTTCAGAACCTTCAAAACTCCACACAAACCCTAAGCTCAGAAGCTCAAGATTAAACCAGCTATTTGTTACAACAGTGTGTGATCATGTGATCATTAATAATTCATTATAATGATAAGCCAATCGTCTGTCAGGAGTCTTTGTATGTTTGCTCTGATTGGTTGTGGCATACTATCAATTAGAAAAAGTATTACTCGATCTAGTCGTCAAGGAGAGATGAGCTTTTCTGTATGGCCAAATAAGATATGATAAGAGCTGTGTTCTTCTGAAGTAATCTTATCTTTGCCACAATTAAAATATGAAAGCCTGATGTTGGTTTCTGAGTCTGGTCATTCCAATTAACATATCTTCTGCAGCAGAGGTAGCTTTTGGGCTTCCCTTCCTGGGACGGTCCTCATGAGAGCTTGTTTCATCATCGCATTTGATGGTTTTGAGTCTGCACTTGGAGATACACTGAAATTTCTTGTGATTGTTATTTTGTCTGACTGTCTTTCGTCACTGAGTGTTTCTTGCCATACTACAGATTTGCACAGTAGTTGTAGTAGCACTAATAAGATATACATATATATAAATATATGTGTGTGTGTGTGTGTGTGTGTATAAATTCAGGTGACATCATAATGAATACCCCCCCCTTTTTCTTTTTTTTTTTTTATCATCTACGCATGCTCGTTTTCATCCACACTCACACACACACACACACACACACACTATAGGTCTGGGACGTGGAAAGAGACCCAGATGCTCTGAGTTGATTGTGTAATGACCTGCTCTCTAAATAAATACAGAATTGAGAATAAAGTTCACCTGTAATGCATGGACATGGGACACGCCCATTAAATAAGAAAGAAAGAAAGAAAAAAAGAAAAGAAAAAGGCTGTGTGTGTGCGCGCGCGTGCGTGCGTGCGTGTGTGTGTGTGTGTGTGTGTGTGTGCGGGCGCGTGTATAGAAACCGCAGCAACTCACCGCTGGTGTGTCTGAGCGCACGCGCTGGATGCGAGCAGGAGAACGCAGACACACAGAAAGCTGCAGATCCTGGACATGATCCGGTGTGGTCCACCTCGTGTGTCCAATGCCATGTGAGATGTGTGTGTGTGTGTGTGTGTGTGTGTGTGTGTGTGTGTGTGTGTGAGGTGTGTTTGTGCTGGAGAAAGTGTCCTGGAGTGTGTGAGTGTGGACAGAGGAGGAAGGAGGAATAGAGGAGAGCAGAGGAGAAGGAGGAATAGAGGAGAGCAGAGGAGAAGGAGGAATAGAGGAGAGCAGAGGAGAAGGAGGAATAGAGGAGA
>JAAIIK010020110.1:79325-91994 GCA_014706435.1 Silurus glanis
AGAAGGAGGAATAGAGGAGAGCAGAGGAGAAGGAGGAATAGAGGAGAAGGAGGTATAGAGGAGAGCAGAGGAGAAGGAGGTATAGAGGAGAGCAGAGGGGGGAAGATCTTAGCTGTTGAATATCAGGTCTGTGTGGGGCTGGATGGAGGAGGGAGCAGCTGCCCCCGCTTTCTCCAAAAAAAGAAAAAGAAGCCCTGCCATCCCACAGTGAAGGAGTAAAAGGGAGAAGGTGCTGGAGTGTGTGTTCTGACACCACATCCAAACTTCAGAGTCAGAAGTTTGTGTTTGGTGATATAATAAAGTCTTAATCATGTTTGTTTTTTTTTCAATAAAAACTTTAATTCATCATTTTTGGAACTGATATTTATCTATCAGTAGCTTGTATAATTATTATAATTAAGTATAATTATTATAATAATAATGCTGCTGCTGCTGCTGCTGATGATGATGATGATGATGATGATGATGATGATGATGACAATGTGATATAGTATTTCAAACTGTTTCAAGATCTTTGTCCTTCAAAAAAGGGAGTTATGGTGGCGATAAACTATTTTTTCCCCCCCGAAATTCTTTATTTCAGATTTTTGTTTAACTAATATTTAAAATAATCCATAGATGTTACATACTGTACTGTATTATTTTTATAAATGCAAATATTAATAATGAATGACGCTGATGCTGATGTTGATAATGATGAGGAGGCGGATGATGAGGATGATCGTTCTTGTAATACTGACATTAATATATTATACTGTCTGTACTATATTGTTATTTTATCTCTAGTGTTCTTCAAATTCATTGTTGCCATGGCAACAACAAGCATGGGTGCCGAGTGGGAATAATATTGTCCATATATTTATGGATATGTCATTCAGAGTGTCTTAATTCTATCTATCTATCTATCTATCTATCTATCTATCTATCTATCTATCTGTCTATCTGTCTGTCTGTCTGTCTGTCTGTCCGTCCGTTAAGAACATTAAGGATTCCTTATAATCCATATTTCTGATTCCTCCTGACACCCTGCCTCTGGATGAAGTTCTCTATAACTGGAGACTCTCCCCAGCACACTCCACATGACCAGCCTAAAGATCCATGAAGCTACTCAAGAACTCATGATGATGTTCGCACACCTTAACAATGATGGAACGGTAATGAATGGACATTCGGAGTTCAGGATGAGGACGGGTTCCCTTTTGAGTTCGGTTCCTCTCATGGTTTTTTTCCTCACACCATCTCCTCTAACATCTTCCTTTACCACAGTCGCCACTGGCTCACTCATTAGGGGATAAACTTATAATCAATTAACTTATAAATTCACATTTTATAGTCTTTTAATCTCTGTAAAGTTGCTTTGGGAAAATATTTCATTGTTAAAACAGCTTTACAAATCAAACTGAATTTGTAAAAAGGCCCATGAAGACAAATAAACACAGCATTTATATATATATATATATATATATATATATATATATATATATATATACCACCTTATTATATATTATATATACCACCTTTCTATAATATATTTTCTCATATCTTTTTTTTTTCTCCTCTTATTCTTAATTTTTTGCACAATTCCTGAGAGGACGATCGGATTTTCATGTTACCACTACTTGTATTCTGTATATAACGATGTTTATGACAAATAAAAATCTTGAATCTATATGACTTCTTATAGCGCCATCTAGTGCTGTTAAACCAATAGTGCTGATGAATTCTTTATTGTGATTGGCCAGAAGGTGTTAATTAAAATAAAATATACAATTTAATAATCTCTAACAAACTCTATGGTAAAAAAAGAACAATTACAAATTTACCCTTGCACGATTTTAAGGACTAGGTTTAAAAAAACACAGACATGGCAACCCACGGCACTTGTGCACTTCCGCATCCAAGCCGTTTTTTTTTAATTGTTTGTTTTTAATTGACCGCCAGGGGGTATATGGCATGACGAAGCCTGATGTTAGTAGCCCTAATAAGTGCCTGATCTAAATAACAAGACACTAAAATATTGTTATTATTTTTAAAGCAAATATACTTATTTTAACGATTAGAAACGATTAATGTGTTAATTTATATTATATATAGATAGTAAATAAAGCGTTAAATATTTTGTGGCCGAGCTGAAACAATCGTTCATATTTTCGGCCCTCTATCGGAAGGACCCCATGACCGAGGAGCACATTTCAAATTTCAAAACATTGCCGTTGGAGTGTCAGAGTCGCCTGGTGGTGAAAAGCGGATGATAACTGATCATTTTATTATTATTTTATCATTATAACGTTAAACAGTGTAGATTTAACATGGGCGATTAGAGCGATTAAAGTAATGCTGGGATTCGAGGATCGTTATTGAGAGTAAAAGAGAGAGTGAGAACAGAAGAATGGAGGCGGAGGAGAAATCAGTAGTAGCAGCTGCTCCTTTGAGTGTTGAAGTTCCCAAGCCGCCCTCCATCGAGGACTTCATGGTGCTCAAGCCGATCAGCCGAGGCGCCTTCGGGAAGGTCTTTCTGGCCAGGAAGAAAAACAACTCCAAGCTCTATGCTGTGAAGGTATTTATCCAGAAAAAAAAAAACCCAAACAAACACACACCAGACTCGGGACCTTCTAAAACGTGGTTAAATGCGATAAGACGGCGTTTAAATAACAAACAAACAAACAACAAAAAAGAACAAACTCCGTCAACACTTTAACGAACGCGTACTGTATACTAGGGGTGTGCGATATTGACCCAAAATGTTATATCGCGATATTATTATCGCGATATATTTTTTTCTTTTACCGATAACGAGAACGCTGATTTGGTTGCTTGTTGCGTGTTTGAACAGTTACGTTTTAAACCGTTCAGTAATAAAAAAAGCAACAACTGATTTCACAAAAATTTAGTTGAACAGATGCCTGAAAAAGCTGCTTAAGTACAGTAACAAATGACGTTTTCTTTCTTACTGTCCACCAATATAAAGTTTTTATGCAATAGTACAATAAATATTTGTTGTATGTGTACGCTGATTAACTGTATGAAATGAGACATTTTTATCCCTCATATCGTGAATTAGGTGAAATACTAACTGTTTTTTTTTTTAGTAGACCGA
Organism: Silurus glanis; assembly: GCA_014706435.1. NCBI lineage: Eukaryota > Metazoa > Chordata > Actinopteri > Siluriformes > Siluridae > Silurus > Silurus glanis. The sequence continues at coordinate 82,423 of JAAIIK010020110.1, forward strand.
ATCACACAGTGAAAGAACGCACTCGTCTAACCTACTAGACTTCATCACGTAACGTAAGTCCCTGTAGGTGTTTGGGTTTTGCGATATACTCGATGATGTCATCGCACATCGTTAAAGCAACAGTTACGATATTCTCGTAAATAAAACGTAATCGCACCTCCCTGCTATCTACAGACAAGCGTTTTGGTTGAGTTTGGTCCTAAAAAATGCCGTCTCGCCGCTTTAAGGGTTTTAGAATGTGTGAATTCTGGGTGATTTCCAGGAGCTTAGTGAGGTTTTTAGGTGCATGGAGCCACGTGAACTGGAAATCTAATTAAAGGTGCAGTTGGGGAGAAAAAAAAACACCTGCCAGACACCAAAAACAGGGTCAAATTTAAAAGGTGAGACGATGGTCCTGAGGGGTTAAGGGTCGCAAAATATCCGGGAATTTTCAAGACCGGAAACTTTCCATGATGAGGATTATATAGTTTTTGATGCTCGTGCATCACTTTGGTTCTTTTGTAATCACCCAAGCGCAACTTTGCATAACTTCCAGGTACAGGTTTTTTTGTTGTGTTTTATATAAAATGCTTAAGCCAAACTTGAGCAGCCCAACTAATCGATAACGCCATTCATTAATTTTATTATCGGTTTTATCAGTTAGTTGCTGCTGCCCAACACTATAGAGAACAGATTGTGGATTGATATGTGCTACTTTTTGAACATCCCATTTCCTCATTTAGTTCCCATTTGCTGTCAGAATCATGTCCATTCTTCTGGGAAGATGTTCCACCAGATTCTATGGAGATTTTTGCTCATTCAGATACAAGTACGGTCAGGTAGTGATGTAGGTGAGGTGAGGAGGCCTGAGGTGCACTTCACATTCATCCCAAACGTTTTATAAGGGCTGTTTGTTTTTTCTTTTTAAAGGGTTTATAGCTCTGTAGCAGGAGATCTTCCATTTCATCTCCATGAAGCTAGCTTTGTGCACAGGGGCATTGTCATGCTGGAACAGGTTTGGGTTTAGTTCAAGTGAAGGGAAAATTTAATTTAGCAAAATATTTGGTGCCTCATATGGCTGGAAAGGTGTGATGTTCCTATACTTTTACCCATTGAGTACAGCTACATTACTCAGAAATGTGTGTCTGAGTGTAAATGATCTGTTGGCAGGTGGTGAAGAAAGCAGACATGGTGGATAAGAACATGAGCGATCAGATGCGGGCCGAGAGAGACGCTCTGGCCCTCAGCAAAAGCCCCTTCATCGTGCACCTGTATTACTCACTACAGACGGCCAGCAAGGTTTACTTGGTATGGAAAAGCACAAATAAGTGTCCTGGATCTTCAAACGTTACCAAGTCTTTGCAGTGTATATGTCATTAATATTGTGTTGCACTTGACCTATGGAGCGTCCACACCAAGCCTACGAGTCGTCGTTTATTTCTCTTTTCTCTGCGTTCAGGTCATGGAGTACCTGATCGGCGGTGACGTGAAATCTCTGCTCCACGTCTACGGCTACTTCGACGAAGACATGTCCTTAAAATACATTTCAGAAGTGGCACTAGCTTTAGACTACCTCCACCGACACGGCATCATTCACAGGTAGCCGTTACGCCATGACCCCGGGGTTCCCACACTGCTTGGAAGCAGGGTGGATCCTTGGATTGCAAACTTCATTAGTTCTGGGAAAAGCGCTCGCAATGCGATTTATTCGCAATGCAAAGCGCATTTTTGATCTATAGTTTTTGATACTCGTGCATCACTTTAGTTCTTTCGTAATCACACAAGCTCAACTTTGCATAACTTCCAGGTACAGTTTTTTTTGTTGTGTTTTATAGAAAATGCTCTCATTGACTCTGATTTTCGGGGACACACTTTTTCTTTTTCTTGCTAACCCTGTACCGTCCGTTATTTCGAATTTTAAGCGAATCTTTCCCCACAGGAAACGATGCAAATGTGATAATCCGGTCCACACACCCGAAAATATTCATATCAAAATCCTTTTTAATGCTCTTTTACGTACAAATTATTGTCCCTAATGTATCCGAAATAAGCAATAAATGATTAGCACACAATATAAAGTAAAAATAAAACAAATTAGACTGCACTTTACCTTTGAAAAGTGGCTGGAGAGAGAGGATGAGGAGAAGAGGGAAGCTGATCTGAGCTCCCACTGTTGTACGCAGCGAGAGAGAACGAAAGTTCGCAACGCAAGTTATCTCTCTTAATGCAAGTGACATTCAGAAAAAAAAAAAATGTTTTGCTCAGCCAAGGTTCCAGTGTACTTGAATGTCAGACACGTGGATTCGGGGACTAGAAAGTGCTTGAAAACAAATAAAGGTCCTTGAAAGTGTTCAAATTAAAATCGAAATAAATGATGTTGCTTTAATATTGTCGGTAAATGTTCGTTAGGAGTCTGGATATAATGAAACGTTAGCCGGATATAGCTAAACTTATAGTGGAAATTTTAACATTACAAATGGTGCTTTAAAAAAAAGTCCTCGAATCTGGTGTTTCACGGAAGAGTGGGAACCCCGATAAGAACGTGCGCAGGCCTTTTGAGAAGAGCAGGATCGACAGAAACTGTACTTCTTTTCTTCAGGGATTTGAAGCCCGATAACATGCTGGTCAGCAACAAGGGCCACATCAAGCTCACGGACTTCGGCCTCTCCAAAGTGAAACTGGACAGGGGTATGCTAACGTCCAAAAAGACGTTTATTTATACATTTTAGGTTTTTCGAATCGCTTTATTTTCCAGTCTTTTGTATAATCAAGCTTTGGGTGATTATATTTATTTAATTATTTACATTTATCTCTAGAACTGAACCTCATGGATATTTTGACCACGCCCTCTTTGACTAAACCCAAGATGGATTATTTCCGGACACCTGGCCAAGTTTTGTCTCTGATAAGTTCACTTGGCCTTGTAAGTACAAGAATCCTGTTTCACGAACTACACATCTTCTATACCTACACAAAACTGTGTGCGCTACACATACTATACAGTAACACACTACACATACTCATTCTACTCCACACATACAATGTACAAATATTATGCATAGTAGACATACTTACCAACACCTATAAAACATACTATACCTACTCCACACACACTACATATACTGTACACATATTACACCAAACACACAAACTCTACACATACCCTGCATATATTAAACCTAATACACATACAAATACATAAACATACTACACATACTCTACACAAGCTATACATACTATATAAACTCTACACATATTGTACATTGTACACATACTACACATAATGATATTACACATGCTATATATACTCTACACATACTATATATACTCTACACTAAAGGTCGACCAATTCATCAGTTTTGCCGATTAATCGTCACATAGTTGATTTGCTGGAACTATCGGCTCAAAAACACATGCCCATAGTTTTTCCGGGTAGCGCGTTATTACGAAAGCGGCCTCTAAAAGTCACTCACTGAGTATTACACGTGAGACTGTGCACTGCTTGGAGAGCGCTATATTATGTTTATAATTAATAGTTTAAAAATTATATTTATTAATTTATATCTGTCTGTCTGGTGGTGGCATCTGTCTGGTGGTGACTCCCAGCTGCAGGTGTTGCTAAACTTTGTTTCTTTTTTTTTTTTTAAAGAGAATTCACTGGGAGTTCATGAAGAAAATTGGTGTAATCACTTTTAATTGACTGATATTTCCATGTATTTCATTCAGCACATTTTCATGATTCACTACTTTTTTTTTTGTTGTAATAAAGTTCGATACTATTTGACATAAAATTTATTTTTCGACACATATTATACATACTACACACACCCTACACAAACTGCACGTGCCCTACACGTTATACGTACTCTCATAAACAACACATACTACACACATTACGCATATACTAAACATACTACACAAGTACTCAAGACCGAGCTGTTACTATAGAAACTATAATGTACAGTATTAACACAAGCACATTTACTAAACCCGGTGATTTGCAGCTGCTGTAATAGTCGGAGTAAATAGATGCTTTTCACTCTCTTGCTCTGTGAAGAATACTCCAGTGGTGGATGGGAAGCGTCACAGCAGTGCCTCGGCCGTGGCCAGTCCCATGACGTGTGGAAAAGCCGAGAAGAGAAAGAGCTCGCTTTGTTCACCGATGTTGGCTAGAAGACGAGAGCTCCTGCAGTCCCCCGTCTGCCAGTCACGAGGCCTCGGTATGCGTCTCGTCAATCTTTTATTTCATTATTTTGTCTTCAGAATTATTCCCCTTTGCGTTTGTCTAACCACCGACACGTGGGTACGTGTTTATGATTTCTTTCAGGTGCTAACAGTGTGTTCAGTCCCAGCTTGCTGGCCAAAAGTCTGACACCGAGGCTGATGAAATCCAGGAAGAGGTTCGAGTCACTGAGTGCCAGCAGCGTTCACTCGTGCCTGCTGCCGTCCAGCGACTCTGAGAGCTGCATCAGCCCGCTGTGGGAGGATGAGCAGGTAACGTATGCACAAATAACGTGCATTTATAAATCCACATATATACTTGTATTATTCCCGATTTATGTAATAGGTGTTAATAATTGCTTTTTGGCATCTTTTAAATTTACAGTTTAAAATTACAGTAAAATTACAAATAAAAGTCTGCTTATATTCCTTATTTTATATATATGTGTGTGTGTGTGTGTGTGTGTGTGTGTGTGTGTGTGTGTGTGTGTGTGTGTGTGTGTGTGTGTGAGAGAGAGAGAGAGAGAGAGAGAGAGAGAGATAATAAAAGTAAATACTATAGAAGTATATAAATAAAAAATAGATTATTTATTGAAATTATCAATAAACTGTAACTAAAACTTTTATTAGTAAACATGTTTATAAGTTCTATCATATATTTTATGTGCATATATCTATAATATATGGAGCGTATATAATTAGGATTTTATGTTAATAATGTAATTTTTTTTTGTTTTTAAGTAAAAAAAAAAAAAAATAAATCTATACTCTTATAGACCTTACTGGAAAATAAAACAAGCAAGAAATATATATTTTTTAATTGTTCACTAATAATAATGATAATGATAATGATAGTGATTACAATACAAAGTACAAAAAACATAATCATATAAATGACTAACAATCACCTGGCGAAGAAAATGAAGAAAATGCTGATATTTTTAATAGATACTTTTAATGTATTAAAACCATTCAAAAAAGTTGTATACATGTATATTTCATATGTTTTTTCTTAACTATATTTCCTTGCTTATTAATTTTGTAGTTTTCACAAAACTTTTAAATGTTTGCATTCAATTCAACCTAATGAATAAATTAATTAATGTGTTTGTTTATTTATTTATTTATTTTTTGGCTTGTATCATAGAAATGTCTTTAAATGTCTTGATCTTATGAAGTTGACATCGTTAATAGCAAAGTAAAGGAAAACGAATTAATAAAAAAAAGCTTCCTTGTGGTGCTGCAGAAATCTGAAGGTGACGAGAACATTCCTCCTCCTAACGTAAATGACGGAGTCGGAAAAGTCGGCCACAAACTTGCCGAGCCTGCGGTGGAGGAAAAAGCGAGTAGGGAAACGCGTATTCCTGCAAACGACGCTCATCAGACACCGATTCGCAACTCGGACTCGAGATCACAGCCTGTAAATAAACACCGTTCAGGTGAAGCGAAATGTGGAAACATGAAGGCGGATATTTCTGCAGGAAAGAGGCTACAGTTCACGGAGTCTGATCTCTGCATCACGCCTGGTAAGACTTCGCTCAAACCATCATGTGAGAACAGGCTTAGGAAACCGGAGAAGAGCGTCCTCGGCGTTTGTAGGACTTTAGAAGAAGGATCTGCTATTAAACCAGGCTCGTCCGTGAAACGAGGCTTTGCTGAGGTGGACAAAAGCCCAGAGCAAGATGAGGTCCAAAGAAAGAAGAGCACAGCCGAGTACAAGAGGTGTTTTCCCATTCCGGAGAATGACTCCATTCTCCATACGGGTCTGACCGGGATTTTCTCGGCTGTCGGTCTGGGGAATTGCGGAGGGTTCCAGAAACAGTCCAACGCCACGAAGGTGACCAAAAATCTTTTGTGCGAGTTGGAGGAACCCAGCGAGAACGTACCCACATCCAGTATGACCTCCTCTCCACAAGAGATGAGACGAAACCCGAGCTTGGACTCCGACAGCTCGGTTCATGAAATGTCCGTGCTCTCCAACACGCCTCCTCCACGAGGAGAATCTCTCCTGTCCTCGTTCGAGGATGAAAATGAAACCTCGGCCGTCCTGGAAGCCCCGAAGTATCACGAGAAATACAGTGACCTCTGTGCGGTTTCAAGCAGTCTGCTCAAATCGCCTCCGTTCCTCAAGCCTAAGAACGTGGTGGCCTTCAGGAGCTACTGCAGCTCCATCAACCGCTCCAACCTGTCCTACGGCTCGCGCCTCAGCTTGGCCTCCACGGACGGCATGGACGTGTCGACTTCGAACTCGTTCCAGACAGCGCCCGCAGCCATCACGCCTGTGCAGAAGAAGAGACTCAGCCTCAACAGCTCGCTTTACCAGGTACACGTGAGTCAGAGCTCAGAGTAATAAATCCGTCTGTTTGTAACGTTTCATTTGTTTTATCCACCGTGTGGTTCTTTCTAGAGATCTGATGTGTCTATATGGCATCTAAGACTAATAATAAACAGATAAATGTCATGTGGGATCTAAATAATCATATGGTAGAGGTGACCTTTGTTTAATGTTTTATGGAAAGAGTCTCCAGTCCAGAGTCCATGCATAATGAAGACACCGTCATGGACAAACTGACCTTTATATTAGCAGTCGTCCAAGTCACGTGAGCTTGGTCTGATTTGGTTTTTTGCAAGATAGATGCATGTTTCTTTTGTTTCTATGCAACCAAACCAAGACATTTAATGCTATGAAGATTTACTTTGACCAAACAAATCTCTAAATATCCAGATGTTACTCTTTATTTTCATTAAAAACAATCCCTCTCTTAGCATGAATAACAGCTTTACAGGCTTTCATAGTTTTTCTGAAAGGCCTCTTGCCCCAAAAAACTTGTTCTTCTTTCTGACCTTGTGCTCCAGTTCATCCCAGAGCAGTTCAATAGGATTTAGGTGCGGTGACTGGGCAGGTCGTTCCATGATAGGTAACCCGGATGTATGCTTCGGCTCATTGTCTTGTACGGTGAAGTCGGTTCCACTGAGCCGCAGTCTAGACGGAATTGCGAGGTGTTGAACGGTTGCCATGTTGGTTCAGGATTCCTTTCACTCAATTGGAATAATCTTCAACCTTCCCTGCTCCAAAACAACCCCAAATCCTTAAGCCAAATAGGTCACATTTGGACTCATCTGTCCACAGAACTTTCTTCTAGTCTCTTATGTGTCTTCTACAGAATCTGTTGTATATCAACAACATGCATGTGTCTCAAAAACCGTAAAATGTCTGACAGGCTCTGTACATTCAAAGGCTTCTATTTTTACACATTTTGAGTTTTAGGAAACGGCTCCACATCTTGATTATAATGGATTTTTGATTCCCTCTTTATAGACTCCTCAGCCCATGGCCATGTCTCATACCCCTTATCGAACACCCAAGAGTGTACGCAGAGGTCCGGGTCCAGGGGAGAACGCCCCTATCCTCGGCACGCCAGACTACCTCGCCCCGGAGCTTTTACTAGGAAAGCATCATGGTAAGAGAAAAAGGTCATAATGTGCCCACACCAGCACGGTTACAATAATATTCAGACGAGTTATTGGAGTTTGTTCATCGTTAAATTCCTTCTTTTTAAAAAGTACGACTTGCATCAGATTCCAGCTGAGTTTATTTGTTTGTGTTTGATGAAGGTGAGGCTTTGAACACTAATGTGAATCTATCCATCCAAGTAATTAGTTTATCTATCCTTCCATCCATCCATCCATCCATCCAATACTGTCCATCCATCCATTTGTTTATCCACCCATGCATTCTCTATCCATCTAGTTCATTTGTATGTCCATCCATCTATTCAGCCATCCACCCATTTCATTAGTTTTTCTATTTATCCATCCACCCATTTCATTAGTTTTTCTATTTATCCATCCACCCAATTCATTAGTTTTTCCATCCATCCAGCCAATTCATTTCTGTCCGTCTGTCCATCCATCAATCCATCCAATTCATCCATCCAATTCATCTATTTCCATCCAGCCATGTTCCTGTGGGCTCACGCTAAACTGCTGCTGCTTCTTTTAAAAAAAAGTTTAAACACTGATCTATGCTCAGTGGCGGTGCAACGGATCACAAAACTCACGGTTCAGATCACGTTACGTTTTTTGAGTCACAGATCGGATCATTTTTCAGATCAGCAAAGGGGGAGGAGACAAATATAATTTGCGTTTTCTATTCACTACAAGAAAAGTTACAGAAAAATGCTCCCATACTCTGAATGATGCTCTGAAGGATGATCCTCCGCTAGCCGTTATCGCAGACTGATTAACACGTCCCGTTCACGTGAACACAGGACCGCTCTGTGTAGTTACGACTTAAAATGCAATCGTCCTTCGCTCTGACATCGCTAAAAAAATTCCGATTAATCCGCAAGTTTTGACAAAGAAAAAAACTGCGATCCGTTGCACCCCTAACGTGGAGATCACGAAAAACAACCACAACCCATTGTCGCTTTGGGTTTCCGTCAGAATTCTCGTTGCCTCTTCATTTCACGTTTCCATCACGTTAAATCGTGCACAGTTTTTGTGTACGGCTTGGTCTGCACTTTATTCAGTAACGGTGATCACAGTTGAATTGTTGCTGGCATTGAAGGTCGCTGTTAATTTATTAGGCACAATTTTACACCTGTTTATTCGTGAGATTAGCAAATCTACTAATCATGCAGCGAGATTATTATTATTATTTCATATTTTTGAGCATTTTGTGTAAACTCTAAAGACTGTTGTTTTTATTAATCTCTTGTATCTGAATGATTAGCCTGATTAGGTAACTGCAGTAATACATAGTACAGGCGTTCCTATCCAAGTGCCCAAAGTGTAATTGTTTTTATTTTATAATTCACTGTTTGATGCTTGCGCACACTGAGCAGCTTCCTAATCGCCTCTTGTGTTTTTAGCTGCAGAATCGGTTGCGAACGGTGAGTATGATGTGTAGTTTTGCGCTGATGCATGAGCGGGCCACTTTTCCATAAAGGAATACTTCACCCAAAAACCCCACACCTGGCTAATAATGATTTGGGAGTTATTGAGTGCCAGTTTTTGTTTGTTTGAAAAGACATTATTAGCCACCAGTCATTGGTTGAAGTATCTTTTTATGACTGAAGGGAACTAATTTCAGCAATGTGAATGGGTATCCTGCTTCCGTGGTTGGTCATGCTTACAGCTTCAGTGATGCTCTGGGAACTGGGAATAATGGGAGAACAGACACTTCCCAGTCAGTTAGTGGAGTGGCCCAAAACACACACATTTGCACAATGTAGGCAAATTTTTTGAGGTACTAATTGAACAAGAGGACCCCATTAATGATTATGTTCTCATTGGGTAGTTATTTTTTCAATGTTGATAAACATTGGTTGAAAACTTAAAAACCTTTTTTTTTTTTTTTTTTTTTTTTT
>JAAIIK010020110.1:92004-108215 GCA_014706435.1 Silurus glanis
CCCTAATCCTGACAACACACCTAATCCTAATAACATAACCCTAATCCCGACAACATACCCAATCCTAATCCCCAAAACACACCTAATCCTAATAACATAACCCTAATCCCGACAACACACCTAATCCTTATAACATAACCTAGTGCTAATAGCATAACCCTAATCCTGACAACAAACCTAATCCTCGTAGCATAAACCCAATATCGATCATTAAATCCTACTCCTAATCATTTAAATCTAATCTTAATACTGAACCCAATTCAGATAAAGTAACCCTTATCATAATACACATAAAATTAATCCTAATAATTTAGCCCTAGTCCTAATAATTTACGACTAATCCTACCAACATAAAAAACAATCCTAATAATGTCCTAATGATAAAAAAAATCCTGATCATTTCAATCCAAACCATAATCATATAAACCTAATCCTAAACCTTAAAACCATTTGAAGATATCTGGTATATAATGCAATCCTAAAGATTGAACCCCAATCCTAATCATTTCTGGCTCAATCCGAAGAACAGAAACCTAATCCCATTCAGTTTGATCCCTAATCCATATACCATAAAGCAAATTGTATATTGAATCCTAATTAAATTGAATCCTAATCAATCAATGATTTAAAAAAAAAAAAGTAAATAAATGACAATAAAATGTACTTTTATAGATAATTGTTCCTGTAAAAACTCCTATGACGGTATAAAAGCTTGTTTAATATCCCAGCGTTTGTGGAGATTAGAGATTACAGCACTCCAGCAGTGTTTCCTGTTGTTAATAGATCCGGTGCTGGATGGGCTGCAGGTGTATTTGAAAGTCTTACCTGTGAGGCTGTAAGAGCCTCGAGTGTGTGCAGTCTCTCCAGGACGCTCTGCATGTCCTCCTGTAGCCGCGTTAACGCCGTCACGATCTGCTCATTCAGATCGCCGCCTCTGGCTCCATCCGACCCCCAGCGCTCCCCGTCACCTCCTGAACCCTGTAATGCCCCTGAGACCCCTGACCCTGGGCCTGAGGACCTGGACCCTGAGGTAGACAAGAAACCGATGTCTGCTAGGAAATAAAAGCTACTGCGTCTTTATTTATTTAAGTGTGTTACACTGTCAGGCTGTACCTCGTCCTCTCCTGGTCACAGAGCTCCCGGGTCTACCTGTGCTCAGCCTGTTTCTCTGCACTCCTCCTTCTCTGCTCGTCTTCCCGTCTTCACCTCCGTGCTGAAGACCGTCCTGTTCTTTCAGCAGGATCTCAGAGTCTTGCAGCTCCACATGAGAGCACAGAGCGCTGTGGCTTCCCTTCAAAAATATATACAGAATATGTATTAGGGATGTGTATCTCCATAACTGAGGCTGATGTGATTCACATCTCGATGCATAGCCAAAGATACGACACATTAAAAGGTACATATGAAGCAGCTGCCGATGCGATTTACATTCAAATAAATGCAATATGATGCTCTTTAATTCAATAAGGTGCAGATTGTTCACTTTTGTTTCTTTGGTTCAGACAGACAGAAAATCATCAATTTACTTAAGTGCCTTCTGATTTCTAACGCATGGCCCCTTCACAAACTCTTTTCCTGTTCTGTCTGCAGGAAGATGCAGCTCTGCCTCTGCCATGTTAATCTGTATTCTATGTGACTCTCAGGACACGCCTCGGTCTCCGTAGTGTTGTGAGGCGTCAGAATTGAAAAAAGTCAGAAGTAAAAACGTTTGTAAACGCGAAAAAAAGTCAGAATCTTGAGAAATAAAGTAGGGATTGTGAGAAAAAGAAGTCAGAAATAGTGAGAACTAAAGTCGGAAATTGCGAGAAATTAAGTCGGAAATTGCTAAAAATTAAGTCGGAAATTGCGAGAAATAAAGTCGGAAATTGCGAGAAATAAAGTCGGAAATTGCTAAAATTAAGTCGGAAATTGCTAAAAATTAAGTCGGAAATTGCGAGAAATTAAGTCGGAAATTGCGAGAAATAAAAGTCCGAATTGTGAGAACTTAAGTCGGAATTTAGCAAATTCTTTTTTTTTTTTTATAGTATGGCCCTAAAGGACCCTAAAAACCTTCATATAAAGCATTAAGCATTACTGTGGAGTGTGACACGGCTGCACTATTGAGATTACCGGGGTTGCGTAGCTATAATTATATAGTGATGTTTTTTGTATGGAGATAATTACATAACGTTCAGGAAAGGAGTCTCTGGTGTCAGCACTTTGTTAACAGCATACGATAAAGGAGTTTGGATATTTTGCTTTCGGAACACTCGATCATACTTATTCGGATGATTCACGAAGAAAGAAAAGTGAGGCTCGTTCGGTTATTAGGGAATGTCGTCTTACCTCCTCCGCACCAAACTGGTCCACAGAGTCACAGTAAACCTCACTGTCCGAGTCTGAGGCCACGTGATGAGCGCAGAGCATGTCTTCATTATCATCTAGAGAAATTGAAATCGAATGAACTCCATGCTTTATTTCGTATTTACATACAGTGTATCAGTGTATGAGATTTCTAGGGCCTTTTTGAAATGCAAATGAATCTTCATCATCATAAACAGTTCCCTTAAACAGTAAAACCGAGATCGGTGAGCATCTATTTATTTGTTTTGCCTGAAACCATGGTACAACCTTGACAAAATATAAAAAAAAGTCAGGTGTCCCAATACTTCTGTTCAAATCGTGTATTACAGGTGTCTATGTGCAGATTTGGCCACTGAGAATGCGCGTCAGGGGAAAACGGATCCCGTGGCACGTAGCAAAGTTCTCTGACATTACCAGCAGGGGGCAGTCGTGTTTTGTTCCCACTTCTAGCGTTTACTGAAGCCGATAATATGCAAGCGACAGAGCTTGAGAACCGCTTTCTTAAGTATATTGTGTGTGTCAAATATGAATGATTCGGTTATTGATGGTTTTTAAATGGGTGTTTAAACATTACTGTAGGGCTTCTATTGTGTTAAAAAGTTCATAGGATTATTTCGATGCGAGTCTGGTAAACACTACTAACAAAAAACGTGTTTTTTTTGACAGGTAATTATTATCGTTTGATCGTTAAAACAGCGTTTATATGATATGATCAGGACAGTTTCGAATAAAATCCTAATAAAGACCACCGAATCACAGTGCTATTGTTTTCTCAAATCTTATTGGTCAGGTGTTGATTCTTTTGTTTTATTGCATTATTGTTGTAAGTAAACCTACTTTTAACTTTCAAATGAAGCCAGACTGTTTATAGCTTCTAGAAATTCTAGAAGGTGTATCATTATCTCTTCTAAAGTGTTTTATTCCCTGTTCTAGCTCCAAATCCATTAAGCCTCATGAACCCGAGTGCTCTGTAGTGTCACCTGTTTTGTGGCCATTAACATGTTGAATCTCTCCGTTGTTCTCCTCCGTGTCTTTTCCGTTCAGAACGGATTTGGAGCAGTGCGTGCCGTTCTGCAAGGGAACCTCATTGTGCCCTGTAGCGCCGTTCGGAAGCCCTTTTCCCTCCGAGGACTTTTTCTTCAAGGCAGTGGCTAAAACATAAAAAATTAAAAAAATTCATTCCTAATCATATACGTACTTATACTCTGCTAAGTCTAAATTCTCGATTCTGATTGGCTGGAAGGTGCCGAAAAGTGTTGTTTTGTCAAATGACTAGTGGCTCGTGAACAACTCTAACCATTTTAACATACAGTTCCAGGTCCGTCCACACAGAGTGAGTCAGCTGTTTAAACATTTCACATGGTGGATTTTTACATAGGGTTTTACTTAAATGGCAAATATGACCATTCTAATAAAAGGCACAAGATGAGAAATAGAATGAAAAACGGCACCGGGAGTTAACATCGGCAGCTTTGTTTATTTATAGATACACAACATCTCTCTCTCTCTTTCTCTTAATTCTTTTTCTAATAAATATTTATTAAAACTAGAGGTTGACCGATTCATTAATTTTGCTGATTAATCAGCACCGATTGTTGATTGCTGGAACTATCGGCTGCCGGCAAAAATCCATACCGATAGTTTTTCCGGGTTGCGTTATTCAGAACGATAGAGGCCTCTACAGGCGAAACACTGACAACACATGCTGTTTGTTTTGACACACGAAACTGTATTAGTAAACAAACAATACTTCTAAAGCATTTAACAGTTAATGTTACAAATGGAATCTTACTTTAAAGCGTTCACATAAAAACAAAAGGCATGCTTTAAATGTCTTCATAAAACCCAGAGCATTAAAATTTGATTCATTTTTATAATAAGTTCAGCGCTCTTTTACATCAAGTGTTTGTTTTTTATGCAGTATTCATTTAAAAAAGTATCGGTTGATTAATCGGTTATCGGCAAGTACGATCCAACCTAGCGATCAGTATCGGTAAAACCGGTCAAACTCTAATTAAAACTTATGCAAATGTAATATTTTGGCACTACTTAATCGCTGTGTGTGATTTCGAGCAGCTGAGTTTCTAGATAACGGTATGAAACCTTACACCAATTTAACGCACTCGGTGTTTTTTCACCTCCACATCACGTATTAAAATTGTTTAACGCACACCTAGCGCTCAGTGTTCGTTCCTTCATTACCTTTTGGCAGCTGCTCATTCTCTTCTTCATTCTCATCATCTCCACTGTTGTCATCTTCTTCATCCTCATCGTCGTCGTCATCGTCTTTCTCAGCGCCATCCTCCTGCACCTTAATCTCGTTTGCGTTAATCTTCGGAGCTTCTGCTTTGATAGGAGCGTGACCGTCCAAGGTTCCGTTCATTTCCATGGTTCTGATGATGCTTTTTGTGGTGCTCTTCGAAGGGGCAGACATCATGCTCCCGAGGCCTAAAGATCACCACAGTTGAACCTGTTATTTGTGTTTATGAACTGGGGTCAAATCTAGTCTAGCGTTTATCTATCACTAGTACAAACAGGAACTAATCTAAAAAACAATCTATATCTACAAACAAAAAAACAGCTACATGTGGATTTGAGATTTATGAATCACCACTACGTCGTAAACATTACATTACATTACAGTATGTTCAGTACTGTGGGAGGAGGATCACAGGAGGAACACGTTTATTACACACTTGCCTTCCAACTGTCTAGCAAATCGTTCCAACTGGGCTGAGCAGCAAACCGAACACACATTCAGCATGTTAACATAAAAAAATAATAATGAAACAATTGGAAAACATGTAATTGTAACAGATTGTCACTACAGTTTTACTCAGATGGAGAGTATAAATTGACATCAGGAAGTCATGGATCAGTTTTCATTAATTCTTCTTCTTCTTTCGACTGCTCCCATTAGGGGTCGCCACAGCGAATCATCCGTCTCCATACCATCTACATCTGCCTCTTTCACACCAACTACCTGCATGTCTTCCCTCAGCACATCCATGAACCTCCTCCTTGGCCTTCATCTTTTCCTCCGACCTGGTGGCTCCATCCTCAGCATTCTTCTACCAATATAATTCATGTCCCTCCTCTGCACATGTCCATCTCAATCTCATCTCATCTCAATCTCGCCTCCCTCACCTTGTCACCAAAACATCCAACATGTGCTGTCCCTCTAATAAACTCATTTCTAATCTTGTCCATCATCGTCACTCCCAACGAAAACCTTAACATCTTCAGCTCTGCTACCTCCAGCTCCGCCTCCTGTCTTCTACTCAATGCCACTGTCTCTAATCCATACAACATCTCAGGTCTCACCACAGTCCTATAAACTTTCCCTTTCACTCTCACAGATACTCTTCTATCACAAATCACTCCTGCTATCACTCTTCCCAACCCACTCCACCCTGCCTGCACTCTTTTCTTCACTTCTCTAACACACTCTCCATTACTTTGCACTGTTGACACCAGGTACCTGAACTCCTCCACCTTTTCTCCCTGCAACCGCACCACTCCACTGCCCTCCCTCTCATTCACACACATGTACTCTGTCTTACTCCTACTGACTTTCATTCCCCTTCTCTCCAGCGCATACCTCCACCTCTCCAGGCTCTTCTCAACCTGCTCACTACTCTCACCACAAATCACAATATCATCCGCAAACATCATAGTCCAGGGAGACTCCTGTCTGACCTCGTCCGTCAACCTGTCCATCACCACTGCAAACAGGAAAGGGCTCAGGGCCGATCCTTGATGTAGTCCAACCCTCACCCTGAACCAGTCTGTCGTTCCTACTGCACACTTCACTGCTGTCACACTGTCCACATACATGTCCTGCACCACCCTCACATACTTCTCTGACACACCTGACTTCCTCATACAGTACCACAGCTCCTCTCTCGGCACTCTGTCGTACACTCTCTCTAAATACACAAATACACAATGCAATTCCTTCTGTCCTTCTCTATACTTCTCCATCAACATCCTTAAAGCAAATAAGGCATCTGTGGTGCTCTTCCTCGGCATGAAACCATACTGTTGCTCACAGATGGTCACCTCTTCTCTCAGCCTGGCTTCCACTACTCTTTCCCATAACTTCATGGTGTGACTGATCAACTTAATTCCCCTGTAGTTACTGCAGGTCTGCACATCTCCCTTATGCTTAAAGATCGGTACCAGCACACTCCTACTCCATTCCTCAGGCATCCTCTCACCTTCCAGAATCTTGTTAAACAATCTGGTTAAAAACTCCACTGCCATCTCTCCTAAACATCTCCATGCTTCTACAGGTATGTCATCTGGTCCAACCGACTTTCCACTCTTCATCCTCTTAATCGCTGCTCTCACTTCCTCCTTACTAATCCTATCTACATCCTGCTTTACCAACTCCACATTATCCAACCTTCTCTCTCTGATTTTCCTCATTCATCAGCTGCTCAAAATACTCCCTCCACCTTCTCAACACACTCTCCTCACTAGTCAACACATTTCCCTCTCCATCCTTTATTGCTCTAACCTGCAGCACATCCTTCCCAGCTCGGTCCCTCTGCCTGGCCAATCGGTACAAATCCTTTTCTCCTTCCTTAGTGTCCAACTTCTCATACAGCTCCTCATATGCCTTTTCCTTGGCTTTCGCCACATCCCTCTTTACCTGCTGCCGCATTTCCTTGTACTCCTGCCTACTTTTCTCATCACTCTGTCTATCCCACTTCTGTTTTGTTAACCTCTTTCTCCTTATGCTCTCCTGCACTTCCTCATTCCACCACCACGTCTCCTTGTCTTCCTTTCTATTTCCAGATGTCACACCAAGTACTTTTCTAGCTGCCTCCCTCATCACTCCTGCAGTAGTTTCCCAATCACCCAACACCTCTTCACCACCACCGAGCCCCTGTCTGACCTCTTCCCTGAACCTCACACTACACTCTTCCTCCTTCAGTTTCCACCATCTTATTCTTCTTTCAGTCCTCACTCTCCTACTCTTCTTCTTCGCCTCCAAAACCATCCTACAGACCACCATCCGATGCTGTCTAGCTACACTGTCTCCTGCCAACACCTTACAGTCTCCAATCTCCTTCAGGTTGCATCTCCTACATAGAACATAGTCCGCCTGTGTGCACCTTCCTCCACTCTTATACGTCACCCTATGATCCTCCTTCTTCTTAAAATAAGTGTTCACCACTGCCATTCCCATCCTTTTAGCAAAATCTACCACCATCTGCCCTTCCACATTCCTCTCCTTGAGGCCATACCTACCATCACCTCCTCATCACCTCTGTTCCCTTCACCTACATGCCCATTAAAGTCTGCCCTAATCACCAATCGTTCTTTCCTAGGTACACCATCTACCACTTCATCTAATTCACTCCAGAATCTTTCCTTCTCCTCCATCTCACAGTCTACTTGTGGAGCATAGGCACTGATGACATTTATCATCATCCCTTCAACTTCCAGCTTCACGTTCATCACCCTATCAGAAACTCTCTTCACCTCCACTACACTCTTACTGTACTCTTCCTTCAGAATCCCCCCTACACCATTTCTCTTTCCATCCACACCATGATAGAACAGTTTAAACCCACCTCCAATGTTCCTGGCCTTACTCCCTTTCCACTTGGTCTCCTGAACACACAACATATGTACCTTTCTCCTCTCCATCATATCAGCTACCTCTCTCCCTTTACCCATCATAGTA
This sequence comes from Silurus glanis, assembly GCA_014706435.1. NCBI lineage: Eukaryota > Metazoa > Chordata > Actinopteri > Siluriformes > Siluridae > Silurus > Silurus glanis. The sequence continues at coordinate 100,046 of JAAIIK010020110.1, forward strand.
CCAACCCGAACCTCCACTCTCCTACACTTCTCCTTTTCCTGCTGTCTCTGTAGACGTCTTCCTCCTCTCCTTCTTCTTCTTCGGCCAACAGTAGCCCAATTTCAACCGGTACCCTGTTGGCTAACGATACCTGTGGCGGTCGTTGTTAACCCGGGCCTCGACCAATCCGGTATGAAATTCTCATTTGTGATCCGCATATTTGATTTGGCACATGTTTTACGCTGGATGCCCTTCCTAACGCAACCCTCCCCATTTACCCGGGCTTGGGACCGGCACTAAGAGTGCACTGGCTTGTGCCTCCCTAATGGCTGGGTTGATCAGTTTTCATTAATAAACTTCAATAATGATCCGATTTCTCAAAGTACACAGGCGTTTAATTCGACAAACGATACTCTGTGTCTCATTTGTTAGGGTTGCAAAAGGACGGAAAATTCCCGGTGAATCTCCAGAAGCTTTGGGAAACTTTCTATAAGGACTTCATCTGGGGAATATTCCACGTTGGAAACTTACCCTGGTAAGTTTATCGGAATTTACAGAAATGTATGAGAATTTATGGGAATTAATTAGAGATTTGGAGAAATTTATGTCAACTGTCTCATATACAATCATAAATATAAACATTTTGTTTGGCGGAAACATACAGATTTTTTTTCATTATAATTTTCGACTTTGATTTAATACTTTTGTTGCATAATATCTTTCTTACAGCACAAGGAAGTGTTATATACAAATTTATGGATTATTTTTGTAATTTATATGAATACTCGTCAAAATGGACATTTTTTTCACATTATTTTGTACACAACCCTAATTATTGTATGTCTAAGAGGTGCATTTAAAGCAAACAAAGTCTGATGTGATATGTTGGGCAAACCAGCCACCTCTCCTTCAGTGGGACTAACAGGCACAAAGGCCACACCTCCTTCAGTGGGATAAACAGGCACAAAGGCCACACCTCTTTCAGTAGGACCTCTATTAGTGGGACTGGACAAACATAAAAAGACCAAAAAATGGACTGATTCATAGGTCACTGGGACGAATTAATAGGTGACAGTGCCCACCGTTTACGCCAACCATGATGAGCATCTCACCTGCGGTCAGGTCTGACACTTGGTTGATCTTCTTCTTCTCATCTACCAACTCATAGAATGGCCCAAGAACCTGCAGCAGCTGTTCCACCTGCTCGGTCATGGGCATGCTTTCAAGAATCTGAAAATGAAAAAAAAAAAAAAAAAAAGACAACAAAAAAAATACAACCTTTATATATTTTGTTTTAGACCGAAAACGAAAAAATGAACAAACGGACACCGTTACCAGTTTGAGGTCATCCACATACGCGGTCATGGCCTCTTCCTTTGGCATATCTCCAAGTGCGTTCCATGCATCCCTACAACACACACACACACACACGCACACACACACACGCACACACACACACGCACACACACACACGCACGCACACACACGCACACACACGCACACACACAAAAACAAGAGGTAAATGCTTTCTCTGCAGTATTAGGCAAGTCTTGATTTTGCCACACTACTGAGTAATGCTCGGGTTACTGGTGGACTGTGAGCTGTGGTTTTCAAGGGTGCTCACATGGTCATGTTTTCAAAACAGCAGGCAGCCAGTGTATGAAAGCAAACTAACAGGTGTGAACAAACCTCGGAGTGATGAGCAAGTTCACTCTGACATTCACACAACTACTGCAAAAACATCTCTGGCATGTTCAGACATAACACTGGTTCTACGTGAAAGTGACCAATTACTTGTGACCAGTATTTTCTATGCAAATCGATTTCTCGTCACTAAACTGTTTCTCGAGCGCATTTTCTCAGCACCGCTGCTGCTACGTGAATATGACGTATCACAACACCAGATTAACATGGCAGAGGTAGAGCTGTAACTTCCTGCACACAGAACAGGAAGAGAACGTCTGGTTTTATTTCATCTATTAAATTTTTGTGTTTATTTTTTTTGCAATACAAAAGCCTGAAGGCTCTTAAGTTATAATTAAGAAACATATAATATATATAATAAATTGCAAGCATCATATTTTCTCCATTGAATCGCATTGGATTGAATCACATTGTGTTGAATCGCATTGAAATCGGATCACACTGCATCATAATCGCGGTGAATCGTATCTGTAATAATACCTAATAACGTCTTTGTTAATTATTATAGTAAACAAATATATAATACCTAATAAATCATATAGGTTCATCATGCTGGATTGCAGAACACATTATAACAGTTGTTCATAAGGACATTATAGTCATTATATTACATGTAGTAACAAAATAGGACACTGTTATTGTTTGTAAATACTCACAGTTCCACGTATATTAAATTATAAAGCAAAACTACACAGTATGTCTTCCTAGGGTCAAGTCACATGTCTGGTCATAAGCGCATTATAACAACTAATGTCATAATTGACTCAAGTGCCTGTATGTTTTTCTTGCAAATTGCTTTATAAGATACTTTAATGCGGGGAAAAAAAAATTTTATGAGAGTAAATACAAATACAAATAAAATGAGGTAAACACAACCTCAGATGAACAACAACATGACATATTACACCATGTTATTATCTCTTTTTTACAAAAATGAACCCAAATGGAGACACCATGAGTAAAAATCCAAGGATTATACCATAGGATTCAGGAGGATACGTAGCAGTCAAGTGTGAGCACCTCGAAAATAGCCAAGTTTTAGCAGTTTGGAGCATTCAGGTGTGTGTTAATACAATGCCTAGGAGAAAAGGCACCAACAATGATGCAACGGTGGCTGCTCATTAATCTGAAAAGGCCACTTTCAAAGAATTTAAAGCTCATGGTGTACTGTGAGGAAAATTATTCACAAGTGGAAAACTTTTAAGACAGTTTCCAATGTTCAGAGGAGTGAATGTTCCATCAACTTTAACTGAAGGTCAGACAGTGCAATGTTCAGAGAAAATGGAGGCCAAAGTGGAGATGTTTAGCAGTAATGCACAGCGCAACATATGGCTAAATCCAAACACAGCTTGAATTTTGAAGGTACCCTTCATATAAAATCAGACAACATGACATAACTGTTTATAAGTGTTTAGTTTTCATGTACATGACCCTTCATGAAGTATATGTAGGTCAAAATCAATACGTCTTAATGTCATGTCTCATTACAATGTTAACATTTCTTTAAAAAAAAAAAAAAAAAAAAAAAAGAAGTTATAATGCACTATAGACTATGATATATAGAAGATAATGTCGACTGTAAACATTCTCATGCATGACACTTTATACTTCATAATGGCGAGTTATATAACGCATTATATTGCTTGTGACATTTTGATCATTTTGTATATCTCCTGTGTTCATTCCTACTAGAGGTCCAACGATTTATCGGTTCTGATGCTTGATTGCTTGAACTACGGGCAAAAATCCATACCAATAGTTTTTCCGGGCTGCATTATACAGTACAAGGGCGGCCTCTAGAGGCTAAATCTTTAATGCCATGTGCTATTTATCTGAACTGTCTTTTTAACTCATTTTGGATGTAACTGTTTTTAAACATTACTTTTTTTTTCGGTTCAAATGCGCCTTTTATTTTTCTTAATATTTCTTAATATATATATTTTTTCTATTTATTTCATTTAGCACATTATGATTCAGTAGTGTTTATATTTTTGTAATAAAGTTCAGTACTATTTTACATAGAATGTTATGTTACTTGTTTTTTTTTTATCCATTTTAAAGAATATCGTTTGAATAATCGGTTATCAGCAAGCACGATACAACCTAGCTATCGATACCAATAAAATCCACAAATTCAAAATCGGTCGAACTCCAATTCCTACAAACTGATTCTTTTTATGCATTTGTTGAAAAGTTACAAATCAGTTAATCGCTGAGGCCACAAAGAATGTGTCATATACCTGGTAGGTTCAAAGACCAAATCCAGAGAATTCATGCTTACTATCTCGTAACACAAGATTTATTGATTAACAAAAAAAAAAAAAAAAAAAAAAAAAAAACAAACACAAAGTGCTAAAAGCCAAAAGAAAGACTGGTGTGATATGCAGTGTTTGAGTACCATTTGACTTTGCCAACAGGATCCCAAAAGCCTGGGCGAGGAATGTTGCATGGCCCCTGCGTCACCTGCTTGTAGTAGCTGTAGAATTTTAGCATCATTTCGTTGGACGGCTGAAAGGAACCTGCGAGGAATCAGATGGTGGTGATTAGATGGTGGTAACGGACCATCGTGTGTCATCAAGAATAACGTCACTGCTGTGTTGTAAACTTCGAAAAAGTCGGAAATCTTAAATGTTAATGCTGTAAATGACCAGACACATTCATCCAAAGCAGATTTTCATTTAGCCACGCCCACAAAACCCCACAGATGCCTGGGCCCTTGGGGATTTTTAATGCTGGAAGAGAAATGCTCATTACATTTTTGCTCAATTACGAGGTGATATCGAGAAGTTTCAAGACTAGTCTTGTCACACACCAACAGATGGCAGCACAAGGCTGCACGCACAGTCACAGGGAGCACCGACCTTCATAAATCAGCGTCCTGTGTACATTGTGTGCTGTGCAACTGTAAATTTTGTCACAAGCTCTCCTCACACGTGGAAGTATGGATTAGTTTGGCTGGGATGTGCCCTGGCAGTTGGATGAGGGTGAAGAAAGCTTCAGGACAGGTCCCCTGTGGAGTTTGTGGCCCATCCCCTTCTACATCTGCACTCGATATTAGTGTGGATCTCATGCAGGCTCCCTCTACTGGTCAGAAAGGATATGGACCTCGCAACTAGCAACAGACTGCAGAAACCAGAAACCGTCTACGGCCAGGTGTTGCATGGGCCCCTGGGGGGCCTCGTTGTAAAAAAAACAAGAAAAACCCGAAAGTCTTTTGAGAGATGCTCGCCTAATTTTCACGAGAAAGGGGAAGAGTTCCACCACGATCCCTGAGGAAATTTCCACTTGCAAACAGAATATAAAAAACCCTATGAACTTGTATGAAGACAATGTAAATAAATCCAACCCCCACTGTGAAAGATTGAAGTTTCACTTTCCATGTGACTGACACAGGAGCATCTTGGCATTTTAAATATTGAGATTCTGTAAAAGTATATTTTGTTCTAAATGAATTCTGCTCATTAATTATTGATTGGTTTTGGGTGCGTCGATGATGCGCCGTACTTAAAGCATGCAGGTGATTTTGATGATTTCATTTGATTAACGTGTAAAGTGCGAATCCATTTCATTTTAACAAAACAAAATTAATTAGCGCGATTTTATGAACGCAGCGTGCATTTCTGTTTGACCATTTGGGGGAAAAAACCCCGCATTTATTCACGATGTCCTTGTTTTAACTCAGATATAAATAATAATAATAATAATAATAATAATAATAATAATAATAAACTCCACCTAAAAATCATTTTTAATCACGAAACATTTGTTTTACAAATGCGCCAAGTTTCAAATCAGCACCAAACTCCGCCATGATGCGCACATCCGGCAATTAAAACCGTCCGTGTGGAAACATCGCCCGTTCCGTTCGGTGTCCTGACGATTTACGTCATTTAAAACACCACAATTATTTTAAAATGTTTACGAGAATATTTAGTCTTCATGCTCCATGTTGAGTTTGGTTTCACTGATAATTAACATACATTTGCATAAAACATCAATATTTTATTAGAGTATTTGAAACTTGAAAATGATTCATTTGCGGTACATTTAGAACAGATACAAAATGTGCGATAAAGTTGCGATTAATCTCGACTAGTACTCGAGTTAACTCGTGACAATCGAGTATTTAACCCGAATAATCGAGATTAAATATTTTAATCGATCGACAGCCCGAGTAAAAAAAAATAACAAAAACAGTTTTAAATTTCTTCTCCACTTCCTTTGTTGACTCCAATCTTGTTATATAGACCTGTGGTAAATCGGGACTCGCGCTATCTATATTCCGTATAGAGCAAAAAATAAATAAATAAATGTAATACAAATAATGCAGAACAAACCCGCTAAAACGTACAAAAGAAGAAAGATCGAAACGGACGAGACAGACGTCAGCGCCATTCGCTTTTTTGAATACCGAATCTGCATTTGTGATTTGTCTCATTATCGTAAATCACGTGAGGATTTTTGTTTAAGTGCAGAACACATTAGACTCGAGTAATATGGACTGTAGTGTTTTTTCATTCATTTTTTGCATTATATATTATAATTGCATTATAATTAGTAAAGTTAAATGACAATTAGATTGGGATTTTTACATTTTTAATGAAGGGGGTTTTTTACTAGAGTAGATTTTTAGATCTTGTACTTGAGTAAAATTGTATTGAAGTAACAGCTGAATATTTGATGAATTATGACTCACCGTTTGCAGGCAAACTCTGGATCACTTTGACCGCAGCGTCAAACCTTTGCTCGTGGATCGATCTGGACTCATCCTCCATCGTGGATCTTATCAAAAAATAAATAAACAGATTGTCACATCAAACCTGGGGGAGAGGGGGAGAGAGAGAGAGAGAGAGAGAGAGAGAGAGAGAGAGAGAGAGAGAGAGAGAGAGAGAGAGAGAGTTATGAACAGCTGTGTATATGAGTATGTGTGGAGGTTGCAGCTCAGTGGTTAAGGTATTAGATGGGAAGGTCATGAGTTCAAATCCCAGCACCACCAAGCTACAACTATTGGGCCCCTAAGTGAGGCCCTTATGTCGTAAATGCCCAATTGTACGTCGCTTAAAGTATATAGGGTGAGTATATATATTATATTAACCAAGTCATTTATTAAACTACTGCATGAGAAGCTTATTATTATTTATAAGAGTTATTTACATGGTTATAATCTTGCTCACAACATGCACGACACAAGAACATGCACCAAAACATCCTTAATGTCCTTAACGACACATCAAACATGGCGACACACAACTATACACCTCGATTCTACACAAACAACGCAACGGAACAAATCATAATAATACAAAAACAAAAATAATTCAAAACAATAACAACAGCAACAACTCAACCCTCTTACCGTTTATTCAGCACCTGCGAGGAAGAAGGCGACTTCGGAAAACTGTACCAGCGACAAAACCCCTAATGAATACCCGTAGCGATGTTGGGAATTGTAGTTTAATTGGATACAAATAAACTAAACGTAAAGGGTAAACAAAACTACAAGTACCACAATGCATTGCGCAAGGGTCCGGATAATCCAGAAGTGTAGTCAGGACATCGGCTTGACTCTCTGCCCTAGAAAAGTTTTAAATGTTTCCAGTGGTACACAAGCATTCATGAAAGATTTTTTTAGTGTTTCTGATGTTTAACCTATGCTAGATTATGGTCTGTATTAATCGCAAAAGTGCAGAATTATTTCTGAAACCGGATTAAAGACTATTATAAAACTACATATCCCAAGATTCATTTCGCCCTCCTTATTAATAACGCGTTTCTTCGATAAATAGTCTCACTTCGATTGACATGAAATTTGGGAACATATTTTTTTTTTGGGTCTTATAATTTTATCGGTTTTTTTATTTAACATTATGATTAAATAGCGTGTTATTATTGTATGTAACCACTTTCTGAAACTGTATTAACGACGCACACTTTGTGGGAACAAACCAGAAGCCGCCCTCTCATCCGGGCATTCTGGCTGCATGCCCCTTCTTCCTTCCTAACGACACACACACACACACACACACACACACACACACACTATTATATTAGATATTATATTATCACATATATTGCTAAGTATCATGGGTTGCATGCACAAATAATTTGTTATGGTGCTATAAAAATATAAAAGAAAACGAAAATAACTAATAAAATAACTAAAAAAAACAATAAAAAAAAAAAAAATATATATATATATATATATATATATATATATATATTTCAAATACATACTTCAAATATAAAATAGGATTTTGTCATTTGTATTTGTAGGGTTGATGAAAATTGCTTCGTATTTTGTATTAAAATACTTTAGTGTTATGTATTTTTAAAACACTGTAAAATACTTTATCAGAAGTTCTACACGATGACATGATACAAATGCGGCCTCTGATTGGTGCCTACTCAGTATTTTGCCCAGATTGATAAATATTTGATCGATCTATCTATCTATCTATCTATCTATCTATCTATCTATCTATCTATC